>LPNX010031723.1:132953-202771 GCA_001517045.1 Pseudotsuga menziesii
AGTTTCTAATACGTGAACTTAGGGGGAGAGTAGCTTAGAAAATGATACAACGTAAAGGAAGATGAGAACGACTACAACTACAACGAATCCCTTGGATAGATTGCCTTCCCCGGATCCTCTAAATTTCATGCCCAAAATTGCTGCAATGGCTACCTCCAGAAAACAAAATTAAATTCCAGCATATTACAAGCCGATCCTAATTATATTCATACTCATAAATCATCAAAATCCCCTATTAATGGTACTGTAAATGTCAATAGGGAATCTATTAAATAAGAGTTGGGCTTAGACAGAGGTGCAAAAATTAGCTAAGTTTAGCTAAATCTGTAGGTGGAGTTGGTATCATAAAGTATCACGCCATGGTAAGAATTGCCATTGAACATCACTTAATATCTCTGCAATATTCAAATGCAGGATTGAAAGAGGATTCCTTTTTTCACGTATTATGCAGACGTTTCCTAAGACGATTCATATTTAAATCCAATCCATGAATTATGGGTTCTTTCATTGGGATGCTAATCTGTGAAGGTCTTTCTTTAGTTAGGACAAAAGAAGAATGGTAGGTAAGGGCGATAAATATAACTGAGATGGGGATTTGCCATTGACATGGAGGAACACTCTCATATAGCTAAGATATAGATTCACCATTGACATGGAGGAACACTCTCATAAGCAGATGAAATGGGGTCCTCAATGGAGAACTTTATTAAGAAAGGACATTTGCATATTCCCCAATATGCCAATGGCACAATTTTTTATCCTTAATTGGAATTGGAAAATGGTTGAGTATTGGGGTTTTGGGATCAGGGATTGTCGACATCATATAAAAGGTTATTAGCAAATTTTGAGTAAGAGATGATTTCTAGCTTCTAATAGCTATGAAATAATTGTGTAGAAGATAATGTCACAGTGTAGAGCCATAGAACATATCGTGGAGAACGAGGCTGCTCCAAGATTAATTTATTAAGGCCAATATGTATAATAGACTATACACGATATTTGATTTGATAGGCAATTCAAAATTTCTTAGCATTACTGGCTTTGGATTCTACTATTATTAATTAATGAAATGATTATGCCTTTGTGCGCTCATGTGTAGTAGTCTGTCTCTATTTCCAAAAAAGGGTTTGCACCTCAAAATATTTGATCCCTCTCGGCGCATGATAGAGTCGGGTAAAGCTGGATCTAAGCTGGTATATATGCAATTCTAAATAATTTAAATTTAATTTAATCCAACAAGTTATTTTTAATAATATTTTATTTTTTTATAAAAGACACGTGTCAAATCTAGGATGAGCATGGAAGGAGTTACACATCTCTCCCCTGCTGGGATGTAGAATGCACCTCTTCGGTGCAATAAGAGATAAATAAGATGCAATATGTGAAATATACCCTTGATTAATCATTTATCAGTAGAAAGAAAGCAATGTTTGATTGCATCTTGAGGTGGGGCGACCTCTCACTAAACAAAGTTACGATTACAACAACACTTGACAAATCATTTCATAGCATCCTAGCTCTTTAAATAGATTCTCAAAAGCAAAACCCTAACTACTTGTGGGGCCATCATTAATGATTACTAACCTAGTGAAGCTTATTTAATAAGGAGGACCCTTTTACAATAAATAACTATCCACTACTATCTAATGGAGCCGTATAAAAATTCAACGATTTGGGTCGAACGACCATTTTTTGTTGGAATCCAACATTTTTTATTTTGAAACTTTTGAAGTTAACTATGTTTTAATGACAATTTTGATGGTAGAAATGGATTCAACACCCTTAGAAACCCCCGAGACACCCAAAATTCCATAACTTGAGAGTTGTAACCTAGATTTTAGAAAATTCTGACCATATTTATTCAATTTTGTGTTGAGAAAAAAACACCTATTCCTATAGAAATCGTCGAGTTTTTAGACTACGTGCTATCTAATGACCTTATTCAAAGAAGATGATTGCATAAATTAGTTGACTAACTCCCATGAAACCTAAAGTAGGGATGTTAGGGTAGGAACCTAACACCTTTAACATCTTTTCCCTTCTTAGGATTCAAGTGATAAATACCAACACCGTGAGCTACAAAACTAACCCTATAATCCCTTATTTCCCCAACCGATACATGATTTAAATTGGAGTAAGAATCTCTATCACAAGAGTGCGAGATATATTTTCCAAACCCTCATCCATGATTTGATTTGTAGTCTTAAACTTGTAAACCCTCCTCTCCCCACCCATATTGCCCCCCTTAATACATAACTCCCTTCGGGTTGTTCTTATATCCTTTAAAGTAGGGAAAGACAATTTAATATATTAAGTGTATGTATCCAAGGAATTACCGGTATTGATGCCTCCATAAGTGGGAGTTGAACCAATCATATATTTCACTATCGATAAATGCTTTCATAGGATTTGAAAACATATCCTTTTGAATCTTGACTAGAGAAATTTAATAAGAGGGATTGTTTAGTTGGATGGGTGTAAAAATTGCCCCCGCTTCAAGAGAAGAATCCCAAGATTATAAGATATATTGTGATTCTTCGTGACTTTTACAAGTACTCACTCATTCACCATCCTTATCTTTCTCAGCATGCCTTTCAACCATGGTTTCAATATTTTGAGCTTCCACTTGTTGAGTCAATACAAAACCCAGTTCTTCCTTTTACCTCCAAATTGGTCTCATAAATAGATACTCACAGTCCCAAACTATTTCCATATTTGTGGCAGTGAGCACACCGAAAGATAATACTTATATAATGCACATTATCATCAACTACTAAATCCATTGAATAATATAAGTCGCTCCTTGTGTCAATTTCCACTAGCAATTGAGCTACCAAGTGATAAGGGATTGTCTTGTAAGAATTGTCCACCATAACAATCTTGCTCAATAGGCCCTAATGGATGAAAGGACTTCGCCAGTACAAAATTCTAATGGAAAATCTTGGTAGTTTGACCTAGATTGGGGTACTAGTTGCAACCTCCCTTGGGGATCAAAGAAGGGGTGCCAGGGTTTTAGAGCTAAAAATGATGAACCTTTGAACCATTTACCACCTAAAAATCAAACCCTAAACAAAAATAAACTGACAGTAACCTTTTTTTTCAACATAAAAATGATACTTTTATATAAAGTATAAATAGATTAACAGTTCATTACTAGCTTCAAAGGACATAAAGTTGTCTTCCACATCCAACTACATATCTGAGCGCCCTCTTTAATCCGAACAAAACTCCTTACTAGAAAATTATAATCGACATACCATTACAATACAAATTCTATCTGACCCAATAGCCTACAAAGTTATAACAAAAAACCACTAATCACCGTTTTAAAATAGGTTAAATAGCTTAAGCACAAAAAAACCTTCCATCAAAAGAGAAAGTACATGAATACATCCTTCCGAGAGCTAACAACTAGAAAACATATCTACATATGAGGCCCCAAAATGGAAATATTTCCTTCTGAAGAGATATTTGAATCATATATATATGAATAATACAAAATTCCTTCTGTCAAATCTAGTTCTTGCTTGGAGAGAAGATCAACTTCCACATTGTATTCTCTGTATACAGTTGAAAAGTTAACCCTTCAAATTATGGCTGGAGCCTTTTGATATTTTCTATCCCCCCTCCAAGAACTGCCACTAGTAATTGACATTCCTTATTATCCCAATCTATGATCACTTTGGAATCTTCCGCAACCTGCAAGTGAACAATTCTCTCAGCATGAGNCACCCTCCAAGAACTGCCACTAGTAATTGACATTCCTTATTATCCCAATCTATGATCACTTTGGAATCTTCCGCAACCTGCAAGTGAACAATTCTCTCAGCATGAGAAAAGTATAAAAGACCCCGAAGACAAAGAAGTTATCCTTGGGTATTTGTATCTCTTCCACATATCAATTTAAGTTTAAAAACATGTGACTCCCTCAATTTCAATAATACACCAGCCTCACAATTTGAACCATTAACCTAAGAAGCCCCGTCAAAGAACCCTATAGGTCATCTATTTAAGAAAGAAGGAAACCTTACTACTATTTCATGTCTACTTCCCGTCTCTTAAAAAAATTCCCCATATGCCCCCACTTCTTTGACACTGGCCCTCAAAGCCGCTTCTTTTGCTTACCATAAAAAAGAACACCATTTATGTGTTTCCAAATTTATCAACATATAAAGCAAGGGAACTCTTTCCATAATTTAGCCTCAGAAATTCAATTCTAAAAGCATTGAGTCAAAGAGTGCAAAGACCAATTATGAGCTATCTTGAGTTCCTTCTTAAATTCTTTCCAAACCAACTTTGCAAAGGTACAATGAATCATTATATGATCAAAAGATTCAACCTCATTATGGTAAATGAAGCATGTATTAGGACCATTACCACCGCTCTTTACAAAAATTTCCCATGTTAGAATCCTATTTTCCAATGCGAAACAACAAATAAATTCAATTTTTAATGGAGCATGCCATTTCAAAAGAGCAGAGAACCACCATCTATGGTCTACTTCTATAGAGGAAAAAATAGCTTCATAATAAAGCTTTGTAGTTACCTTTCCATCCTCATCATTCAAAGACTAGCTAATAGAATCATCAACATCTGAGAGATAAATATATCCTCTCTAAAGACCAGTTGCATTCATCTTTAAGAAACCCTTGCAAATCCAAATCAGTAGTCGGTTTCCATCTTTGATTGCCTTCAATGCCATCTTTAGTAAAACCCATGTTATAGCATGATTTGCCACACCTTATGCGTCATGCCTTGATGGCATTCCCTTGTCCCTATGCATACTCACTATATCCCTAATACTTCAATACAACCCTAAAAAATACATTTTTGAATATACATGCGGGTCATCATTTATACAGCTCACATATATGTAACTTGCACCATTACAACCCACATACATTGGGTTTTATGCTAAAAAACAAAAATATTTGGAGTTTTCGTCATCAAGTAACGAATACCTTAATCCTTGTCCTTCCATATGCCTAGAAACGCTTCGATTCGACCCTCCATTTCCCATTTGACGGCTATATATTGAGCCATTGTGAAGCATTAGAGGAGCAAGAAACTTGGAGAGTAATGAAACTATAGCGATTTTTTTCCCCATTTCCATATGATTGAGTCTACATCCCTTTGTCCTTGTTGATATAACTCTTTATGTTCATCTCCTAAGCTCTCCATTGTATTTGTGAGATTGCCTTGCTATGGAGGATTGAAGTGGTGGAGGCCCAGGTGGAGGAACTGGGTTTCTTGGTTCTGATGAGTTGTCGATAGAGGTTGTCACATTGTATCTATGTTTTTACATTATTAGAAATATCCATTTCTCATCCAAATTTCATGTGCAATTGTTCATTAGAGGAAATTTCAACTCAAAATGGGCCTTTTAACTTTTATTCAAATTCCATGTTATCATGTGTTAGCCAATGAAATTGCTTTAAATTTGAAATACCATATAGGCCTTAAACACTTTTTTAATATAAATTTAGGGATAAGTATCATAAAAAAAACTACTTTTTTTGTTTGTATTTTTGACATATCTCCCTGCGTTTTTACTCAAATTTTGATCGGGAGAGTTCGTTGGATGCGGAATTAAATTCTGCATCCAACGAGTACCCACTCGGCATACTTTTGACGGACCCCGCTACCCCAAAAACAAGAAATACCTGAAAAAACGGAATGATGACGGAATGATGATGTCATCATTCCGTTTTTCCAGGTATTTCTTGTTTTTGGGGTAGCGGGGTCTGTCAAAAGTATTCCAAGTGGGTAATTGTTGGATGCAAAATTTAATTCCGCATCCAACGAGCTCTCTCGATCGAAATTTGAGTAAAAACACAGGGAGATATGTCAAAAATAGAAACAAAAAAATAGTTTTTTTCTTTTCTTCCTCCAAAATTAATAAATATTATTTTATTATTTTAACTATTATTTTATTAGTTCATTTTAGGAGGCCCATTTTGAGTTGAAATTTCCTCTAATGTATATTTGTACCCATGGGTATAATTGATTTATTTATGTTTAAATGGATTATATTAGTTTGAATGCTAACATTTAGTATATCTTATGCTTGGATATATGTTTGTTATTGAGGGAAAATTATAGGGACAATCATTCGATTGTGAGCTCAACGATGGTCTTCTTCGAACATCCAGTTGAGGTACAAAATCTATCCCTTAGTCGTTAGCTTCTTTAATTTATCTAACATATTTGAGAATGGACATGATTTCTGGTGTCCTCTTGTTTGTTGTGGTCCACCCTAAGCCATAGGAAGATTTTCTCCGTAATAACCCACATGTGCAAGATTTTGAATCCCTTTTGATCGAAGAGAATTGACCAGGTCAAAGGATAATTTATAGTACTCAACACCCCTAATGAACAGACATTCTCCAATTCTAATTGAGTGCCCATTCCCGGGATTCCAAACTAACCGGTCCTTTAGTATATGATATGAATTAACAAAACAATTCCATATATTCAATGCTCTTTTTTTTATTCTTTCCCAATCAATAACAATCCCATGTTTCAAATATTTATCTCTAATCACCTTGGTCCACAAGATAGAAGAGATCAAGATCCTCCATAAGCTTTTGATAGCTAAATCCATGCTAAATCTTGTCCAAAACATAAAGTATTTTTGATACCCCATCCCCCAATTTTTGTGGGCTTGGCTAATCTTTCCTAGCTCACCAAGTGTACTCCTTCCCTTTGCTTATTTCTAGTCCATATGAAGCTAAAGGCCCTTTTCTTTTATCTTATGCAATATTGATTTAAGAAGCTTTGAAAAATATTACCAATATATCAATATATTCTCTAGTGTTGCTTTCACAAGAATTAATCTCCCACCTAATAAAATCCACTGATAACATCAATTCCCGATTCTTTTTTTCCATCTTTTTCAGGAGCCACAACCAATCCTTTGCTAAATAATTATTAGGATGTATTATATACCCAAGGTATTCCATTCCATAATTAAGAGCATCAAAATGGTAAGGAAATAAATGGCTAATGTGGGATAAGGTATCCTCATCAACACCGTTATTTAGAAAAATTGACTTTGCTTCAATGCCGCCCATACCTATGGAATCACAAAACAATTCCATAATTTCCTTATAAACTTGCCATTCACATGCATTCCATCATATAGTTAGTAATACATCATCTACAAAAAGTAAATCATGAGTAATTCTAATGATAGATGATATTTTTACACCTTCTAGTCTTCCTTCCATTTTTGGCTTCTTGATCAATCTGCTCAAGTCTTCAACAATTAGTAGAAATAATAGAGGGGACAATAGACACCCTTGCCTGAATCCCCTCAAGCTTTGAAATAATTTTTTGGAAGCATCATTCACCAGTACAACAAAATTTACTGAGCTAACACAACTCATTCTCCAGTTAGTTGCTTCTAGACTGAGACCAATTTGAAGAAGAATAAGCCCAATTAACTCGGGCATAATCCTTTACTAGATAAAGCTTTAACATCAATGACTTGATTTTTTTACCTTAATACTATGAAGGAACTCCTGTGCAAACCAATGACATCCAATATCTAACGATTATCTACAAAACCAAATTGTTCCTTTGAAATGAATTTTTTAAACACATGCTTTATTCTATTTGCAAACATCTTAGAGATGATCTAATATACCATATTGCACATGGATATGGGTCTAAAATCATTGAAAGATCTTGGTTTAGAACTTTTATGGATCAAAGCTATGCATGTAGGATTCAGAGCTTCAATAACCTTCCCCTAAACCCTGGGCTTCTCCTCAACTGCTAATAAGTCAGGACCCGTTATTTCAAAGGATTCTAGAAAAAGTTCAACATTCTACCGATTAGGGCCAAGACTTTTTGATTGAGCAAACCTAGATCAAATATTTTTTATATCTTTCGTGGAAACATGATCAACAATACCTTTACATTCCTCCTTCGAGAAGATGCTAGGGTAACATTATATAACATTCATTTGACTAACACTAGACATATTCCCTAGGTCCTTGAACATGTTTTGAAAATGTCTCAACACTACATCACTTATGTCCTTAGAATAAGTCATAAGACGTCCACCTTCATTGTATATGTCCTAGATAGAGTTTATGTTCCTTCTATGTTCTGCATACCTATGGAAAACCATCATATTCTGATCACCTTAAGCCATCCAAATAGCTCTACTTTTTATGCACTTAAGTTTCCTCTTTGATTTTTAGAATTTTCAATTTCCTTTCTTCTAAAGAGGAAACCATTTTGCTATCATCCTCCTACAATGAACCTGGAACATTATTAATAAACAGAGTCTTTTATTTCCCCTTCAATGTTAAACAATTCTTCCTTCGTTTTTTTCTTCTTTTTGTCTATTTCTCAATTGATCACGATAGATTTTAACTCTCAGTAGAGCAAATTTGGGGTCTAGAATGGGCCTTATATGAAAGCGAACCATTAATGCATTGAATTCTAGAACCAATATAATTTCAAAAAAATGAATTAACCATAATGATAAATTTGACATATTTATTATAAAAAACTATTTTTTAATTAATATATTTAATATATCTTCAAATGATATAACTTAAATTTCAACTAAAAACACTCGTAATTGATACCTCCAACAAATACCTACACTATATACCATAAACATATTCACATATTTTTAAATTTCCTTAGATTGTTTAAGCAAAATCAACTAATTATAAAAAATAAGTCTTTACGCATTTTAATTCAAAAAAATAACAACAAAATCAACTAATTATAAAAAGTAAGTCATTAAATATTTTGATTAAAAGTTAGTGTATAATTTGACTCCTTTGTTCAATTTTAACTTTATAAAACGTTTTTTTCTTTTCTTTTTCTTTGGTCAACATAGTTCTTTATTTTTTGTGAATACCTTTCACATGCATTTGAAAGTAGTTTTTTTTTCTTCATAAAAAAAGATCTTATATATTTGATATATAATAAAGGTATCACCAGAAAATTACATAAGGACGACTTGACAACACTTGTCCATAACTGTACTCACATCTACTTACTAGAAAGTTTCTGACTTCTACCCATAACACCCTGTTTCCAGTATGTCGTTTATCAATATTACATATATCACAACCCATCAAGTATCTACCATGGTTAATTATGTAATTACCATTACATAATACACCACAGATATGATAACCCAAAATGAACCATAAGATATAACGATCTTATGCGTTCATACAGATAAGCCAAAAAAACTAATAAGAACCAAAAAAAGTAAAAGTAAATGGATCGCGTCCATCCCCATGGGCCACCAAAAAATGTCCAACTGGCCCCGCTAATGCCTGCTTAGATAAGAGATCAGCATCATAATTGATCTCCCTATATACATGCTGGATGCTGATCACCGAGAATTGACTTTTCAGCGTGTCTTTGTGCATTTGAAAGTAGTTTGTTTTGGTTAACAACGTGACATGAATTATTCCGTCATCATCGAAGATACAATAGTCAAAGTCATGAAATGAATGTAATCTACCTAACGTGATCACCTCATGGAAGTCACTTGTATCACGCAAAAGATCAATCAATAGAACGAAATGTCAATTCTTGCCATTCTATTGGGTGAACTAATGAGATATGATAAAGATTCAATTTTCATATATACGTCTTTTCAAGCATGTGTATAATGATAGTGTTTTTAGAGGAGTATTTATCTCATTTTTTTTAAAGAGACGTGATGGGTTAGCATAAGTGGTCCTTGGTCCTCCCTTGGACGTTGATCATTTTAGATGATGAGTCAAAATATGTGCTTTTTTTAGATAAGTACAGTTTAAAAAGTTGATGATTTGGGTTGGAATAAGCTGATTTTTCTAGCATGATTTTGAAAATTTTAGTTAAATTTTTTCAAAATTTAGGTTATAAAAGTCGAGTTCTAGAATTTTGAGTGCCCCAGGAGTTTCACAAGGTGCTAAATCCGTTTCTACCATCAAGATTGTGATTAAAACACAATTAAATTTCGATTTTGCAAAATTAAAAACTTCGAATTTCGAGTAAAATTTGTCGTCTAATCCAAATCGTCAAATTTTTAGACATCTCTTTCTATATATAAATTCATCTATGGTTATGCATTTCATATGTTGTTTCAAAGTATGCAATTTAAGAAAGTTTTAAAAAGCAAGGATTAAAAAAGTTTTTATTTTTTATTTTTATATATATTATGTTTATGTATTCATTTTATACATTATTTCAAAGCTATATGATTTAAAAAGCAAGGTTTTTCTTTCTTTCATGTTTTAAATTTGATGGAAGAGTTAAACTTTAGTGTCACTAGTACATGGATATGTGTTGGCCCTAGGAAAAGATAGGCAGAATTCAACCAAAACTTTGCTTGAGAATATGAAGATTCTGGTCGCATGAAGGAGGAAGTTGCAACAAAAGTAGCCGTGAGGGAAGAGTTCGTAACAGAAGAGAAGTTGCGACGAGATCAATCGTGACGGAAGGAACCACGATAGAGGAAGACATGCAACAGGTGAAAATGACAACCCGAGAAATCGCGGGTAAGAATTCAGTTAGGATAACTCATGCTTTGGGGAATAAAGCATCTTTGTATTTTGGGACGATAATGCCTACTGTCAGTTGTAAATGAATGTACGGGAATAGGAACGACAACCTGTCGACAAACAAAATGGATTCGGTTGACTATGAGGTGTAAGAGTCTATAAAAGGGAGAACCCAGGATGTGTGTGAGTTAGACACATACACTCTCAGTTGGTTTGTGTTAGTCATTTTTGTATGTGGTATGTTTGTAGAGTTGTAGAGAAGGGAGAGTCGATCCAGGATGTGTGTGGATCGACAGTAGGGTGAAGGAGATGAAACTTCAGAGACTTGAGACTAGAGAGCATGAGAGTAGAGAGAAGTCTGTATAGATTGTAGAGAAGATCTAGAACAGAATCTGTAAGCTGAGTGCACAGATAAAAAGTTCCATAAATTTCTCATGCTAGATGAGGCCCTGCCTTTGTGGTTTCTCCAAGATGGGTTTCCACGTTAAATGTTTTCTATGTGTATATTTGATGAATGTGCTTATGTCGAATGAATGTATGTTGTCAATGAGTGCATGTGTATTTGCTTACGGATGAGTTCTTATATGCATATGTAGCACTGTTTTTAGTTGGAATTGCTAATAAGGAACTATATTAATTGTTGTAATCTATGTTGATAGATAAGTAGAGTAATATCTTGAATGCACAAAATAAGAGTAAGAAATATAACCATCGGCTTCAGTCGAGCAAGCTAGTAAGCTGCCAAGGAAGAGGAAGTCCCCACACAACTACAGAAAATTGGTTTTGGCAGTTACCCATAAGAGATATCTCGGGTGAGACTACATCTGCATAGCAGGTGATGCTGACTGAGTTGCTCTGACGGGTCGATATCTTGTGTTTGTTGATGGACAAACAAGGGCCTGAACCTAGGTCGGAGGGATAAACACCAAAAAATGGTTTCGTTTTCAGGACCGTGAATCATTTTGTGAGGGATATGTTTTGGCACCTGATGAAGACAAAAATTCAAGAGTGGGTGGATTCTAAAACATTAGAGTTTGCACGAGAAGAAAGTGAAGGATCGCGGTTGAATCCAACAAAGTGGTTGGAGTGATACCTCTATACATATATTCATGAAATTTTCTTTTGCGAGTTTCTTATTTTGTTGTATGAGTGGTTGTTGAAACTAACAACCCAGCGAAACAAATTCCAAGGAGGAGAATCGATAGAGCGGAGTCCTCAACTGATTCAACGACTGAAAAGAGCTAGCAACCCCATATCTAGGGATGTTGATTTTTGGGTTGATAGTCTTTTGGGCAGATATATCACAGAAATCGTCGTCGACACTAAAGTTCATGTAGTGAAGTAGAGAGATATTTTTTCCAAGGACCCAGAGGAAGGTATTTGACATCTTTGAAAATATGGATCAAATTGCTCATATGCGAGACAGGGATTCTGAGAATGGAATACGACAAGTAAAGAAATTTGTGTAAAGACTTGGTTTATGTTGCAGAAGAAGTGTGAGAAAAATGGAGCAAAGTAAGCTGATATGTTCCTTAATGATAGCGGAACTGCACTAGAGGGTGGACGTTTAGGAAGTGGAAGGAGATTTCAGTTGGGAAAAAGAAGAAGAACTATGAAAAGAAGAGGAAGTTGCAGTACGACCAGAGGAGAATACTACGAGTTGACATAGCACTTTAACGGAGGTTCTTACGAGGAGGAAGCGGAATACCAACCTATCCCTTAAAGGGAAGAAAAAGAAGAAGAAGCCCCAAATCCAAAATACGAATACAACACACCTGTGACCTCACGTACATCTCTGGAGGTAAGGTTCAGAAACTCATCTCCTAGTGGGTTTTTCAATAGTAGTAATGCTAACTATGGGAATAGTGGACAAGGGAGTCTTTCTAGCAAAAATTTTTATCTAGCAGTACAAAGGACCAATATAATGGCTGGGGATGATATTAAATTGCCGATATTCAATGAAAATGGGTTCGAAGACCTAGAGAAACATTGGTTTCTATGTAGATAACATATTGATAGTATGAATTTATGCTCCCACTAGGGTTTCTACTACCTTTTGATTTTCTTAGGGTAAGGCCCTAAGCTGTCTCCACTGATGGATCCCCTTGACCTAGATCCAAACGATATTCGTGTTTGTCTTAAATACTGTTTTAGAAAAATCATAATGTCACATCTCCCTCCAAGTAACTCTCATGCTTCTTATTCAAGATTTGTTAACAGAACATAAATTCTTGATGTCAAGCTTTCCTCAGCCGCTTCCAAACACAAATCAATTACTCTTATTGAGAAAGGGCTTGTTGGTCTCTTCATTGGGCTCTGGCCATCTCCTCGTGCTATCGAATCTTGGTTAAGTAAAAACTGGATACCGTTCATTCAAGGAGAAGTGCAACATACCTTTTATAGGGGATATTTCATTTTCCTATTTGAAAAAAAGGAAGACCGAGATCTCATCTTTAGAAACGAGGCTTATTTCATGGGGTGTAGGGGTATGTATCTCAAAAAATGGGATCTATCATTCGACCATGAGAAATATATCCCTAGTGCAGTCCTAGTTTGGGTGAAACTCCCTCACCTCTGACTGCACTGTTGGAATGATGAATATCTCCGAGCAATAGGAAATACATTGGGAAATATATAGATAAATCGGAGCCCAAACCACCAGTGTTCTCTTGCACCAGGATTTGTGTTGAATTCGACTTAGAGAAAGGTTTACTAGAGGCTATTAACCTCTCAATGGAAGGATGGAACCACTTGTAGACGGTTGACTACGAGAAAATACCATTCAAATGTAAAGTGTATCATGAATACGTAAATTTTGTAAAATTATGCTAAAAAGGAACTAAGAATGTGGTAGAGGAGCACACAGGAGAAGAATGGAATGAGGTAAATAGGAAGAAAGGAAACAAAACAATCCCTCATCAAGTGCATTCTTCGACTAAAAAGAAAATTTCAAAAAATAGGTACTAGGTCCTTACAAGCGAGAATAACAAAGAAGGAGCTACCACTATCACAGAAAAGCAAAAAGTTCCTGGCAAAGACCTAGAACAAGAAGCAGTCATAGCAGAAACAGTCCTAGAAGATCATTGTGTCCAAACCTTTCCAGCTCAAGCTCATATAGAAGTAAGATCCGAGGCCTCAATGAGATCTATAGGATCGGTCATGGATCAAGGGCCAAGGAACAAAAATAATATACATATGAAATCAAAGACTAAGAAGTAGAACCACAAGCAAGAAAAGGAAGGAAACCCAAAAAAATCATTATAGAACTAGAAACAACCACGAAAAAAGCTACTGTAAAGAGGTCGAGTTTATACTTAATGGTAAGAAACACTCAATCAGGAAAGCAATCATTGGGAGTTGCTAAAGAAAAAAAGGATAAGATTCCCCAAATACAAAAGAAATAATGAAGCTTGTATCTTGGAATTGCAGAGGTTTGGGAGGAAAACAAAAGTTAGAAGCTATCAAAACATTTAAAAGCACAAAAACTAAGACAATCCTTGCTATCTAAGAGACCAAAATGCAAGAGGAAAACTGTCTAAATCTAATGAACAGAACTTGGGCTAGAGGTGAAGGGGAAGCCGTTAGCGCCTCTAGAGCTTCAGGGGGGATCCTCACATGGTGGGATAAACAACACTATAATATTCTCTCTGCCTTGGAAAATTAGAATTGGCTATTTGTAGAACTAGAAGACAATGACAGTAAATAAGTTTTTTGGGTTGCGAACATTTACAGGCCCTTGAAACAAGGAAGTAAGGAGGAAATTTGGAACACTCTAGAAAACCAGAGGCATGGAAAGATGCACCATGTGTCATTGCAAGAGATTTTAATGTCACCATATCAGCAGAAGAAAGAAGAGTAGGCTCTAAAGTTTGGGACCTATTTGGAGAAAGACTGCAAGACATTTTATCACTATGGGGATTAATTGACATTAATCCAAAAAGAAGGAAACTAACTTGGAGAAACATAAGTATTGGCCCAAGGAATATAGCAGCAAGGATGTACTGCATACTGGTAAGTTATTCCTTCCTAAGAAAACCTACCATTTTGGAGTCCAAGTTATTGGCTTTTGTTGTTTCTGATCATAAACCCATTTCCTTCTACCTCTCCTATATTGGAATTATGGGGTTTCTTTTCTTCAGATTCAACCCCTTATGGATGGAGACAGAAGGCACTCTGGATGTTATAAAAAATGCTTAGAACACCTTCATTCTTGATTCACCTAGCTATATATGGGAACAAAATATAAAAAATATTTAAATAGAGCTCAAAAAGTGGGTCGCTCAGAATTATCAATACCTAGGGAAGGAAATAAAAGAGCTCCTGGAGGACTTTGGAATTTTCTTGGATAAAATGGAAGAAGAATTCATCACAAAGGATCTTTAGATCAGGAAAAAGAGTTAGGCAATAAAATCCAAATATTAGTGATTGTGATCAAGGAATCTATGGCTAAAAGGTGGGGATATGAATACCAAATTATTCCATAATCAATGCAAGGATCAACAAAGGAAGAACACCATAATGGAGATAACAAAGGACAACAGAATCAAGCTAACAAATGAAGAGGAAATAAAAAAAGAGATCAGAGGCTTCTTCAAGCAACTCTATATGGAAGATGAAGAGGGTGTGCTGGAAGAAATCGAAGAAATGAGTGAAGATATCCCTCCTCTAATCATGAATAAAGACAATGAAACTTTGGACCTCCCTATATCAGAAGAACTGGTTAGAACGACTGTTTGGTCTCTCTATCCAAACAAATCCCCTCGGAAAAATGGGTTCTCTATCAGTTTCTATAGAAGGTGTTGGCATCTTATAAAAAGAGACATGCTCAGAATGCTTGTCTTGATGCAATCTAAAGAAAAAATTGGTGGCTCTACAAACTCTACCTTTCTAGCTCTTATACCCAAGGACCCCAATCCCTCTTCCATTAAGTGATTCAGGCCTATTTCCCTTTGTAACTCTTCCTACAAAATTCTTGCTAAAGTTCTTTTGAACAGTCTAAAAAACTCATCCCTAGTCTTATCTCTCCTAACCAAGACAAGTTCATTGCTGGTTGGAAGATAAATGACAATATTCTCTTGGTTCAAGAATCAATCCATTCCAGTCAGCATAGACAAGAAGCAGGTATGGCCATTAAACTAGATCTAGAAAATTCTTTTGACTAAATAAGGAATGATTATATCTATTTGGTTTTCGAAAAATATGGATTCTACCCTAAATTTTTCATACTAATCAAATCCTGCATCAGTCTTCCTTGAATAGCTCCTCTCGTGGATGGAAGAACGACCGATTTTTTCCAAGCCAAGCATGGAATTTGGAAAGGTTTCCCTTTGTCCCACTTCCTTTGCATCCTTGTAGCGGAGTCGTTGAGTAGAAGGCTCAATAGAATCCAAATGTATGGAACCATCCATGACATATATTACGTGATGGGATTCAAACCTATAAATCATGCTCTTTTTGCTGACAACTCTATTTTTTTGGGAAGTGCCTCACATCATATTTCCAGAAGATTAGCCTCTTCTCTTGATCTCTTTTTCCGTGCCTCTGGGAGAAAAGATAAATTGGATAAATTCTAGATGTATGAATAGAATAGTAAATATAAAACCCTTAGAGAAATTTCCTAGATCATGAAGATCAAAGCCAATTATGATTAGACTCACTTTAAATACCTAGGGGTGCTCATAGAAAATAAATCCACCAACTCTTCAATGCGAATACCTGTTGTTCATAAAATAAAGAAAAAGGTTCAATATTGGGGGATGCAATGGATCAACTTGGATGGGAAAACAACCCTCATTAAATCCATCCTTGACTCCTACTCCATATATACCATTTTAACGATCCTAGCTTCCAAGACCGCCATGAAAAATATCAGCTTGGAGATTAGAAAATTTATTTGGCAGGGCAGGAAAACTCAAAGCAAAAAAAATCATCTTGTGAACTGGGACACAATCAAAGAAGACAAAACTAGAGGAGGTTTAGGTATGAGAGATCCCGGGAAGATGAATAAATCCCTGGGAGCCAAACTTCTCTAGATACTTGTTGTGGGGGATAAGGATTGGTGGAAAGAGGTCATCCGAAAAAAATATATCAAGAAGCCCTGATCAAGAAGTTTCGACTGCAATTGGGATGGAAAAGGATCCTCCATCTGGAACCTTTGTAAGAAATCTGTTGGTATAATTAAAGATGATCTTTACTGGATTCCTGCCAATGGTAGAAGGATTAAACTATGGAAAAACAAAATACAAGGACATCCTTGAATAGCCTATCTCCCAAATCTTGAAGAAATATCTAGATGGATGAAAGGGAGAAACTTATTGACGTTGTATGATATCTCAGTTTGGGATCATTTTGGTGCATGGAAATGATGGAAAGATATAAAACCACAACAACACTTAAAGTGGGAATACAACCTTTTCCTATCACATCTTCACGGGAAATCCTCTTCTCACCTTCGAACTTAGGATGCCATATGATGGGGCCGTAATGGCACCTATTCCATTAAAGAAGGTTACAAGATCTTGGAGGACAAACCAAACCAACCTTATGCAAAAATATGGAGCAAGGTATGGAATTTAGACTGCATTCCAAAATTCAATTTCTTCTTTTGGTTGTTATCACAATAATATTTTAATTACCAAAAATCTCACCAAAAGGGGAATTGAAGGACCATCTGGATGTGTCTTGTGTAAATCTGCTTTAGAGTCTACAACTCCTCTTTTCTTGTCCTCCAACTTTGCCTCCCAAGTTTGGGGCCACATTTTGGGAAATCTAGGAAAAAGGTTCTGACCTCCAAGACACATACGAAAGTTGGTTGAATAATGGAATTCTCTTTTCCCAGGAACTTTGAGAAAGAATCCTACTCTCCAAAGAGTTTGGAATACCATCCCCAAAAAATTTTGCTTGCAAATTTGGCTTGAATGGAATAGACTCATCTTTGACGATAAGAAGGATGATCCCCTTAGGGTAGCTTACAAATGAGAAATATGGTGTCTGAAAGAATGATCTCTAAAGGTATCTCATACCCTTCTACCAAAGACCTTACTGCTAAGGAATCCAGCTAGTGTAAAGAAATTCTAAATTAGAGATCCCCTCAGTCCAAAATTCCTTGGGCTCTCCAGATATGGGAAACAAGGAAAAAAAAGATGAATTTCTTCATTGGAGAGAGGAGAAACATAGTCACTCCCTCTTCTTTGATGGCACCTCAAAAGGAAATCAAGGGGAGGTAGGAGGGGGAGGGATCATTTTCGATTCCGGAGGAAATATAGTCAAATATTTTTCTTGGGGTCTTGGAACAAAAATGAATAATGAAGCTGAATGGTTGACACTCTACCATGGATTGGAAAGCCACATCAAATTTATTGGTCTTTGGAAACTCTATACAAGTCATCTAGGAGATGATATCTGGATATAATAAAGCCTCCACCAGATGCAAAAGAATTTATGTCATAATCCTTCTTCTAAACCTTCCCCCCCAAGTGTCATTTTTTCACGTTCTCTGGTAGAACAATGGCTCAGCTGAAAACCTAGAAAATATAGGTGTAATAAGCCCCCAAGGTGTGATTGTTTACAATGGTCAAAAAATGTTTTATAAAATTGTTCTCTAACCCACTCCCAGTGGAGGGTAGCACGCCCTTCTAAATGATCAAGCATGACGCAAATCCTTGTTTCAACTTGACTCATAGTTATTTTCTCTCCAAGTAGCTTCCACTCTCAGCCAACATTAAATTGCCTTCCTCTACTCCTATACCCTTAGAATTAGATACGGTAATTAACACAAGTGACATGGCAGAGAAGGTTTAGTGCAAATGAAGTTTTCAAGCCCATCCATTGAATTCTCATTCGAGCGAAGAGGAAGAAGTCGAGCAGCGTCTATAGTGGGGATTTCTCCCCTACTATGTGCAAAAGCACCTACCCTATATTAGTCGGATCTAAGGGTAGAGTTCATGGTGCAAGGGATTTCTCAACCTCGACTACAATAGGAAATAACAATAAATTTATGTTTTCATCTAACGAATGCAATAAGATAACAAAAATTACCTTTAAAATGGGTCAATGCAGCGGTTTGGGGAAATGATCCATAGGCTCCCATGATCCCGGTCTCCATTTATCTCCAACAAAGGGTTGTCACCAGAAAATGGATTAAGGGTTACACGAAGAGAACTCGATGTGCAACATGAGATAGTGTGGTGAAAGGATATGATGGACAAAAAGTTCTGGAAAATGTAAGGAATGTCAAAAAGTTTAGGAATGTAAAGTTGAAGAAAAAGTTGTTGTGGGGATACCTTCACAATGTATTTATAGGATGATCCAAGTTTTTTTGACCCCTAGTAATGACCCATGGTATTTTATTATGGATGGTATTTGTCCATGGTTTTCAACCCATTCTCATTTTAGGGCTTGTTTATCCTTTTTGGAGAGAATGGGGTTATGATGCAATAAATGCTAAACTTCCCTGTATTTATCAAGGAAGGAATAATAATGTTTTGGACCATTTTTGGTGGAATTTAATTTTGAAGGTCAAAATGGAGGGAATAATGGTGGGACTATGATGTATAATTATGGTTTGGACATATATAGATATGTGGACAATTTGGTGTTAACAAATTTCCCCTTGATGTGTGAGGGCATGATCTCATCGTATGGCCAACATACATCATAGGATCAAGGGAGAAATGATGACAACGATGGAGAAACCAGAGGGAACCACGGAAGAGTTGGAGTTTCCTCATTCGAACTGCAGTGGATTTTGATTTGTAATGCTTCTCAAAAATGGATGAGGTACATATAATCTTAGACATATATATGGACGACGTGGGAATACCCATGCTCGTATCAATGTCTTAATATACAAATGGGGGTCAACGATCAAATAATGGGAGCCTATAAATACATACAATTGGAAGTACATAATGGCGGCCTCAATGGGAGGTTGAATACAAATATTGATATGAGGAACTAGTACATAGGAACAATTTCATTCTCTTGGAATGCAATATGACAACAACTGATATTCTGTTGAAGATGAAGATGTATATAACTATGTGGAATCAATGACTGAGAGTCAGAATCTATGAGGTACAATAAACAACATCAAATATTGTAGATACACACAAGCATGATAATGAGGGGATTTCAAACACTGTTGCCAACACAACCCATAAATCACAAGGGACATGAAACTGTATGGGTCCAAAAATAGACTCACCAATGTGCTAGAGTCGGGTGACAACCGAGGTCTTCGACCAAATAATGAAGGAACCAATACCCTGTACGAATCTCAATGGTGTGATAATGGAGCCGAAGTCGAGCATGTGAGACACAACCAACCCAAAAGGAATTAAGGACTCCTTTCAAGTGGTCCAAGGAACCCATGAATGAGGTGGATGAAACCAAGATATAGGGACCTCTGGGTCTATCCTCTGGAATAGATGTGTTGGCGTCGACAAAAGGAGACTTATAACTACCACAATAATGAGGTTTCCTTGATAGAAGCACGAGGGGGGCGACCTTATATATGGAATAATAATGGGATTGAGACACTAAATGAGGAATAGGTCCATGGGAGTACATGGGACTCAAAATTCATTTGTTCAGAGTATAAAGGCAGGGATGACCTGGAAGTAGATGATACTGACACATGGGGAGGGAATCATAGCTTTGGAACTGGGGAGGTGAATGCAATGGGAGAGACTTGGGGAAGGTATTGGACAAGTGATATCCATGGGATCCAAGGGAGACTCAGTGGAGAGTACTATGAACAAAGGTGACCCAATGGGGGAAAGATGCCATAATGGGAGACTATATGCAATATATGGGGGCACCGAAAGGAACCTTTTTGTCCTTATTTATAATTTAAGGAGCTTGAAGAAGGGATAGAAGTGTGCTCAGTATGATACTGTCTTGTGGATTTTTGTCGGGCCCGAGACAGTAAATGTTCGATGGTGTTTTCACGTTTAGAGAGTCTGAAAATAGGAAGAAGACTCCGATGGGGTATTTTTTTGTACAGTAGTCTCCTATGTTTGAAAAAGGATAAAAGTGTACAAAGGAGAGCTCTACCAGCTGAAAGGGGAAGAGATACATCTTTTTCCATAGTTATTCCAACCAGGATGAAAAAGGTTTAACCTATACTGTTTGGATGATCATTCAAATAATTTTACGAGAATGAATGAAACCAAGTTTTCTCAACGATCTTTCCTTTCTGAGAGGGATGGAAAAGAGGTTAAATACAAACCATTAGTGAGAATTTTTGTAAGTTACAGTCCCAATGTCCAAAAATGCATAAAAGGATACAAAGGGAACCGTTCCTAGCTGGAAGGTGGTAAGGTGGTCCTTTTCTTAAAGTAGTCTACATTGTCCAAAAAACGGATAAACGAATCCACATAGACACTCTTTCAAATACTTTAACGAGCGTGAAAGGAAGTAAGCATGCTCGACAATATTTTTATTCTTTAAGGAGTAAAAAAAGATCCGAATAGAAAGTCCGTAATGGTCAGTAAAGAAAGGAGGAAGTTTTTAATGTGCCAAAAGGGGTGATGTTGTGAACATGGTCGACGAGGATAAAAAATAGCAATGGAACATAGGTGGGACCTCCTTGTGGGATGATGAATGATGGTAAAATAAGGTAGAATTTGTAGTATGGATGCAGCATATGGTTCGTGAACATGAAAATACATAAGGGGTTTGATTTGCATGGTGGCACACAAATCGAGGTAACTCTGAGAAATGGCCCAAAAAAGATGGGGAAAGCATGAGATGTGGGTCTCATAAGTAGATAGAGGACAAAAACCAAACCTGATGGTGTGAATGATGTGAAAAATGGATGCCAAATGATACTCTGGTGCACTGTTATAGCGGATTTCACCACACTAGGTGAATCACACATTGTATGGCCTTCCCTTGTCCCGCTGCAGACTCATTACCCCCTTTGGACCACTTTATATCTTTTGATGTTACCTTGATCATCCCCAAAAAACATTATAATATTGATATACGCGGCTTTTTCCCCGATAACCGCGTACATACGCGGATATTCCCTCGATAGTCGCGTACATCGGGATGTGTGCATAAATCCAAATCCTTTTGGACTGTTCCTTGACTTGGACCCGACTCATATGACTCATGGCCTTCCATATGCCTTGAGATCGCACGGATTCAACCCTTCAGTATCCCTTTGAAGAGCTATATAAGGAAACCCTTGGTACATTGAAAGCAGAAGAGAAAGTTGAGAGCATCGAAACTATAGTCCATTGTTGCCAGAACTTTATGCTTGAGTCTGCATCCCTTTGTCCCNGCACAGAAGAAGGGGCTGACCAAATGGAGGCCTAAAAACAAGGAGGGACCACATGACACATGTCATTTTCACTATTATGGGTTGAGTTGGGGTTAAAGGCCCCATAGAAAAGATGCTGATTTATTTTGATTGGATCGATGGTTTTATGATCTATGAGCTACAGTTAAGAGCTCTCATGTAGCCCTTCATTTTCAGTGGTGTATTTTTCCCTTTTTCTTATTCCGGGGCCTTGGCTGATCCCAAAGGGTTCGTAGGGTCGGGTCACACTTTTGTAGGGAAAAGGAATGACCCAAGTCGCACCTATCAGACAGACAGGTGTGACTCAGTCGCACATGTCAGGGAGATAGGCGATACCTGGGTCACACCTATTTAGGAGACATGTGCAACCCAAGTCACACCTGTCAAGTGTTTTTGTGTGACTTGGGTAGCAAAACAAGGCTCGACAAGCGCAACCTAGCACAAAATGGAAAGTTTTGTTGAACTAGGTTTGACAGGGACTTTTTGGATGTGGAGGATGCCTCGAGTTGGATGACAAGAGCGATACATCGAGGACCCCAGAGCTGAGGTAGAGGAGGATGGAAAGGTACATGATGCACTCGATCGATGTGGGTTGTTGAAGTTCTTCTAGATCCCCCTGATGTGTTCAACAAAGCTACTGCTGAACAAGTTGGTGAGATTTTTGGATAAATACTCAGAGTGTTTCATCATACAGGGTGAGAAAATGCAAATCACCCTTCAGGATGTGTAATTTTTGACTGGCCTCCCACTGCTGGGAGTTATTGGCGATATCTCACTAAAACTCTTGAGGGGGGTGTTGATGGATGACTTGTGTGCTAGGCATTACTATGCATCGACTTATGTGCATGCGTCATACTTTTTGGTGTGTGACATCGAGATTATAGAGACTTGGGTAGTGGCAGACACTAGGACCGAAAGGTCCTCACGAAATCTTGGGCAACTAGTTATTGATAGTCTGATCTAGATGGAGATCAGTGGCCACCCACATACTCTACTGGCTCAAAAAAATTGTCCATTGTGGCAGTTTCCTAGTTATTTTTCTACGGTTTTTCGAGTCCCAAATTTTAGGGTTCGTTTTGAATCCCTAAACAACATTTTTTGGTGATTTGGGGGGCCAATTGGTTGCCAACGACATGCATTAGGACCTAGTCAAAAGTTGTAAATCTCGGATAGACCTTTATAATGGGCGATCAAGCGCCCAAATCAGAGATCGTATGCAAAAGTTATGGTCCCGGGAAGTTGACTATTCGACTTACCATCTTGGGGACATAAACTTTATGACGGTTCATCTTCTAGGGTTATGTTTTGGACTTTTGGGGTTCTCACCCTCATTCCTATTATAAATAGGCCCCTTTTGCCTCATTTTGTATTTAACTTGGCATGGATGAGTGTAGCATCCACATCTCTTCTTAGAGATAGCTACCATCATTCTAGCAGTTGTATTACAGTTTGTTCTATTTTCTCCATTTAATAGAATATGTGTTTATTGTATCTCTGTTTTCTTTGCAATATGTTGGTGTTTATGATTCTATATATTTCATTTCATTTCATTCACACATAAGTCTGGATCATGGTCAAGAGTGTGTTGAGGGGAACCTCCTATGGGTGGGCCCAGATGTGCTTGACAACGGTTCGGAATGGGCTAAATCAAGATATCTTGGCGGATGGGGATTTCAGTTTCCCCTCCTTTCTGTGCTCATTCTTTTTTGAGTGACTACTGACACTATGAACGCATTTGGTGGTGCACGACGGGGGACCCCACGAGCCTTGTTTGAGGCAATGGTGCAAGATGATAATTAGGGAGGGAGGTAGCTTGGTGGGTTATTTCTTCACCCTAGAACTTTTTGCATAGTTGTGGAAGCATCATATTCTTATAAAGGACTATCCATATGTTGGGATGGATTATTGGGGAGATCTGGAGATGCCTCGACCTCCAAGACAGGTATGAGGACATGATGGTACATATACATGAATCTTTATGGTTTCAGTCATATATAGTTTACTAGCATAGTGGTAGCTAGATCATACATGTGATAGATAGTGATGCCATACTGTGTGCATGTGCAAACATGGGACCGCATGCTCTAGCGGGGTACCAACAATGCATGGGCATGGTGAAGGGGTTATATACACCCTCTCATGGGAAGAGGAGGTGACAAAGTGCTTCATTGGACTCATTGCTGCTGGACGTGGAGCGACTATTGGAGGGGGGCATCAATGATGGGTGGTAGTACCTAGATGAAAATTTGATCACTGTGTGCTACAGAGCTCCTTCGGAGTGGATCTATCTAATGAGGAGGATCATGGGTTATGTTGAGTATGTGAGAGAGGCGACACAGGGGTATGTGCCGAATGAGGAGGAGGACACTGAGGAGGACACAAAGTCTGAGGACTCAGACTCAAATTAGAAGCATGTGATGCTTCCCCCAATGCATTTGAGCATGAGGATTTTTTTATGATATGTATGATGAGAAATCCTGTGGACAAGTTCTCTTTTGTACTGAACATGATGATATGATATGAATGTACATGGATGCAAATTTTTGTACTTTTATGGGTTTTTATGAGTATCTTGTTATGATTATGAGTATTCCTATATGATGTACATGGCATATGTATGCATGACTATGTGATGATGCATGATGCAATTTTATTTCCTATATGCAATGATTGATGTACCACTCTAGAACGTCATTAGCCTTTTGGTATGCTACACTATTTAGACTTCTGGGAACATACATGAATGAAATGGATTCGAAATGTCTAACCAAGTGTTTAGTGCGCAGGAACTTTCTTAAGAGGAAGGAATCGTGTACCCGGTAGCAGTTATTCAACTAGGCGACAAGTGACTGGGAGTCTAGGAAGACATCAAGGTGAAAAATACCCAAGTGAATGGAGGCGGTCAAGAGACTAGCAACACCATTGTACTCAGCCTAGTTGTTGGTAGAAATACCAACACAGATTCCATCGACATGGATAAACTCATGTGACAGGGAATAAATGACCCACACAGCCAAGGCAATATTAATAGACCATCTACTTACACCATCAGTGAAACCAACATAGGAGGGTAAGGTAGGATCCATCTAGAGAAACCAAGGAAACAAACTATGAGATTCATGGTAAAAATGATGCAAAACAAGAAAGAAAAACTATGATACAAGGGTATTTAGGGTGGTCAACTTAGGCATAGAATCTCTTGAGGTAGAGCCCATTATGGGGATTCTGGCAACCGTCGGAGTTAGTGAGGAGATATGCCCCTTTGCTGAGACAATGATGGATGACGTAAGGGCCATAACACATGGATTCAATATTCCCTTTTCAGGTCTTATTATGGGATTGGTCATAGATGAGGACGAGGTCCCCTTCACTAAAGGTGTGTGGGTGGACGTGGGAGTCATAATGTGAATTCGACCGGTTCTTAGCCGCTTCAATCATTTGGAGAGAAACACGATAGTCCTTGTCATTTTGTTCAAGCATAAGTAGGCGTTTTTACAATGGTGAAGTATCGGGTAGAAGCTCGACGACAAGGCAGAGAGATAGAATGTTGCATTCAATGGGAAGAACCGATTCCACACCGTTGACTAAGTGAAATGGGGTGAAACAAGTGTCAGTTTTAAGGATCTCTTCATCATCACAAAAGTGTCCCTATGATAGATTAGAGGGATATTCCATGGTCGATGAGGGGGAAGGACAACAGGAAATAGAGATCATATAAATGGTGTTATTGGTGTATGAGTAAGACGCTAGAGGGTGGATCTCCTCAAGGACAGTGATTCTAGACTCATGGGAGTGCTTGTGAAGGTCACTGAGCAATAAAAAATAACATTTATGTTTTCATCTAATGAATGCAATAAAATAACAAAAAATACCTTTAAAATGGGCCACATCATTCGTTTGAGGAAATGGTTCATAAGTTCCCATGATCCTGGTCTTCATTTATCTCCAACAAAGAGTTGTCATTGGAAAAGGGATTAAGGGGTACATGGAGAGAACTTGACGTGCAACATGGGATAGTGCAGCGAAAGGATATGATGGAAAAAATGCAAGGAATGTCAAAATGTTTAGGAATGTAAAGTTGAAAAAAAAGTTGTTGTGGGGAGACCTTCACCATGTATTTATAGAATGATCCAAGGTTTTCTGACCCATGGTATTTTATTGTGCATGGTATTTGTCCATGGTTTTTGACCCATTCTCATTTTAGGGTTCTTTTATCCTTTTTGGAGGGAGTGGGGTTATGATGCAATAAATTCTCAACTTCCATGTATTTATGGGGGAAGGAATAATAATGTTTTGGACCATTTTTGGTGGAATTTAATTGTGAAGGTAAAAATGGAGGGAATAATGGTGGGACTATGATGTATAATTATAGTTTGGACAATAGAGAGCTATGTGGACGATTTTTGGTGTTAAAGACTTCAGGTTTTGTAAGCAGGTTTCTCGTCCTGGTATAGACCAACCCCCTCGTTTCCAATGGAAAAGAAGAACATTTATGCAAGGTTTTCCCATCTCAAGTCTGGCCAAGATGACATCAATAGTCACCTGTGCAGACTCTCAACCATTGTTGCTGTGAATATTACAGAAAATAGAGAAATAGATTCTGATATTAGGTATACTTCAAACCAAATCAGTTGTCATGATTCTCATATGGAAGACCATGATCGGGATTTAAAAGACTTGATGGGGATTGTGGATATCATTAAAGAAGAGGTGCTGAAGCCTGCAAAGATGAACCAGTGAAGCCACTACCAGGAATCTCTAGGAAACAAGGCTTGTCCCATGGAGTAATTTTCAGTTACTCATCCTGTAGGACATATAAGAAAGAAAATGTAGCCCACCCAGTTCTCTTTAAATGTTTTTTTGCATATTTTTGAATCAACAGTTTGTCGGAATTTACTCTTTGCATGTTATGATAAATAGTAATAAATATGTAAGGAATTTCAGAAGAAAGTCTCCTTCTTTATATGCTTTTGTAAATCTCTCTGTCCAGACCTCTTTGGCCATCAGGATCTCTCCATTTTTGTAATGAATGTTTATGCACAACCTTTTTTTAATATCGTCTTTTCCTATTTCTGTTAAAAAAAGTTGGTTTCTATGTGAATCTGTATGAACTGTGTGACAGGTCCAATTTTAAGCAATAAAGAAGGTGCATATGATCACAATCCCGAGGGGTCATGCACTAGAATGGAATATGAATTTCTCTATGGTTCCGACACGAGTCACATAGAAAACACTCAACGAAATTCGATAGGGACTAATAGATGAATTCATAAAGCCCAAATATGAATCTTAGTGTATTACAGAGATTAAATATATTAAGCAATTGTCTACAGAGTCTATGTGGGACTTCGGCCAAAGATTTAAGATGCTAATGGATAAAGTAAGCTTCTAGATGTGGGATGTACAACACAAAGAGTGGTTCATTGCGTCACAGACTAAAGCGCTAGAGTTGGACATGAAACTCGAATCCTTACCTGTAGGAGAGACTGCTATTGGAATGATGCAAATTTAGTCGCAACTAGCCAATCTTACGCTCCAACTTCAAGATATTAAAAAATGGAAGGAGGTCCAAGAAGAACTCTGGTGTATCAGATGCAGAACTGAAGGACACCACAAGGAAAATTGCCTGGAATTCATGAACTATGTCGCATCGGGAGCGTTGAATCCGATAATACATAAGGGATGCCTTGGTGTAGAATATGCCAAACTGGAGGCCATCCATCGCAATACTCTTTGTACTTAAAGAATATTGTAATTTCACCAGCTAGTTTATTTTGTAAATTTTGTAAATCAGTAGGGCATGATGAGAAAGACTGCATATTATTCCAATTGTTGTAGGAGGAAACAATCGAAACCTATTTATTGAAGACTGAAGAGTAGATGCAGGATGAGCGAGCTCAATCTCAATATCCACAAGCTTAGTATCCTCAGCCCCAGTATCCACATAATCAATACCCATAGCAACAATACCCTCAACAAAGGGGGTGGAAATTTTTGAGGTCGAGGACAAGGAGGATTTGGTCATGGAAGAGGCCAAACCATATGTTATAATTGTGGGAAGCCAAGACTTTTCACTAGGGACTATGTGAGCCCTAAAAGACATGTTCATTTTTCAAATATTTTGATCATATCGTTGAACAGTGTCCGCAGTTGATTGTGAAGTGGTAGGCTAGAAATGTGGGAAATCCAAATCCTCTACAGAATCCTAATCTGAACCTTAACCAAAACATTCAAAAGATCTATGTTGAGTTGAGGGAACCAAATATTGCTGTTGTAACAAAGGGAGGTGCTGCAACTGGAGAAGACCAAGATGCACAACATGAACAACCACAAGTGCAACAAATAACACAAAAGAAACTGTCATTCGATGGCCAAAAAGAAAAGAAAGTATTCTTTGATGGGAGACCATAATTCGTAGACAAGAATAAAGCATCTACATTTGCTACTACATTACCAAGAAGACCAATAATGGAGATTCCTGAAAGGTTTGATCAACTATTCCAAAATAAATTGGGGGAAATGTTAGTAAGCTTAAATAATTTTTTAAAATTTGCTTATCGCTAATACAAGATAAAGATGTTGTCGCAAAATTTACTGCTCTAATAAAAGAACCGTAAGAAGAGTTGCAACCAGAAATAAGAATTAGCCATGTGGGAAAAAGATTAAAGATCAGGCGCGAGTTAAGTATGACTGCCAAGATAGGAGATTAAGGTATGGACTATATTATCCTAGACTTGGGATTTGATGTCAACATTCTGACGAGACAAACATGGGAAAGCATGGGAAACCATGGAGTATTAGTTCCTGTAAATCAGATTCTGGTGAAGCATTGGAAAATTGACAGAATCAGATGCAAGAAGTATCCATGAGGAGGTGCGTAAGAATTACACGTCTATGCGACGGGTAGGAATCGAGGTAAGTGATCTACCTACATATGAAGGTTTACCTAACCTTGCATATTTTCTGACATATTCTGAAGAAAAAGTCACAGAACATTAGTGCTTGTCTGCCTTGGAATTTACACTGAAAGCTACACTTGCGAGATGGTGGGTCGCACATAAAGAATCTATCTCTCAATGGACACAATGTCGAATATTGATGGAGATAAGATCGAAGAAGAGATCAGCTATACTGGTTGAAAATATACAGGATTGAATAATCATGTCTAGCATATAGATTATATATTGTCGTGCGACATGGGAGACAGGTCAGTGACAGGAATGGGTTCATCAGTTCATACACATATTAGACATGATACCAAGGAGCTAGTATACATCAGTTGAATTGAGACGAGGGACTATTCAATGGGATGAATTAGCTACTAGTTTCATACACACATTTGAGTTTGTTGATAATCATTTTTCGATTGATGTTGCATTGCAAGTAATCAAGGAAAATATATTTGAGCATATCCTGGTCACAATGACAAATTTCAATCAACGCAACACAAAAATCCAACACTAGATGGAGTGCTATAATGTGAAGGTAGAACCTGATGATGATGACCCAATTGACGTAAACATACATGAGTTTGAAGGTATACGCACAATGAAAGGATTTGGTATTTCTAGTGACCAATTTCTGAATCCACTAAAAGTCAAGAAAATCAACATTGGCTCCCGGGAGAATTCAAAATTTGCCAATATTGGAGATTATTTGGATGACGATACTGTTGGGAAGATCCCAAACCTATTGCATGAGTTTTTGGATTTTTTCCCTACGAAATTCTCAAATATGAAAGGGATTGTCGGAGACCTTGGAGAAAGGAAGATACCTTTAAAGCTCGATACAAATCCTATCAAGCAGCGACCATACCAATTGAATCTGCGGTATAAAGAAAAAGTTAAGGAAGATGTGGACCGAATGTTGGATGCAGGTATCATAGAACCTGTAGAAGAATAATAGTGGATCATTCCAATAGTAGTGCAATATAAAAGTACTACTAATGAAGTGCATATTTGCGTCGACCTAAGAAAATTCAACGATGCTTGTTTACATGACCCATTTTCGACTCCTTTTATAGATGAGGTACTGGAGAGTGTCGGGGGTCAAGATATTTACTCATTCACTGATGGGTTCTCTGGCTACCATTAGATTAGAATCACAAAGGAATACTGGCACAAGACAACCTTTGTGACGGAGTGGGGTTGTTTCGAATACATGGTAATGCCCCTTGTACTCAAGAATGATCTTGCTATTCTTTCTAGGATAGTAGTGGTTGCCTTCAAATATTTTATTCATAAATTTATTGAGGTCTACTTCAAGGATTGGACAGTATTTGGGTTCATTAAGGATCATATTTAGAGCCTCAAGATGATGTTGGAACGCTGTCACCAATATCAAATTTCACTGAACTTAAAGAAATGTATATTTTGTGCCTCGTTCGGAATTCTGATAAGTCATGTGATTTTTCACGATGGAATCTTGGTTGACCCTACCAAAATTGTGATTATCGTTGACCTACCACCACCTACCACAGTTAATCAATTGAGAGAAACATTGGGATATACATGATACTATCGAAAATTTATCAAAGGATATGCGAAGGTGACTGCTGCGATGGAGAAGTTATTGAATAAAGATGTTAATTTATAGTGGACAAAATTTTTCTAGTAAAGTATGGACACTTTAAAGAACAATATGGTTAGAAGGTCCATACTTGTATTTCCATACTGGAAAGGAATTTCATGTACATGTCGATGCATCGTCTATCGCACTCGGTGTGGTACTAGCACATCCTGGTGAAGGGTACTAGCTATGGTATACACTTTGCAGAAATTTAGACACTATTTTCTATGTGGACATTTGAAAATGTACACATATCATTCAATGATGAAATACCTGGTCAATAAGCCAATGTTGGAGGGGACTATTTTCCAGTGGCTTCTCCTTTTTCAGGAATTTGACTGAATTCAAGGTCAAACCATCTCTCGAGGATTGAGCGTGGCGGAGAACCTGGTAATCTCAATGATAGTCTCATTGATGCACAACTATTTGTGATAAAAATGTTTGATGATTATTATAGATACATCATCCAAATTTTGAGTATGAGCTATGCACCAACTAAATTTACTACTGCACATAAGAAGCAATTAGTTGTGCGAGCTACATACTTCCAGTTGATCGCTGAAAAATTATAAAAAATGGGCCCTGATGAAATTCCTTTTTGCTGCATCTTTGAAAACGAGTGACCAATGATACTAAATGAAGCGCATGCTGGTGTCACAAGAGGCAATTTCTCTGGAAAATATATAGTGCAAAAGATATTGCAGACATTATTGTGGTGGCTAACCATGCATGTAGATAATCGAGAATACTGTCGCAGTTGTGATGTCTGTCAAAGAATTGGAAATTCGTCACTGTGAGATGAAAGGCCATTAGTACCCAAAATGACTTTGTAGGAATTTGAAAAATGGGTCGTTGATGTTGTGGGCCCTATTAGTCTAATAGGGAAGCAAACATGTTCAAGATATATTATTACTGTGATGAACTACCTGACCAAATGGGCCGAAGTAGCGCCATTAAAATATTGTACTGCTGCGACTGCTGCTAAGTTTTTGTTTGAAAATGTTGTGACTAGATTTGGATGCCCAAAAATGTTGATAAGCGACTGAGGCACACACTTTGTCAATCAATTGACTAAGGAAATGATAGAATAATTCCAGATCCAACATAGAAAAACAACACCATATCACCCTCAAGTGAACGGTGTTGTTGAAGCATTTAACAAAATCTCGGAGAATGCATCAACAAATATTTGCAATGTCCAAAGAGATGATTGGGATCAAAATTGTTTTGCAGTACTGTGAGAATATCGAACGACCTATAAGAAGTTAATAGGATGAACACCATTTCGCTTAGTGTATGGACAAGAAGTTGTGAGGATGACGGAATACATGAAGTTGTGAGGTTGAGGGAATACATTGTACCCAGCCTAAGGATTGCTGCAATCATGGAGATGATATATGTTGGTGCCGTCAAGGAAAGACTATTGCAGCTTGTATGGTTGGATGAAGATCATTTTTTTACAGGATATCATCAATGCATTAAGAAAGAATGACATAAAGTATGGCATGGTCACCACATCAAGAATAAGTGATTTTGGGTTGGAGGACTTGTTCTCTTGTATGATAGTAAATTTTTAAAGCATTTGGGCAAGCTAAAAACACACTGGTTAGGACCGTATATTGTAATTCATATCACTAATGGAGGCACAGTGAAAGTATAGAAGTTAGATGGAACAACTATAAAAGGATTGGTGAACGAAAGTCACCTATAGTCTTATCAAGATAGCCGTGACTTGGTCGATTGGAAAAAAAAACTTCTAAAAATTTATGTTTTGATCGCAGAATACGAGCTGTCACAATAAGAAACAAAAAGCGTCATAGATTGCTAGTATGTTGTAGAGAGAGGAAAACTGTCACAGATTCTTTGTCTCTCACAAGAGGAGAAATGATGGAAAAGACAATCCATCTGTCGCATTGAAAGAAATATGTTGAAGGTTGAATACGGGTTGCAAGAAGAGTGTTGTTGTCACAAGTTAAACTGGAGTCGCATAAATGACAGCTGGCCGTAATTAATTTAAAGGCTCGAGAGATTTTTGGTGGCGTGATTTTTGGTCACTTCTATCTTTATTACACAATAGCTACCACTGACATGACAGGTGAGTGGTGACATGAGTAGAAGTTTCCTGATAATGATTCAAACGATCAACCCATGTGACAAAAAGGACAACTACCTTTCCATTAATTGCTTGCTCGTGTGGAGGACTGGATGAATGAATAGATAGACATTATCATCTTCACACCCAAGTTACAGGTCATTCTTCTACATTCGAAAGAGATATTGATTTCTACAACTGCAACGACCAAAGTGAGTTTTCCCGAGAGCATGGTTATTTTGATTTTTAGTACTAGTGCACTTGCAGAATTCGATGTCACAACTGCATCACCCACACTCATTATGGAATACACTACCATATATGTTCCACCACAAGCCATGGTTGCACAAGAAGTTGAAAAAATTCCACTAATCCTTGCAGTAAGGTTACGACGAGACCCACCTAGCTCATCAATGGGGAAGCACTCTGAAAACCACAATAAGAAAGCACCACTAGCACCACCACCGGAGGAGGAGGAAGAAACATGGTCCGTGACTATGCTTCCACCATATATTCCACCTAGATAAGATGATGCGCCTAATATTAGAGTTCCAAAGAATGCATGATACCCACTAGTAGCACCAACTGTATCGAAAGGAGTTCAAGGGTCATAGAACATACTTCCAAATCTCAAGAAGCTGACCTTTGATGATCACGACATACACAAATTTCTAGAGTTGGACATGAAGAACTACATGCTCGTTGTATAAGATACACAAGATGTCCTGAAGTTCCTAGTTCCAATGCAATGGGAAAGAGGACTAGACCAAGCAAGTTTACTGTCGTTGATGTATCTGCTGCATTTCAATGAAGCATAGAGGTGAATGCATGTGTTAAATAGTTGTTGGTATAATTCCACGGCAATTGCCTATGGCTCGACCAAACACTTTCTATATATGTCGAGATGATAACAATGATTACAAGGCCTCCACTTGCAGGTGTAGACCCAACACCATTTTTCAAAAAAGACTAGGACACTCTGATGAAAAACAAGTTAAAAGAAAAGTATGATTCGACCAGAGATACCAAAGTATTTTTAATCGCATCCATTAATGACCACACTGTTTGGTTTGCAATTAAGTTGTTAACTACCAAGTTGGTGCGCAAGATGTGACTGAACCAATGTACTACATGAACAATTACATCCGCTGAAATATGTGTGGCGGGGGGTCGGATGAACTGGTCACACTATCTACTAAATGAATCTTTAGCAGATGAATAGGAGTCGCAGGAGAAAGGTAACACATTCAATTATTCATGGTTACTTATTTTGATTTAANGTTCGGATGAACTGGTCACACTATCTACTAAATGAATCTTTAGCAGATGAATAGGAGTCGCAGGAGAAAGGTAACACATTCAATTATTCATGGTTACTTATTTTGATTTAATTTGTTGCATAGGAAGAACCAACAAAATACCAGGGGGTAGATATACCAGTTCGATGTCGGGGAGCTCGATACCAGAATCTATGGTTTGAGAAACATATCAAGGAGAGACAAAGAGACAATAATGTACAATTATTTTTGCATGGAGAGGCCCTGTGATATCATGTGAGAAAGTAGGCAATAATTACATGAGATCGTTCAATGGTTTAAAAACATTATTAAATTTTATAATTGGGCCCCATCATTATCTTGATGTAACCGCTACAATACCCACAATGCCAATGGTTAGTGACATAATAGCTATTATCTCAAGAATAAGTTGAGTCCATTACTCAAGATTGGTTGAAAGAATGGTGAGTCCATGTCGTCGATGACCTAATATTTGCACAAGAAGACCTGCGACAAGATGATCCAATGACGTAGAAGGACGGAGAATATGGAGAGGAATCCCCACCAGAAACACAAGATCCACAAAATTCTCCCACCCTCCCTAGAATTATTCTAGTACAACCCCAACAGATCTAGTAGTGGGAGATAAGAGGAAGCAACCAGAGCATCCTGAGACAAGGCATAAGAAAAGGAAGGTTGAGAAAATAGTAGGAATTGTCGACCTTACCAGTGATGATTTTACCTTCTAACGAAAGCAACGAAAGAAGTTGCTACACAAATCCTTAAGAAAATGGATGAGTGCCAAATAGAGCTAACAGGTAGTATTACAGACTTACTACAGACACTCTGCAAAGCATTACAAGAAGTAAAGGTAGCGGTCAAATATGTACCACAATTGACAGTGGCAAAAGACTTAGCTGGATCATCAGAAGAGCAACCAAGTGATGTGTTGATACCTATTCCACCAATAAAGACTCAACTAGTGGGATAAGCACTTGACTTGGGGACAACAAAGTTGAATACCATGGCCAAGAACTTGGGCCATGTCACCATAGAGTTTTTTCAAATGCTGATGTATGAAGTTTATTCCATCCAAAATGCCGCAATGGAGGAAATGGAGTTCAAAGAAGGCACATTGATCAAGAAAATTAGATAATCGAATAATACTGTTAGTAAGATGAAGAAATCAGTCAAACAAATTGAGAAGAAATAAAAAACTTGGGAAATGGAAAAGCTTTGGCTCGACAAGACTGTAACACTTGCTTGCAATAATTTTGCATACAAAGGCATAACAAATGAGATGTTTGTAGAAGCCAAGGTCATTTGGATTGGATAAATAATAGAGGACCTCCACAAAAAGACCATAGAGTTGGAGGCATAGGAAACATCCAGTACACCACTAGAGGTGCTAAAAGAAAGAAGGAAAACAACAACAGAGGTTACAAAGAAGATAGAAGAGGTAGATGCACTGTGTGCTAAGGCATTTGAACAAGTTTCTCAGACATGGGAAGCTTTGATCTATGATGAGGAGTTAGAGAAATTCATAGAGAAGTTGCGCATTGCTGATACCTAAGCAAACTAGATGAAGAATGAGATGAAGAAATTTCCCTTAGCAGAGAAAATGGCTAAGGATGTTGAGATGAAGAAACTACAACAACAAGTCACAGCGCTATAAACTCAACCATAGTAGAGGACTCACAAAGTCAGAGAATTGCAGGCACAAGCAAAAAGAGTTATAGGAATTATTAATCATGTACACTAGAAAGTGCGACAAGTAGTATAGTCAACAATACTTACGACGTTGAAACACATCAGTTCCGACCCTGTGGAGAATTTGTAGAAAAAAGAAGAAGATGTGCGACAAGAAACAAAGCAAATAGTAAAAATATTTCATGTTTTTCGAAGTAAGTTCGTCACAACAAAAGCTTCGATTGACATGGCTCAAGATGAGCCACATGTGAATGTTGGGGGCATGTTGGCCCTAGGAAAATATAGGTACAATTCAGCTAGAATTTTTCTCAGGAATATGAATATTTCGGTCAAATGAAGGATGAAGTTGCGACATAATCAACCGCTAAGGAATAGTTTGCGACATAAGGGAAGCTGTGACAAGATCAATCGCAATGGAAGGAACCACGGTAGAAGAAGACTCGCAATGGGTGAAAAGGACAGCTCAAGAAATCATGGGTAAGAATTCAGTTAGGATAACGCATGCTTTGGGGGATAAATCATCTTTGTATTTTGGGCCGATAATGTCTATTGACAACTGTAACTAAATGTATGAGAATAGGAATGACAACTTATCAGCTAAGAGGACGGAGTCGGTTGACTACAACGTGTAAGAGTCTATAAAAGGGAGAACCCAAGCTATGTGCAGGTTAGACACATACACTCTTGATTGGTCTGTGTCAGTCATTTTTCTCCGTTGTCTGTTTGTAGAGTTGTAGAGAAGAGAGAGTCGATCCAGGCTATGAACAGATTGACAGTAGGGTGAAGGAGAGGAAACTTAAGAGACTTGAGACTAGAGAGCATGAGAGGATAGAGAAGTCTGTATCGATTGTAGAGAATATATAGAAAAGAGTCTACAAGCTGAGTGCGTAGACGAAAGGTGCCATATCTTTCTCATGCTAGATGAGGAGTGCCTTTATGTTTTTTCCCTGATGGGTTTCCACGTTACATGTTGTCTATGTGTATATTTGATGAATGTGATTATGTTGAATGAATTTATGTTGTGAATCCGTGCATGTGCATTTTCTTACAGATGAGTCCTTATATGCATATGTCGCACTGTTGTTAGTTGGAATTGATAATAAGGAATAATATTTAATGTTATAATATCTTTCAACGGATAAGTAGAGTAATATCTTGAATGCACACAATAAGAGTAAGTAATATAACCCCCGGATTCAGCCGAGCAAGCTAGTAAGGTGACAAGGAAGAGAAAATCCCCACACAACTATATAAACTTGGTTATGGAAATTACCCATAAGAGATACCTCGGGTGAGACTGCTCTGTCAGGATGATATCTTGGACTTTGTTGACGAAAAAACAAGGGGCTGAACCTAGGTCAAAGGGAAAAATGCCAACAATATGATATTCTATAGTATTAGTTAAAATTCTTGAACGTGAATGTTGTAGAATTCAAGTTATTTATTTAAGAATATGAAATATGGTGTGTGTAAAACAACAAATCAAGGAATCATAAAAGATGAGGATTGCACGCAAGGGTCTTCTTTTCATTTCATGTTTTAAAATTGTTGGAAGAGTTACACTTTGGTGTTACTAGTAGATGGATACGATATTATAGTATTAGTTAATATTCATGAACGTGAATGTTGTAGAATTCAAGTTATTTAAGGATATGTAATATGGTAAGTGTAAAAACACAAATTAAGGAATCATAAAGGACGAGGAATGCATTTATCATAAAGGAGTACTTTTTTCCCAATAGATCATAAAGGAGTACTTGTAAGACAACTTAAAGTTAAATTAAATTGACAAAAAAAACAATTAATGTCTTGTTTGAAATATAAAAAGAGAGTACTAACACCTTTTTGGCATCACGGTTATTTTGCTCCTTAATATTGAAACAATGACTAAACAATGAAAAGTCACACCGCCACCTACTAAGGGACATGACATCTAAATAAAAGGGGGGCATATTGTTAGTAGGGGACATCAGTGGGAGAACATGCAACCTCCAAACGGCTACTTTTATATAAAGCACAATGCTCCTTACGATCAAACAAAAAATATTACATTTAGGAAAAAATGAATTCGAAAATGGCATCAAGAGAGTCATGTGCTTTGGCTACGGGATTCTACACTTGTGCAATGGCCCTGAGTGGTGGAAAGGGTCCATGGATGTTACATACCACAGATATTATGGCCAAAGCATAGTAGATTATATCATGATTTCAGCAAACATTATTATAGATAATATAACATATTTATCTATTCAAAATTTCTTTGAGGATATGTTGTTGTGTTAGCCATGACTTGTTATTCATATAGATAGACATCAAGGAATTTGCGGTGACAATGTACAAAGAAATTAGTACCACAAAAGTCAATAATTGTTACCACAAAGAGGCAAAAAAAGAAATCACCTCCCAACCAGGTTTCATGAACAAAACCAATAAAACAATGGATCTTAGCAAAGGGTATATGATCTATAAACTATTGTGGATATTCCACTGGAACAATTGGCACAACAAATATTATAAGTTTTTGTAAAATCTTAGTCATGTAGTGTTTTACTTAATATTAAGATTTAATATTACTAATTTTGGTCTCAAACTGAAATATGTTGAGATTAAAACCAGCGTAGATCCAAATCCTAGGCTCTATCAAGCGTTGAGATGGATCAAATCTCTTGAGGTGCAAACCTCTTCTTAGGTATCCATTGATTTGATTTAAACCAAAAGACACATCTTTTTATTTAAGGTCCACGTATAATTTTATTATTATTAATATTTAATATTATTTATGGCGGATATATAATATTTTTTATTATTTTTTATTTTGTTAGAAACAAACATTGCATCATTTCCCCACACATGGTTTTAAAACCATATGCAAGGCCCTCCTACAATCATGGGTTGTTTAGGAGGCCTTGCACATGGTCTTAAAACCATTTGCAAGGCCCTCCTAAACCATGTACAATAAAACCATGGGTTGTTTAGGAGGCCTTGCACATGGTTTAAAAACCATGTGCAAAGGCTCCTAAACCATGTACAATAAAACCTTGGGTTGTTTAGAATGCCTTGCACATGGTTTTAAAACCATGTGCACATGTGTAAGGCCAACATTTTTTTGCGAATAATTCAATTTTGTGTTTTTTTCTTGACCCGCATATTTTTTTTACGATAATTATTTTTTTACTTTTTTATTGTTTTGTTAGATAGGAAGATTACAACATCTCCCCCAAATTAGATTGTTTTTGTGGCCGACATTTATTTTGGCCTATTAGAAAATTTATTTTTTATTAATAAAAATAACTTTACTAAAGTGATATTATTTTTTTATTTTGTGTTACAAAATCTCTCCCATAATATTCACTATCACTGTTATTTTTTGCCAACATGTTACAAATGTTACATCATGTTACAAATGTTACATCATGTTACAAGATCTCTCCCATAATATTCACTATCACTATTATTTTTTGCCGACATGCTACAAACGTCAGTAACGTTACATCACGTTACAAGATCTCCCCCATATTGGGCTGTAGAGCGCCTCTCGGCGCAATAAAAGAAGATAAAAAAATACCACACTATCCACACAATGAACACAAGATATACACTAGAGAACCCATCCAAAAGGTGAGGTAGATGCATCCTTGCCCTTTTCTTCATAGAATTGAAATGCATATATAAAGAAAAGTGAACTCACCATGGAGTTTACCATTGACATTGTGGCCCATATCACTGCTATAATGTCTTTTAATTCCTTTGTTATGCTCCAATATCCCACTCCCTTTCTTTGCTCAACTATGGGATATTAAATCAATGTAACATGAATGGAACCCCTTCCTTTGACAGTGGCCTAGTATTTAACATGTCTTAATAGTATTTTAGGGTTAGGACTATTTTTTTTGGTATGACTCAACTTTTGATAATGGTTAGGGTTTTGGACCCTGTGAAATCCTCTTGAGAATCCACATGTAACTAGCTCCATATGTTTGAGTATTGGGAGTTATCATGGCATCCACTCAGTACTTTGGTGGTAAAAAACATAATCCAACTTGTTGGAGGCATATATTTCTCATTCAAACTCCAATTGAGGTGATCTTTATACTGTTGGTAAACTCTCGACGTGTAGAATACCTTTGAGAGGATAATAATTACTTTCACAAAGCTTTGACCCAAAAAACATCGAGTTAGTGCCTCAAACAGGTTCCACAAGTTTTAGAAGCCCACATAATCAAAATAGGACATGCCCCTAAAATAGGCCTTACAAGTTAATAGATCCATTTTTTCCACTCAAAAATTACAACAATAGATGACAATTATAGTGATCCATTTCGATCATACCTTCACATCTTGGGAAGCTTTTGGTCCCCATTACCTTTTATTGAAGGAGTTGAGGAATTTTTTCCTCAAACTTCTTCGAGGAGTACCATTTGGCCTTTCATAAAAGTTTTCCTTTCAATACAAACTACCCAAGTTCATGCTACCCTCATGTAGTTGTTATAGAATTCTTCTACAAAATCATGTCCTCTGCTAACTCTGCTTGAGCATATGGTGCTAAGTCCTCTATGGTAGGTAAGAATTTCCCATCATTTTCCTAGTCTAACATGGAAGGCTCATAGAATTTCAAATTTTCCACATTCACTCTGAGTAAATGTGAATATATGGAGGTAGACTGTGTCTATAGGAATTTTCACCTACCTACTCCAATGCCTCAAAAGGAACATACCATATAACCTTGATATCCTTACAAGGACCTTATAACATTTATTTATTTAGTTGCAACCAAACTTGGTCTCCTACCTTGAATGACATCTCATTTTTGTGTTAGTCATACTGGGGCTTATACTTTTCTTATGAATTTTTCAATGTCTCTTAGTACTTTCAAATGGATTTGTTTGATCTTATCAATGAAATTTTCAACCTTTAATACTTATCCTATGGTTTTTTCTCTTACTCCTAATTTTGGTCCATATACAACATTTAAAGGAGAAGGTGGAAAATATCCAAAACAAGTTTCAAAAGGGGACTTATTGGTGGAAGTGTGGATTGATATGCTAGAATATTATTGAATATATATCAAATTTTATTCCCAAGTAATTTGATGCATCTAATTGTAACCCCTAAAAATCTAAAATAATTTCCTATTTAATACTTCTATCTACGCATCTATTTATGGCTGGAAAGTAGTAGATCTCTTCAACTTGTTGTCTATCTTCTCCCAAAGTGTTGTCCAAAATGCATTGAGAAATCTAATATATATGTTTGACATAATTATCCTTGGTATCTCAAAGTGAACCTTGATTTTTTCAAGGAACATGATTGTCACATCTTGTCCCTTTATGGTATTTTTACAAGGCATCAGAATTACGTCTTACTAAACTTGTTAAAAACCAAAAATAAATAGTCTTCTCCCCTTCCGTTTCTAGGCAAACTACCAACAAAATCCATGGATATGTTATCCCATGGTTTTTTTAGTACTTTGCTTCCGATTATTGGGTTGCTGGTACAACAAAGTATGTATCCTCTAATAAAGAAAACTACATCTTCTTGCATTTTGTGTCAATAAAAATGCCTGTGTAGGTTTGTTGCTATCTTAGGAACACCAAAAGGCACTGCAACTTTGAAAGTTTGAGCCTCTATATAAGTTCCATTTTTTCTCCTTTATAAACTACATCATGTTGCATGTTCTACCATTAATTCATATCCCCCTTGGAATCACTATAAAAATATTGTATGCTTCTCTGGTTGAATGATCCGTCCACCATAGGATTCACATAGTCATCCCTTTTTCCCGCAACCAACTTATAAATATTATTCAAAATATCCCTCTCCATGTTCTCTTGAACTAGTTCTGTATACCTAGGGCCTTAATAAGGATCAAGAGGTTATGTGTAATATTTTGGAATGCACAACATCACAACAAAATTTCTTAGTCACATGACATTCTATCCTAGATCTAGATAGAAAAAAAAATCTCACTTAGAATTATTTGCACAAAGAGATAGCAAGAATAGAGAAGAAATATTGGATATAACACTAGAGGAAAATCACTCCAGTGGGAAGTTTTCCACTCTTCTTATTGAGCAAAAACCTAGTGGAATATATAGACATTAGTACATGAAATACCTTGGGTAAATACCATGGGCTACCAAATACCATGGGTCCAACAGACCATATGAGTGTCTTACATTAATGTTGGCTTATCTTGGCTAATTCCTCCAATCTATGACATTGTGCCAAGTGTAAATTCAAGTAATGGCCATAATGAGGTGAAATGAACCCAGATGGACCATGAAGTGGTTAGGCTAGTCAACAAGTGAAAGGAACCATCATGAGGGATCTAGAGGTGGTTTAGTAGCTTTCTTTTGGACCATTAATGAACAAATTGACCAAATCCTCAAGAAGGCACACCCAAACTCCTTAAAACAAGGAAATGTAATAATTACCCCATAAATGTAGCATAGAGGGGCAGATTGGCTCCATAGAACAAGGAAAAGAGCGGGTAAGTGGACAAACAATATTTTATGGCATAACTACTAGGCTAAGTGGGTCAAGTGTGGACAAACTAGGATCCAAGACACTAGACTAGGAACTAGAACCATTTTCACATGGAACAACTTACACTAAACATTTGGAACCTTATGCAAATATTATTAATAAAGGTTTATATGGGAATTATGTTCGAACACCCCTACTTAAGCCAAAATGTTTGTGAGAAATTATTAAGGCTCCAAGCAACAAGGCTTATGGTCACCCTTTGCATTATTGATCCATATGAACTGAGGAAAGTGGCAAAACCACATGGGGAAAATGCTCCCTAAAAAATGGACATGAAAGATAAATCAAAATATGTATTCACTCCAAACTAAACAAGTATGTCTAGAGGAATCTTCTTCTTGGGAAGAAGTGGATCATGATCCCAAAACATGTGCTTGATTTCTTCAACAATGGAAGCAAGCAAATATGGAAGCCATTTGAAATTGCATACCTGACCAACCAGGGTGAGAACAATCCCAAATGCATGAAGAAACACTTGAAACTTTAGCTTTGAGCCACAATAGGTGAGGTCAGCTCCAAGTGAATGTATGCATCCTCCATCATCTACGCAACTCTGAGAATTAGTGCTAGCAATCATATAGGAATACATAAGAAGCACGGATCCAAGGAGAGAAAATGCAACATCTCCAAGCTTTGACCCTTCTTCCAAAACATCCAAGGGATCACTCTTTTGCTCACTAGCAGAGTAAATATAAGAATCATGGAAGAACAATGATGAGAGATGGAAGATCTTTTCTTCAACAGTATTGATGGAAACAACTTGTATGTTATATTAATGAAAAACAACTTCATGAAAAAAAGAGGAATCCACAAAGGAGGAAAATTGAGCTGGATCATTTGTTGAATATTCTACCATTTCTTCATGTACTTGCAAACAACACTCTTTGAAATTCCTTACTTTGACAACATGCTTGAGAAAGGCCAAAAGGAAAAACAAAATGACCAAAGGTAATAATTGGAAGTAGCAATGGAAATTGTTTTGCATTAGACTAACTCTAATGCCATGTAAGATTTTGGAATGCACAACATCACATCAAAAGTTCTCAGTCATGTGACATTCCACCCTAGATCTAGATAGCAAAAAAAATCTCACTTACAATTATTTGCACAAAGAGATAACAAGAATACAGAAGAAATATTGGATAGAACACTAGAGGAAAATCACTCCAGTGGGAAGTTTTCCACTCTGCTTATTGAGCAAAACTCAATACAATATATATGCATTATTACATGGAATAACTTGGGTAAATACCATGGGATACCAAATACCATGGGTCTAACAAACTATATGAGTATCTCACATTAATGTTGGCTTATCTTGACTAATTCCCCCAATCCATGACATTGTGCCAAGTGTAACTCCAAGTAGTGTCCATAATGAGGTGAAATGAACCTATATGGACCATGAAGTGGTTTGGCTAGTCAGCAAGTGAAAGGAACCCTCATACCATTTTACTCACGTTTCATAGTTTCTCTTTCTAGGTATATCACAATATAATTGTCATATTCCCATTCACTCCTGGAAAATACAGATAAGGTTTAGTTTTACCATAATATCAGTCACTTCAAAATCAACATATGTCTTAACCCTTGTTAAATATACTTCCGCATTATCTAGGAGGCTTATAAGGAAATGAGATACTAATTCACCATTCACAATTGGATAGGTGAGTAGACCAAGTGAGAGCTATCTAGAGACTCCTAGGATTTATTTTTAAGGATGTTGACATCAGATCCTAGATCTAACATCACATTCTTGATATCATACCCATCCACTTGGGCACCAATCCTAAATTATTGGCTAATTCTTTTATTCATACTCCACTGAATAATATTAGCCCTGCTTTCTAGGAGAGGGGTGCATATCTCCACTTCTTTGTTTGCAACATAAAAACAAGAGCACCGAATTTTCCACAAGATATATTCATCATATTAGATAACTATCACATGTAAATAGAAGTACAAATCAATCAAATAATAGTAAATATAACCAACATTCATATCATAACACATGTATAATTTTGAATGGGTACTAGACATCTTATCTTGATTTATTCATATAGAAGGTTTCATATAATAACAAGCACAACCACTGTTCACATTATTTTCCAGCCTTCGGAATACTGTCCATCATAGATCTACCCTAGATACATATCAAAACCCACAGGATCCATGAAACCCCATTACATTACTTATGTGGATATGCTTATAAACAATACCATGCAACAAACCTTGATTACCAATAGACAACAACTACAATCAACAACATAAACAACTATAATAATCCTAATAATGATGATTTCTCTTCCTTGCACCAAGATTTTATATTTGTTTTTGTGATTGTTTTTTACCGCGTCAAGATGATTATGGGATAACGAATTATGAGTTGGAATATTTAGGACATTCTTTACCTTTCACCATGCCTACTTCCACGATTTCTACTTCGTTGACTACGCCTTTCTTCCATGGATTATCCTTACCAAAAATGAAGGATCCAACAATTGTGGCTTACTGGAGGCCTCGTGTGTTTATAAGTGTTGAGCATGGTAGTCAATGCAACAATTGGAAGTTATTTGAGTTAGTCTCCAACTCAATTTGTGTTTCCTTTCTTTTACTTAATGTTTAGGTGGAACTATTGAAATTATGTGGGCCACTTTCGATGGTGGTCATTTTGTCACTTTCCTCGTCTATGCATGAATTATAAGGTCTTATGATAAGTGTGGATAATGGTTTCCATACTTAGGTTGTAATGTTTCCATTGGACGTATACCTACGTGATGGAGTAAATTTACTTGTCATAGGTGGGATACCGACAACCATAATAAGAGATTGTTTCAATATGATAGGCGACTAGATGCCCTTGTTGAGTGAGTAATGCATTGATAACATAAACATAAGCCTCTATCTTAATCTCAAAAGGTTTTTGCAGGTCTATACGAGTAAGAATTGGAGTTGAGCATAGGCATCATTCCATATCCTTGAATACTCTCTATTGTGACACACTCGAAGAAAACTTGGCTTTGGCTCCACCCTTGGTCACTTGAATCAAGGGCCAAGAAATGTGAGAGAACCCCAACACAAACTTGCAGTAAAGGCTATAGAGGGAAAAAAGTTGTGGATCTCTATTCTATTTGTTGGGTCTGGATAATTATGAATGGCTTAGATCCATGTTGAATCCACATGCGCCCCATGTTCATCAATGATGCATCCTAGATAATGAATTATCTCCATGCCGAATGCACACTTACCCAAATTGGCATATAACTTGTGTTGTCGTAGGGTGCTTAGGATATCTTGAATGACATGTTGCAAATGTTCCACCCCATTTTTTCTGAAGATGAGGTTTTCATCTAGATATATGACCACTAAATCATTTGTGAATAGTCACAAGATATCATCCATCATTCTCATGAATGTTGATGGAACATTAGTTAAGACAAAAGGCATTGCTAACCACTAAAAAAGTCCTTTCCTAGACTTGAAGGTAATTTTCCACACATCATTTTGCTCGATCAAGAATTGGTGGTATCCTGACTTCATATCAATCTTACTAAAGGACTTTGCACCCTTAAGCTGATCAAGAAGATTGTTAATTCGAGGGATTGGGTATTGATTCTTGATGATGGTTTTACTTGAGGCTCTGTAATCAATGGAAAGTTTCCATGTCCTGTCCTTCTTCTACACCAACAAATTTGGGATCCCAAAAGGTGAGGAGATTGGTCAAATATGGCCCTTTTGGATGAGCTATTGAATCTAACGTTTGATTTCCTCATTCTTTCAAATATATCATCTATATTATGGGACATTAGGAAAGGGAGAAATAGGTATTACATCAGACATGCTTGAACTAGAAATGGATAGGTACCCCTTTAGTTGACACAATGATGTCTATATTTTCCTCTATAATCTCTTCCACTTGCTTATATTGTGTACATAATCCTCATTTTAAGGTTGTGGTAGTTGTAGTGATCTTCCATCCACCTTCTGATAAAACCATGAAGAGGAAAAGTTTCTTGGTCTTGGGTATTACACTCTAACACTACTTTATTGAGATTAAGGAAATTGCAATAGTCAGAACTAGATTGAGAACCCTGTAAAGTTGGATACCAAAATTAATAATGACACTACAAGGTCAAGACTCTTAAACAACATGATGTTCTCGCATATAGGTCTATCAAAAAATAACATCATAAACTTCAAGTAGGGAAACATCACATAATGCCTCATCTCTGAAGGGATTGATTCCATAGGATATATGACATTGTCAAATAGCATAGATGTCTCTTCCTTGGATCAACCAACTGATGGTGTATGGTTGGGGGTGTGGTGTTGTCTGGAAATTCAATATCTTGATTACCGTGGTTGAAATTAGGTTCTTTTGTATATTGTTGTCAACATTGAAATGTAGTGGAGTCCCCTTCACCCACATATGTGACCGAAAAATTTGCTTCCCTTCCTCTGGATCCTTTGGTTGGATATTTGTAGTTGTGACTGTGGAACTAGGTTCCATGTCAATTATATGATTTCAATTATCTTTCTTAGAATTATATTTCAATCCTTGATACACACTCTAAGGATTTAATCTCATCCAACAATGATTACTACATGAAAAATTCATTAGTGTTGTGCTAGGGAATTTTTTTGAACTTGCACCACTTTCCAGTGTACTTGTTTAACTTCATGTTACCCTTATTTACCTATAGTTTGGACTAGATTTCATGAATTTGTCTATCCTTGATCTATCCTTTTTTTTGAGTTAGGCCCACCTTTACTAGGCTTCTTCTACGGTTGATTTTCCAACCCAAACTCTCGATTAATATTCTAATTGAATTTTTTTCTCAATTTTGACATCATATCAATAAGTGGTTCCCAATGAAAAATTATAGGAAATCCATCTCTATTTGGATGTACTTATGTGGGAAAATGTGGTACTTGGGCTCTTTCCTGTAGCAACATTGTCAATCTCGTACACTGGTCATCATAGTTTCTAACGAGGTAGAAATCCTCCTTTAGGGCATTGAATTTTTTTACCAAGTTAGTTCTATCCCATATTACATAGTCTCATTCTCTACATGCCTCTCCCAGTAAACTTCCCACCAATATTTTTCATTGGGAATAGACTTAAGGAGTGTGAAGGTTTTATTCTCACTATTGGAAAATTTTTGAATAGAGTAACAACCCTTTAAATATATAACCATTTATCCAAAACATATACATCTATCTATCCTTGAAATAAAGGGACATAAAAGTTTGCTTGTAACTTGAAGGGTGTCACACCTCTGAAAAAGCTAATGGTCAAAGGTGTCTCCACTATCATTGGTAGCCATTGAAGGATCTAGGTAAAATTATCTATCATCTTGTTCCTCTATTTTGGGAGGCATTTCTTGAGAAAAAAATTAAATAGGATATCATGATCTATAATCTCTCTTTTCTTCTCCCACCTTGTGAAGCTTCTTGGGCTGAAGAGAGTGGTTGTCCCCAATACCAATTAGTTCTATACCCAACTAATGATACTTAGATCCTGTTGGGGAAATGCACTAAGAAACAATAAGAGTATATTGGTTTGATACCACTGGTATAAATTAATTATAGAATGAAATGAAGAAATATACGTAAAATGGAAACCCACATAGTGGTACAGTAAAACCTAAATTCTATTGATGAGTGAAATGGAAAAACACTAATGCAATGCAATACAAACTATCTTGGATGGTGGTATCTTATCTCTGAAGAGATATGTGATGGATACACTCATTTGTAGGATATGATTACAAGATACCAAAAAGGGCCTTTTTCCAAGTTTTTCTATTCTAATTCAAATTGATTAGGATCTTTATATGAAAGAATAACAAAAAAAACAAGATACATAATATAGAGAATATATACAAGACACAAATATTTTCCTCGTGGAAACCATAAAGGAGAAAACCTGACAAACTTCCTCAAAATAGTTGTGTCACTAAGACAATATCACAAGATGGAAAAAAAATAATAAGAAGTCTTCTACATATCTCTTTCTCTCTCTTCCTTGTCCTCTCTCCCCTCATGCGAACTTGAGTGAGTGAGTGCATTTTCAAATAGGGAGGGTGCCTCCCTATTATATTCTTCCATTTTGTAACTTACTTAACTAAATAGGTCGACCATGTAACCTCTTTGGGGCCGAACTAACTATGAAGACTCAAAAATACATTTTACTTTATTTATCTTGGGGACTATTTCCCTGACTTACAATGAAGGTTTTACCTCAATGACCATACACAATAATGACATCCCAAATGGGGGAAAACATCTTCGAAGGGAGTAAAACAATATACAACGGAATATCTTCTGAAGTTACAATTACAACAATACTCCCTCTTAACTAGGAAGGTATTCTCTTGCCACAGTCATCAACACATATGGTCACATCATCATCATCATCATCGTCACTACTGCTACAGTCCTCATCTTGTCGATCATTGAATAATGACATCTATTTGATCTATTCGTCATAGGAAGTTTCTACAGAGCCAAACCTGCTTCATGTTTGGTGTAGTCCTAGTCCTCATCTAGTTCTTTATCATATCCACGAGTAAGACATCACGTAGGTACAACCTAGGACCATACATTACATTTTGACTACAATCAATTGTGTCTCTTACCATCATCTCATTTTATCTGGATCATCTCATCATCGCACACGGAGAGCAACCCAGATGCACACCACATGTCTAGTAGACCACCTATGTTCTACCATCATAGGAGCATTCCATGACACATTACGTCTCAAAGACAACCTACATATACCACTATGTGAGAATCACCTAGGAGCACACCAAGTTCATTACGTCTCTCCGCGGTCATCCCATTTTCTACCAACATGGGAGCATGCCAAGACTCATTACATATCGGGGACAATTTGCATCTATCGTTATGCAAGAATCACCTAGGCGCACACCAAGTGTCTTCATGACCAATGGGCCTCTCATCATCTATAACATGGGAACACATAAGGAATGATTATGTATAGGGACAGCCTGCATTCTATGCCAAGATTAATTACATCCAAGGACAACCTCAAGGACTCATTACATCCAAGGAAAACCCACGTTCTACATGAGGACTAATTACATCCAAGGAAAAACTTCTAGGAATCATTATATTCAGCGAAAAACTGCATTCGACTCCAGGACTAATTACATCTGAGTAAAAACTAAAAGGACTGATTACGTTCTTGGTCAACATGCATTCTACACTGAGACTGATTACATACGAGGACAACTTGTATTACTTCCCATGTGAGATCTTGTTCTAGTGCATCTGCATCTTCTAGTCTTCTCCTTATCTCTAGCATGGGAAAACGTTGGGAATGATTGGGACAACCTACGTCTACCACGATGCAATATCTTGTCACTCCTTATTTCTAGGGACCTCGATATGGATGAAACCAAGTCTCTCTCTGAATTACTATAACTTCACTCTAGCCAATGGTTTGGTTAATACATCGGTTATCTATTCATCCGTCTCCATATACTGGAGCTTCATTGCTCCTCTCTGCACCATATCCTCGATATAGTGGTACTTGATCTCAATATGCTTTGGATTTTCATGGAACACCGAGTTCTCCAACAACTTCACACAACTCTAGTTGTCGCAAAATATACAAGTTGCCTCTAACTCAAGATCAAAAAAATCAACCAATAGTTTTCGAATCCATATTGCCTCACAACTAGCCGAACAAACTGTAACATACTCTTCCTTGATGGTACTCAACGCCACGCATAGTTGCTTCCTGATAAACCACGAGATCATAGTGGATCCCAAATTGAAGCAGCATCTCGAAGTGCTCTTCCTATCAGTGGAGCTACCTGCCCAATATGAATCAACACAACAGTGCAGGTTAATCTTCCGATTCACTTCATACTTGATCCCATAGTCAATTGTACCCTTCAGGTACCTCAATACATGCTTTGCAACAATCAAGTGAACATGTATTGGATCCATCAGGAACTGGCTCAGGGTGTTCACAACAAAGCATATGTCTGGTCTCATATTTATTGGGTACATCAATGAACCAATCATCTGATAATACATCATGGCATCAACTTTATCTGATGAAGCATCACACAATAGCTTCAAGTTCAATTCCATAGGTGTGGCTATCGCATTGTATTCCAACATTCTGAATATCTTTAGAATATCCACTGCATACTTTCCTTGACTAAGGAAAATCCTATCCGCACTCTGCCACACCTCCATTCCTAAGAAGTAGTTCATCATACCTAGGTATTTCATCTCGAACTCAGTGGAAAAAATTCCTCTTTTCATCTACAATGAGTTTGTCCTCTCCTATCAGAAACATGTCATCAACATATAACATGAGCATCACCGGTATTTCTCCTTCAACATTGAAGTAAAGGTTGGGATATGCTTTACTCTTGGTAAATACTAAGCTCATCAATAAGTTGTCCATCTCTCCATACCATGTCATGGGTGCCTATTTCAATTCATGCAAGGATTTCTTCAATTTTCACACATGAGTCTCCTTGTCATGTGTCTCAAATCCTAGTGACTGTTGCACATACACTTCCTCTTCGAATAGACCATTTAAGAATGTTGTCTTAGCATCCATCTAATGTACCTTCGATTTCATTACTACAATCAATGCAATTATATATCTCATGGAAGTGTATCTCTCTACAAGTGCAAATGTTTCCTCATAATCTATGCCTTCTTTCTGGGAGAAGCCATGTGCCATGAACCTTGCCTTGTGTTTTTAAATGCTACCATCTGTAACATGCTTGATCTTGTAGATTTGCTTAAAAGCCACAGTAGAATTCCCTTCTGATATCAGAATTATCTCCCATGCATACTTATTCATAATCGACTGGTACTCCTTGATCATGGCATCCTTCCATTCTTTATTTTCTACAAACTCTTCGTAGTTGGAAGTTTCTTGATCAATGATGTCACATAGCAGGGCCACATAGATGTTGTATGGTTTAGGTCTTTTCCTTTCTCTATGCATCCCATCTGAAGTGCCATACCTTTATGCATCTTATATTAGCTCTCGTACCCATGCTGGTTTTCTCTTATGGGATTTCTTCTCATGACATTGTTCTACAGGCTCTTGTGGTTCTTCCATGTCGTGATATTCACAGTTTTCTCGAATTGTTTCTTCCATTGCCATGTCTCAAACTCTATTTTCTTAAGGTTCTTTGACCTCTTCAATAGGTAGTTTTATGTATCTAGAGTATGCTGAGTCTTCATCAAATTTTATGTCTCTACTGATTTCTATCTTCTTAAATCCTGGGAAGTATACTCGATAAGACTTTGAAGTGTCACTATATCTTATGAATATTCCCTTCCTTCCTGAAGGATCGATCTTGGTCCTCTTTTCCTTTGGGATGTGTATGTATACTGGGAGACCAAATATTCTGAGATGGATGACTTCTAGTTTCTCTCTTGAGAAAGTCTCTTCAGGACTCTTGTTTTCGAGTACTCGGTGTGGAGTACGGTTCTTTACATACACAACTTTTCTTGCTGCTTCTGCCCATAAGTGCATCAAAATATCCTGGTCATGTAGCATTTATTTCGTTGCTTCCATTATTGTTCTATTATTTTGTTCTATAGCATCATTCTGTTGAGTATTGTATGTAGTGCTCAACTCCCTCTTAATCCAATATTCTCTGCAAAGTTTCCTGAATTCTTTTGAGGTGAATTCTCCTCCATTATTTGATTGCAGAGTCTTGATATTCCTTCTAGTGTTATTTTCGATCAAGTCTTTGAATTCCTTGAACTTGCTGAAGACTTCATTTTTTCCTTTCAATAAATATATCCAAGACTTACAGGAGAAATCATCTATAAAGGAAACATAGTATACATACCCACTTAATGAGCTGGATGACATGGGCACGTACACATATGAGTGGACTATATCCAATAATATTTTTTCTTTACTTTCACTACTGGGAAATTTATTCTTTACCTTCTTTCACTTCACACATCCCTTGTAAATACCTTCATGTTTTGTCTGGATATCTAGAAGTTCTAAAACTGCTTTGCTTGCAATCGATAGTGCTCTGCAATGCACATGTGAAATACTTATGTGCCATAGTTCACTTGGTTCTATGGATCATGAACCAATTCTTTTTCAGGTTGTCCCTTCAACTTGTACAATCCTCCCTCTTGCTCTCCAATTACTATTGCATCATCTATTTTATTTCCTTTTGGCCACATTAGGACTTGGCCATCAACGAATGCAACCCTTATTCTCATTGCATCTAGTGCATATATGGAGAGAAGATTCTTCTTCAATCTTGGAACATATAACACATCTTTCAGCTTCAATTATTTCCTGGAGTCTATCTTGTAGGAAGCTTCTCCACTTCCTTTAATGGGGCATTTATAATCATCCCCAAGTTTCACCTTGTGAGGTGACTCATGCTTAGATAGATTTATGAATAATTCTTTATATCCCGTCATATGTTTGGATGCCCCACTATATACAAGGCAATCATTGCTTCCATGTGAGATGGTTCCCATGAATAATTATTTATATCCCATCATATGTTTGGATGCCCCACTATATACAAGGAAATCATTGCTTCCATGTGAGATGGTTCGCATGAGTGCTAAGATTATGACAAATTCTTTATCGCTTGAAGAATCAATTATTTATTCTCTGAATCTCTTTGTTGTTGGTTCACTATCTTCAATGGTGTGATCATGATGTATTTTCTTGTTTGACTTCTTGTTGAAGGAGTCTCTGTTTATGGGACAATCTCTGGAGTAATGTCCCTTCTCATCATAAGTGTAGCATCGATATTGGAAGGATATATTCTGAAATTATTTTGTCTTTTGCGATGATGGTCCTCCCTTTTGTTGTGATGGCGATCCTCCTTCTTTCTATGATTTCTTGTGATGTGAACTGTGAGAGCTTGATATTCAATTTCTTCCATATTCTCTTATCTTGTTATGATTCAAGCTTATTCTTGTGTGCGTTCTTCCCAAAGTCTGTTGAAATTGATCAAATTCCTTCTGGAACATATTCCTTGAATGAATGAATCCCATGATCTTGGGAGACCATTCAAGGTGGTCATAACAATCTCTTATTTTTATACATTATCTTCAACTGCTTCAAGTTGTTCCTTGATTTGAGCAACCCTTGTGAAGTAGGATTGCATGGTATATTAGTTTTGTATCTTTCCTTTGAACAACTTCATCAAAGATTTGAACACTTCCTTAGGTGTCTTCAAGGATGACACATGGGGGATGAGACGATCCTTACCAAAAGCTACAATGATTCTCTTGGCCTTGAACAAATTATTCTTATGGATAACCTTAGCCTCATATACCTGTGGTTCTAGAACTTCCTTACTGATATATTGATCCAAATCATTTTCTTCAAGGATAAGGGAAATCCTATACTTCCATGCTTGAAAGCAGTCAGCTTCCCCAAGATTATCCTCAAGCTGGGTGTGATGAGTCATTTTGAAATGAGAACCTCAAATGGAAATAGTAAAGATTTAGATCTTACCAAGTTGAGGTTCCTGACCTAGTTCTGGAGTTGGATGACCTAGGGTTTGTTAGAGAAACCCTAACTTCCAAAAATGGAAGTTTGGAATTCTAATTGGATAGAAAGATGCACCTCCTCGAGGAAAGTTTCTTAGTAAGGTCCTTTTTTTTTCTGGAAACTTTGGTGGGAAATATTTAAAGCTTGATGCCCTAGTTTCTTCCCGCAATGTTTCGCAGTAATAAATTGAAACTTATCCAAATTTGATTATGCTTCCACCAAAAGATGGTCACTTCTAGGGTGTGTTATCCTATCCCTCTTTTCTTGATGATCTGTGAAGAGAAGTCCTTGAACTAGGAATCCCTAGTTTCCCCTGCTACAAAGTGCCTTCTTTTAGAGAGGCTCTGATATCATGTTAGTTTTTCTATTCTAATTCAAATTGGTTATGATATTTATCTGAAATAATAACAAGAACATCAATATACATAATATATATAAGATAAAAAAGACACAAAGATTTTCCTCGGGGAAACCACAAAGGATAAAACCCCGAAAACTTCCTCAGAATAGTTCCGTTAATAAGACAATATCACAAGATGGAAAAAACCAAGAATAAGAAGTCTTCTACAACTATTTGTGTCTCTCCTCCTTGTCCTCTCTCTCACATCATGCGAACTTGAGTGAGTGAGCATGTGTTCAAATAGGGAGGGCACCTCCCTATTTATATTCTTTCATTGTGTAACTTCCGTAACTAACTAGGTCGACCATGTAACCTCTTTGGGGCCGACCTGCCTAGGAAGACTCAAAAATACATTTTACTTTATTTATATTGGGGACTATTTCCCTGACTTACAACATAGGGTTTACGTCAATGACCATACAGAATAATGACATCCTGAACGGAAACATTTCTGATGGGGGTACAACAATATACAATAATAATATACAACAAAATCTATTTTGAATTTACAATTACAACAACACCTTTTATAATAAGCATAAGAGGAAGAAACATTAAACATAAAAATTTAACCCTAGCATATGAAGCACCAAAATGATTTGTGGGCCCTAAGGTGGCTAGTTGATATGCCAACTTCTTGGGGGAACAATATTTGCGTACAATCTCAATTTTGGTCTCACGATATCTCATTAGAAAGAACTAACTAGCGATTACAACCTTTTATTGAGGCTTGGGCATTCCATGAAAACCCCTCACCCCTTTATTGGCTAAAATACCATAATTTATGGCCTCAAAATGACTTTAAAAGTTTATGACCCAAAAAACTATAGAAAAGTACCAAGAAGATGGAGAACCATTGTAACTTTGCGGAACAGTTGGGTGGCCACCAATTACCATATAGGTAATTCTTCCTCTAGCAGGGAGCAATGGACTCTACTGCATCAAGTTCCTCCATAAAACAAGGAAACTTTTGTTTAATCTGAGTCCTTGTGAGCCACTTTCATGGGTTGAGAAGATGCCCTACTTTGACTACCCAATAAAATTGGATACTAGTCGATTGTATCCTACTAAATGTTGATGTATTTGCAACTTCATAATGTATTCACTTGTATATATTATGTATTGTATTTCATTGTACCCCGATGTTACTATCGGGAGAATCATTAATGTAATCAAGGCATGTAAAGTCATAGAGTTTAACCCTCCTTTTGCTGATCGGGAGGAAAAGTCCCCACAGTTGAGGGGCACTAGGGTTATTAGACTCTCCTAGTGAAGTCGGCCCTGGTAAGTAATTGTCAAGTCAGAAACTAGTATAAATATAGAGTGAGCCTCTCTATTTGTAACACACACTCACTCAACTGTAGCACATGAGTGAGAGAGGAGGAGCTCACAAAAGTGAGAGAGAGAACAACTACCGGAGATCATCTTTTTGTCTTTGGGTTTTAATTTTTCCATTGGTTCTCATTCTATCTCCGAGGAAGTTCCAGGGTTTTCTCCTTTATGGTTTCCCCAAGGAAAACTCTTTGTGTCTGTTGTCTCTTGTGATTATTGTTGTGCATGTTATTCTCTCAAATAAGATCCTAAGATCATATTGCTTAAATGATAAAAATCTAACATGGTATCAGAGCTAACCTGAGAAGAAGACACTATGCAGTTGCAGAAGCTATGGCTTCTTACTTTTTGGGTCTCTCTCCATATATCATCAGCAAAAGGAGGCTAGGCTAACTCTCCATTGAAGGGTGCATCTTTCTGTCGAAGCAGAATTTGATTCCGAGCATTTTCAGTTTTTGACCTATCACTACTACGGGAGATTAGGGATTTTTACAGAAGATGAATTTTTGAGTGAGCCCAGCATAGGATTTCTCTCGTCCTCAAAATCGAAATTTAGAGACCAAGATTGAAATTTTTGGTTGGGTAAAACTTTGGGAAATTCAAACCCTAATTTGACCCCAGACCAGAAAACCCTAAAATACTAAAACTAGTCATTTTGGTGCATTCACTATATCTCGAGATTGGAGAAGGATCAGGAGCCAAAAAGTTTACAAGATGAAGACAAATTTCTGATGTACACTGTGTAAACGTTTCAGCCTCATATTTTCTATATTCTGGGAGATATGATTCCTCCAAATCAGGGTTCTATCCTCTCCCAGGATTCATCCCTAAACATGATGCCTAGGAAAAAATTATATATCTCGGGCTACGAAGGTGCAAATGAAATTTATCAAGCTGTCCTAGCTAGGGAACAGACGGTAATTTATGTGGTAAAAGTTTCAAAAATTGAAGGTGAAATAGTGACATGTGGCAGTCTATACAAGTTCGCTATGATGAACAGTCCTGAAATAAGTCACCTTGGGAAAACTCTTATAAGCCCCAATTGGTGAAACCAATTCTGCTCAAACCTATGGTGTTGGAAAGAGGACAGATGAGACTACCTCTATGCAATTTTTCAGGCATAAAGTGGCAGTATGGTCGGATATATTGCATAAACAATATCAAGAAATTCTGGAGAAGAAATTGAAGAAAACTAAGGCATCAGATATTTTGCATTGCTGATCACAGTTTTGGGAAAATGAGTATGCTCCTTAGATCACCTTTAGGAGGCACATCTTTCTATCTAATCAGATCTGAAAGATTCCAATTTTTGAAAATTAGAGTTTCTCTAACAAACATTAGATCAGCCAGATTTGGAACCAGGACGGACACCTCAAATCGGTAAGATCTAATCTTTTGCTATTTACATTTGAGGTTCTCATTTCAAAATGACCTATCAAACCAGCTTGATGACAAGCTTGGTGAATCTGAAAACTTCTGAGCATGGAAGTATAGGATTTCACTGGTTCTTGAAGAAAATGAATTGGACACCTACATAAGTGGAGAGGTTCCAGTTCCAGAGGGAGATGAGGCTAAGGCCTTACACAAGAAGAACTTGGTCAAGGCCAAGAGGATTATTATTGATTCTATACAAACAAGTGTCTTCCCTAAAGACACCTAAAGAGATGTTTGATTCCTTGACCAAGCTATTTGAGGGGAGGAATATAAATCTGAAGAAGTATAGGAACTTTGTGATCCTTGAAGAAATTGACTTGGATCGGTATTTCAGTAAGAAAGGTCTAGGAGATAGAGGGAGATGAGGCTAAGGCTAGAGGCAAGAGAATCGTTCCAGATTATATTAAATATCATCTCATCCCTCATGTGTCATCCCTAAAGACACCAAAAGGAAGTGTTTGATGCTATGGCGAAGCAGTCGAAGAAGAATAAGATACTGTTATGGCCTCCCAAGATCATGGGACTCATTCATTCAAGGAATGTGTGACAAAAGGAAGTAATTACCTTCAGTAGATTCTTGGAAGAGTGCACACAAGAAGCTTGAATGATGATAAGAGAAGAGAATATGGGAGCAACTAAATATAAAGCCCTCTCAATTCAAAGAAGATCCCTCAAGCAATGAGGAATATGAAGGACTCAATTCTTGAAGAACCTCTTATCCATCTTAGCATCTTGATAAAAAATTATGATGCCATGAATGAAGAAGATGATGAAGCTGAAGGCTCAAGAAGGAGTCTACCCATGAAACGAATAAAGATAAGTATTCAATTGTCATTTCATGATATTATTTGGTTATGCATTTGTTTATATTCAGTTGATGTGTTATGCATGATAGAATGTTTGCATTAATGACAGTAAACTACTAATATGCATGTGATGGGTAAGCAGCCCATGGTGCTATACAACTCTCCATTGCTACTTATCTAGAATGAAACCTCTTTGCTGACATATTGGATTAGTGCACAATCTCAATGATGTCATGGTAGAGATGGAAGGCATCTAGAAAGTTTTCGTAAGATATGGATGGATGTTGTATTGGCTAAAATAGTTGCATGATTATATCTTTATGCATAAGAATTTTCCATTATGAATATGCTTTATGAAATGTTTCTAACCATACAAATAATGCATTTGACTTGTAGGAAAGATCGCATACAATCGCCTACAAGAAAATAAGGATGAGACTTGTTCCGAAGAACAAGTGACGATGGTTCAAGAAATAATCCAAAAAGAATAATAGTATGACGAGACTTCAAGAGGCCTCAGGAACACTCTAGTTATGTGACATTGTTGAGCGACATCATTGATGAAGAGCCTTCCATATATGAAGAAGTAGCCAAGAAGAAAGGGAAGGAGAGTACCAGTTCAAGAGAAATGATGTCTAGGATGCGGTATCGAGACCTGAAGAGAAGTCTGTAGTATCTTCCATATGGATCTGCAAGATCTAGCATGCAGTAGATGGCAACATTGTGGGATACAAGTTAAGATTTGTAGAACGAAGTTTCTCATAGAAAAAAGGCATAGAATACGAAGAGACATTTGCAACCACTGGAAGTTAAGACACATGACATGCAGACTCATGTGTGCAAATTAAAGAAGGCCTTGTACGAGCTCAGAGGGCACTCATGGGATAACACATACATAAGGAGCTTGAAGATCACCTAGAGTGATGAATATCTTAACCTTTGCTACAAGGTTGAAAATGAAATCCTATAGAGGATGACAAGCTCACAGATGGGTGCGAGAATAAATTTTGAAAAGGTTCAAGATAGAGGATATTGGTATCTAATGACCCTAGATGGATACATAGAATATTAGTAGCAGAGGAAGCTACTTGTCACTCCATTACATAATGCTTCAATGCATAGAGTATGAAAGGCAAAGGGATAATGATGCTCCGCTTCAGAGGGAGTGACTGTAGAAAATCCTGAGGCTCAACATGGTACGACAGGATGGAAAGCTTACTGATGGCTCTAGGATTTACTGAGAGTAAAGTGGATTCCAACCTTTGGCTCAAGGTTGAAGGCGGAAGACCAGTGATGCTCCTGTTATATGTTGATGACTTGTTCCTGACAGAAAAGAGGAACTCATTAAAGTTGCAAGAAGGAGACTTGCTTCCAAGTTCGAGATGAAGGACTTGGATATGATGCACTAATTTATAGGCATGGAGGTGTGACATAATGAAGATGGAGTCTCCCTGGGACAAGGGAAGTATGCAGTAGAGATCTTGAAGAGGTTCAGGATGATGGACTGCAAGGCCATGGACACACCTATGGAATCAAACCTGAAGCTATTGAGTGATGTGTCATTAGAGTCGGTTGATGCTACAATGTATCATCAAATGATTGGGTGTTTGATGTACCCGACGAATACGAGACCAGATATTTACTTTGTTGTGAACACATTGAGCCAGTTCCTAATGGATCTAAGACATGTTCACCTGACTATTGCAAAGCATATTTTGAGGTACCTGAAAGGTACAGTTGATTATGGGCTCAAGTATGAGGCAAATCAAAAGATTAACTTGGAGGGTTATGTGGATTCGAATTGGGTAAGCAGTGCCATTGATAGGAAGAGAACTTCATGGTGCTCCTTCAGGATGGAATTAGGTGTGGTCTCTTGGTTTAGCAGGAATTAGTCCTATGTGGCACTGAGTACAGCCAAAGTAGAGTATGTCGTAGCTTGTTCGGCTATTTGTGAGGCAGTGTGGTTAAGGAAGCTACTATTTGATTTGTTTGATCTCTAGTTGGATGCTACTTGTATATATTGCGACAACCAGACTTGTGTGAAGTTGTCGGAGAACCCAGTGTTCCATGACAAGTCGAATCATATCGAGATCAAATATCACTATATTAGGGATATGGTGCAGAGAGGAGCAATGAAGCTCTAGTATGTTGCGACGAATGAGCAGATAACTGATATGTTGATCAAGCCATTAGCCGGAGTGAAGTTTGAATACTTTAGGGAGAAGCTTGGTGTTCTCCATATCGAGGTTCCTTCCAAGGGGAAGTGATGAGTATGTGAGCCCTTCTGACATCGTTGCAGGATGTGTTCCCCACATGGTCAAATGTAAGTGTAGATCCCTTCTGACATGGTTGTGGGATGTATTCCCCACATGGTCAAATATAAGTGCAAAGACCTTCTGACATGGTTGCAGGATGTGTTCCCCACATGGTCAGATGTAAGTGCAGAGTCCTTCCCAGAATGGTAGTAGGTGTGTCCTACCATGCCAATGGATGTAAGTGTCGAGCCTTTCCCTGGATGGTAGTAGGTGTGTCCTACCATGCCGACAGACGTAAGTGCAGAGCCTTTCCATGGATGGTAGTAGGTGTGTCCTACCATGCCAGTGGATGTAAGTGCTGGGGCCTTTCCCTAGATGGTAGTAGGTGTGTCCTACCATGCCAGTGGATGTAAATGCTGGAGCTTTTCTCGGATGGTAGTAGGTGTGTCCTACCATGCCAATGGATGTAAGTATTGGAGCCTTTCCTGGATGGTAGTAGGTGTGTCCTACCATGCTGGTGGATATAAGTGTTGTAGCCTTTCTCGAATGGTAGTAGGTGTGTCCTACCATGCTGATGATATAAGCACCGAAGAAGAAGACCTACATGGAGGCTAGGCCTACAACCAACATGAAAAAGGGCTGGCTCTGTAGAACTTCCTATGACGAGTAAAACTGAGAGATAGCACCATTTGCCCGAGATAGTAGGAGTAGTGATGATCCAGCTTTGATGATGATCTAGTATGATGACAATTAAGATTTGATGATGATGATCTAGCTTTGATGAAGACTTGTGCCGATGAACTGTGTCAAGAGAATACCTTCCTAGTTAAGAGGGAGTGTTGATGTATTTGTAACTTCGAAATGTATTCACTTGTATATCTTATGTATTGTATTTCATTGTACCCCGATGTTCCTATCAGGAGAATCATTAATGCAATCAAGGCATGTAAAGTCATAGAGGTTAACCCTAATTTTGCTGATTGGGGGGCAAAGTCCCCACAATTGAGGGGAACAAGGGTGATTAGAATCTCTTAGTGAAGTTAGCCCTGATAAGTAATTGTCAAGTCGAAAACTAGTATAAATAAAGAGTGAGCCTCTCTATTTGTAACACTCACTCACTCAATTGTAGCGCATGAGTGAGAGAGGAGGAGCTCGCACAAGTGAGAGAGAGAACAGTTGTCGGAGATCATCTTTATGTCTTTGGGTTTTAATTTTTCCATTGGTGCTCATTCTATCTCTGAGGAAGTTGCGGGGTTTTCTCCTTTATGGTTTCCCCAAGGAAAACTCTTTGTGTCTCTTGTGATTATTGTTGTGTATGTTATTCTCTCAGATAAGATCCTAAGATCATATTGCTTAAATGATAAAAATCTAACACTAAATGTAGTTAGGATTGAGTTCCATGAGGTCCAAGTTCTCAACTACCTCTAAGGTGTCCTAGAGAGGTGGAAAATATGGTTGGAGTAGCTCCATGTTCAATACATGGTGTAAGTCGAGAAAAGCAAGAATACTTAAATAAAAATCATTATCACCCATGACCTTCATGATGGTTGTATGACCCATATCAAAGTAGGTATATATTTTTTATGGGGACCTATGATGTGCTTTTTCTACAAATGAAACCACACCTTATATTCCACTTGGAACTTGTGTGTAACTCAATGTTTATTGTGGCATTTCTTATACTTAGCATTGGATTTTTGCAAAATATCATGAACTTGTTTTTGGATAAGATGGAACAAGTCAACAAATTTGGTTTCCTGATCAACCTCAGTTTGAGCATGGGAGGATTCATTCTTTGTAGAAACAATGGGAAATGCTACATCAATTGGGTGTTTATCCAATAGAGCCATGCAGGCATCCATTTTATCTACGATTAACAAAAGGAAACCTCTCATCCCAAATGCATGGATGCTTGGATTTGTACATTCTTAGGATATGCATAATCATATGTTGACCACCTCTATTTGTCCATTGGTTTGGCTATGGAAAATATTCAATTTGGCTAGCTTCGTGTCCATAATAGACCATAGGTTGGACCAAATAGTACTTAGGAATATACTATTGTGATCCAAAATAATGATCTGTGGTAGGCCAAAGTGTACCCAAACCTGCACAGAGAAGAGATTAGTAGTGGACTATGTTTTGATGCTCTTATTATAGGGATTTAAAATTTCCATATTAGAAAACTGGTTCACAACCACAAACACACAATATTTCCATGTTTGGTTGAAGGAAATTAGTAGACACATTGTTTTTATATGCATATTTCCAAGGCCTATTTGGGGTAGGAAATGGAATATACAACCCTTACTTCTTTATGGTCGGTTTGGAAATGACACATGCAATGCATGATTTGATGAAATTACCAACGTCTTATTGAATCTTCAACCAATAGAAGTGATTTTTCTATATCACCACTATTGTCTCTATTCGAAAATGCCCTTCCACTTGATAGTAGTGCACCTCCTAGATCAACTTCCACACTCTTATGATGGAACATAAAGGTGGTCGAGATGGCATAAAATTTCATCGTGGAAATGAAAATTTGGGACTGATCTTCTTTCCTGCAATTCTTGGTATGTAAAAACAAATTTAAGATCATTGGTGTACAATTGGGGCCACTCGGAGGTTTCATGTCCATAAGAGTTGATAATGGTAGTTAGCACATGAATTAGAGTTTGAATGAGGTAGTCTACAAATCAATTTGTGCTTCCCTTGTTGTACTTGATGTTCATATGGAACGGTTGTAGGTAGGTGTATATCACTTCTAATGCCAATAATTTTGTAGCTTTCTCTGTATTTTCATGAATTAAGGATGCTTGTCATCAGTGTGGTTGATTGTCTCCGTCCATAGGATGTAATGTTTCCATTGGAGGTAGGACTGCACAATGGACTACATTTCCTTGTCAAAGGTGGGATACTGACAAACATAATCAGAGAGTGTCTTGCTATGATATTCCATTGGATGTCCCTATTGAGTCAGGATTGCATCAATAACAATCTGTCTAAATATTGAAAGGTTGTTGCAACTCTAGTAGAATAAAATTTATTTAAGGTTTTCCATATCTACTTTGATTTATTTAAGGTTTTATTTTCCTTTCAAAACCTATACTTTACACAGACAATACAAGGTCTTTACATAATTTTAGCATAAACATATGCATACACATGATTATTCAAGATCAAGAGGAACATAAATAATAACTTCCTTTGCAACATCTCGTTGTTTCCTTTTCATACCAGCTCTTTTAAAGTTCAATTTCACTTACAAAGATTCACTTTGTAATATTCATGCACCTACAATATATATCAATAATAAACGATACATATAAATCAATCTAAGATAGAGTTTTCTAATATTTCTTTTCATGGAATAATATTTCGACCCATACCTCTTGTATGGTAGTACTTCTTCCCAAGTAGTCTTCATCATTTTGAACTTGCCTTTCAACATAAATAAATCATATCAATTTTCATAACATGAGCAGAACACGCACATAAGGAAAATATCCAAACACATAGTGTTCACATAATCTATAACTTACCCAACACAAGGATGATACCCTTCATTATCTTTTTACAACCCTTGAGCATATCTCTTGTATGTGTTATTCATGGTGGTAACATGGAAAGTGTTACTAACTAGCACACCAAGTGCTAATTACATCACCTAACACAAGGACGATACCCTTCATTAGCTTCTTATAGCCGTCAGGTGTATCTCCTACCTGTGCTATTCAGGGTGGTAACAAAACAAGTGTTATTAACTAGCACACCAAGTGCTAAAATTAAACCAAACACCAAGTATTGCATCAAATCATCCAACAAAAGGATGATACTTTTAAGAATTTTATCTTTTTATTGTAGAATTGGTCCAAATGGTTTTTACCAGCTCTGTGAATTCTATATTTTCAGGATCCATTTACAGTCCCTCTTGGAAAAGCCATATTCCATTTCATGGCAAACTGAGCACTCAATAGAATTCAACTAAACCTCTCCATGACCTGAGGATCCCCCATGCCAACACCTCTCAGAGTACAACCTTATATCTCGTTTATCAAGTTCATTTTATTTCTTTATTAGATAAATAATTTTATTATCCAATATTTTTAGTCTTTTCATTAATTAGTTAACTTAATATAACGTCTTAAAGACATTTGTTTGTTTTCCATTAAAAAATACTAGGAAGCTATTCCCTTCTCTAAAATTTGATTTAGTGTAGAACGGTTTCTTAAAATTTCAAGAGACTTATAACCCATGGCATCTCTCGTGATTATCTCAAAGGTTTAATAATTCTTCATTTGATTTGTCTTTACTTGTATTAAGTTTATTCTTCTTATTCTAGGTTTCATAAGTTCAAAATTTGTCTTAAGTTATGGTCTTATAATTACCACCATAGCCCATTACTTGCAATTACCCTTAGAAACGGTCATCCATAATGACATATAATTAATAATTTTCAAAAAGGAACATTGAGTAACAAAATATCATAATGACCACATCACTATTTATACTTGATGCTGCAGAGTTTCCAACTCAACATCATGTCACATACATCTTTATTTATCCTTGATACTCTAGAGTTCCCAACTCAACATCAAGGCACATATATCTATGTTTACTTATCTTGGATGCTCTAGAGTTGTCAACTCAACATCGAGTCACATGTATCTAAGTCCTCCAGGACTTTATTAAGAAAATCACATCAAATATTCTAAACATTACATCACCAATTTCATACATTGATACTACCGATATCTTGCAAAAGATGTGTAAATATTTTCAACAAAACATCAATTTGGTAGATTTGCGCCTAATATCCTTTCTAAATCAATTGCTTTAATGTAGAAATTCCATCTACTCAAACTTATCATTCTCATAAATATTACAGTTACTACTTTCAAGTACTTCAATAGAAATTCATAACTACTGATTCTTTTTCTATTGCTATTTTTTTGAAGTACAGACTTGGCATAAACAAGTTACCTGAACTATGTTCTTCCTTAATGCAATTGAATTAACACATGATCAATATTCAATAGCTCCTTGCTACTTTTTCAAAATAATCAAGAAATTCACAATCATACTAAAGGTTACCTCATTTCATGGAGATGTTTAATTATTGCTTTCTATTGAGTTCACTTCAGTTTAGTGAAGCTTCTTGCAATACGATTTACTTGTATGATACACAGATTCTTGAAAGGATTTATTAACATCATACCCCATTTAAAAAAATAATTTAACGCAAATAAGTAAAATATAATAGTTAATTTTTACTCTGGTGCACTTGTACACCAATGTTTTACACAATGCAGAATCTAGATGCAACGAATTTTGTCGCTATGCACAACCCCAATGCATTAACTATTTCAACAAATATAATATTGTTTCCATCATAGTGTATCAATATGCTTTATTTCGTCTAAACGACACACATATATTAGTTAGTTATGCTTGCATATACTTTTCATCGATTTATGATTAAATACATAATAAATTGTAGTATTATCACCATGTTATTGCAACATGTTATCTTTTAGGAATATCTCACACAATGTATTCAATAAACAAAATATATCGTAACTAAAGTTAACATGTATTTACTTTTCTAGTGATATTGTGATAAGTCATACTTAAGATTGTACCTGCAATGTTGTGGTTGGTAGTGTTGTTGCAAAAAAATAAAAGGAATCAACCTTGTCAACTTGTTTCTATTTATCTTTCAAATTCAAACTTATTATTAGCATTTCTATGTATAAACTTCAATATTTTTTGACTCATCTTTTCTTTTCCTGAGGTCCCTGCATGAAGACAAACATATTCATTATTATTAAATTTGCATTTCACTTTTAGCATTATGCATTAAAAATGTTTTATGCATTTATTTTCCTAAGAATTAAATGTGTATTACAACTACATCATACTAATGTCGTAATATATCATTTCTTAGTATTTTAAATTGCACGATACCTTCATGCATATTTTTAGAATTCCTATGGTGTAATGGAATCAAGCATGCTTCAATGCGTATTTGTTTCTTTGTGGACATAATTTATTCTCTTAACACATACAAGAAGGTAAACATGTCGATCGTTATTTTGGGATTCTAAACATTTTACATATCTCCCAAGTGAACATATAAAACATCAACATCTTCATGCTGCATGCTAATTTTTGTGCAATGTGATGGTAAAGAAGAGAAATAAAATCCGTCATATATTTTCAAGGATTATTTGTTATCCAATGCTTGAGCCTACTACAGTTCTTCATTACATTATAGATGCCAAATATAACTTATTTAACCATTATCATAGAGTTCATCCAAGTTATAGATTATAAACTTCACTAGTAATTATTGCATTTAATCCTTATGTATTGAGATGTATAATCAAATATATCACATTGTTTATCTTCATACACAACTCCACTCACCATACATTTATTCAAGCATATCAATTTATGTAAGCTATCTTACACACATTCAAGCATATGAATTTAGGTACACTAGTTTATGTGCTTCTACGATCATAACATTTAAATTGTATCCTTTATAGTCAATATTTTTTTTAGTAAACCAATATAAACCATATTGTTCTATAGCATGCATGTTGCTAGTGTAAACACTTGTACAAACAACTTTGCATTTAATAATCAAAAGTACATAGAGTACACAACTTGCTTGGTCGTACGTGAGTCCATTATCCTGTAGCATTGTTACTATGCTTTGATACCACTTGTATTGTACCCAATTTACTCATTGCGATTTTGGGGAAATGAGGTATAATTTTTCCTTTAACGTTTTCCAACAACCAATAATTTAGCCTCAATATTACTCAAATCATTATGAACAAAGGTGCATATTCATTAAAAACATTCATACATATAAGAAACATTAACACTTCACATATTTCATAAAAACTACTAGCAAGTCAATCTCACAATACTTATTTTGTGCGAAGCTTTTACTTAATATTCTTATTATACCTAGTAGTATGAGTAGAACATATACTATTTTAGTTCCAACATAACACTAACACATTAATAACAAAATATTTCTTTAACATAGTTCAACATCTAGTAACTATATTTGTCAATTTAAGCAATATGAATAATATTGATCTAGATGGGAATCCTCTCCTCTAACCAACAAGAACTTATCTACACATTACATCATGATGAGATGACTTGTTGTTTCAAATAATTATAGATTCATTATACCTTTCTAGGTGGTTTCTAGAGCATGAAGCTAATTTTATACCTATATACAAAAACATCATCATATCAATTAACATAAAAACTCTAGATAGTAATAACACACCTTGAAATTTCATTTATTTATAGGGAAAAGTAGAGATAACTTCAATTTTATGCTTGTATAATTGTATTATACTACAAGTAATAAACCAATAACTTATAAAACTCTTCTTAAGTCTCATTCCTATGAGTTACAACTAGTTCATATTAAACTCTTCTTAGGTCTCATTCCTATGAATTACAACTAATTCATCATCCATTTAGTATGTATTTTAACTTGTATTGTGTTTATGGTAAGTGTGAGAGTAGCTACTCAAACTATGCATGAATGAAATATGCATAGTCCATATCTTAGAGAGAGGGTTGTTACAATACATAATGAAAATGTAAAGATTATTATCTAAGACTATGAGTCAATCAACATTTCTATAAGCATGAATTTAAATCTCACTACTATTTGTTTACAAAAGAATACATTACGAGTCTTTGAAAACAATTTATTTCTTAGCAAACAAATATAGGTTCTTAAATACCAATTCCATAATAATAATGATATATAAAGTGGATTGAATTTATTAATGATAGTCTATACTTATCGTTAAATGTACAGACATTATTGCTAATCAACTTTTCATGCTTCATGCTTTTTTTTTTCAAGAAGAAAAAGCCTGTCCTTGGTATTCTTATTAAGAATCAAAGGGCATTGAAAACACCCGCCCAAATGGGATTACATCACATAGAAATATACTGGATAATAGTCTGTTCCAGTGTGAATACATCTAGTCGCTGCCAGGGGGAGTGGCATACAATAGAAGTGATAAGTCCCATCAGAAATTTGTCTCATCATATAAATGATCTAGATCAGTCAGCCCAATCTATTGTGAACCAAGGGGATCAGATCTGCGATTCAAAAATGCAACTCATATGGATCCACTGTAGGAAACCAAAGAGTGACAAACTTCTCAAAAAAAATCAATGCTCAAAAGAGCTGGAAAGAGTCACAAGTGACCAAATGGTCATCGAAAAATTCAGAAAAACAGCCATAACCTGGATCAAGAGTGAGAGCTGTTTTTGAAAGACTGTCTACAATCCGGTTGTGTTCATGATAGATGTGACAGAAAGTAAGATCATGGAAGCTTGTGATAAGCTTTTGTGATTCTCGGCACCAGTGAAAGAGGTCTGGTGGGGTGAGAGCAGTGATACCTTTGGCCCAGTTAATGATGACTTGTGAGTCACCATATATGTGGACCAGTGGAATGCCCATCATTTGGGAGGAGTGCAGAAGGGCCCATAATCCCAATAGTTCTGCCTTCGTATAGGAACCACATCCAACCCCCAGTGCAAAATCTAGATGGTGATTCACATTGAGAAACAGACTATATCCAACACCAGCAGCAGATGAAGTAGAAGCACCATCGAAAAAGCCACATGGATAAATCATACAAGGAGCTGGACCAATCTGTCTTGCCTTTTTTCTTTTGCTGTCCTTTATAACAGGCCGTGAAGAAGACAATTGAACAACATGCAAAATCTGATGGTAGATACCCAGGACTGTCACCCTTTTTCCATCAAAAATCGCCTTATTACGTGATTTCCAGATTGCCCAGTATATATGATGGGGAATATATCTAAGAACAGAACCACAAGGGTAAATATTCCAAGATTCCAGTATCACGTATAAACACTTGATGAGTGACAACAACATAACATCATTTTCACGAAGATGTTACTCATTACTAGAAACCATTTAAACATAGTCATATCATTCCCTCATTAAAAAATCCTATTGTAAATATTGTTGAAGTAAGACATATATTCACTTGAACATATTTCATAGACTTGGCATAAAGAAACTAGATCTTTTATTGAGCTTAACAATAATGCATTACTTCGGTAGAGTATTATTTAATGTACAACATCAGAATTCATTCTCTAGACTTGTGAGTCATATCAAGTCCTATTATATATATATTCTCATATGATTGAGGTGGTGGTGTTGTATTGTAAAGTATTGTGAGTAATATCAAGTCCGTAGATTTGTGTGAAATATCAAGTTAGTCTTGTGAGTAATATCAAGATTGTAGACTTGTGTGCAATATCAAGTTAGTATTGTGAGTAATATCAAGATTGTAGACTTGTGTGTGATATCAAGTTGGACTTGTGAGTAATATCAAGTTAAGTATTCTCATAGATGGTACCCTATGAGATGGACCTCTAGTCATGGAGGTGAAGTGCTTTTGTATATTAAAGCACAAGTGTTATGTGATATATTACTAACCATGGTCACTTATTGCTATTAAGTCTCCTTTAGAGATTAGCTACCTCTAGAGTGAATTACTTTAGCATATGACTATATGGTCAGGGGTAATATAATATGATCATGACATGTGACAATTAATTTGAGTATAATATGATATGATGAATAAATAATAAATACACATATGGACCATGTAGTGGAAGTTAAACCAGCGTAGATCCAAATACTAGGCTCTATCAAGCGCCGAGATGGATCAAATCTCTTCAGGTGCAAACCTCTTCTTAGGTATCCATTGATTTGATTCAAACCAAAAGACACATCTTTTTTATTTAAGGTCCACATATAATATTTTTATTATTAATATTTAATATTNCATAAATATTATTTAATCAAATTTTGGTAATAAAAAGCCATATGTTTATCAATATGCATTATATCCTATATTGTTTAAAATCAAAATCTAATACAATTTTAATAAATATTATTTAATCAAAATCTA
>LPNX010031723.1:204872-496151 GCA_001517045.1 Pseudotsuga menziesii
GTATTACTGAAACCCGTGAACACAAAGACTTATTACTTTATGATCTGTATAAGAAGGTTTTGGGTGGCTGTCACTTAATTGTTTTTGATTTATCAGCATGGGCTTGATTTTGTGCTTAATATGGTAATTTTATTTTAATTTTTTTAAAACAAATATTTATACTTAAATATTAATAAATAAATAGACTTACATAACTTGGTGGCGATTCCAGAGGAAGGAGTAGGAATGAAAGTCTGCAATTGGGTCGAACCATAAGAACAAACGCTGCTCTTTGTTGCCAACTCCCTTTGAGTAAACATTCGTCTGCATAGCGTACGGCTCGCCAGAAGTGTTCCCCAAAAATTCAAAGTCAAATTCGTCATGCTGGTCGCCTTGGGAAGACATCTGCATAACCAGGTATATATTCAGTCATTTCAAGATCAAAGCAATCAAGAACCTAAGAAATGTGTTGCAATTTGATTAAATGTATGGCAAATGGCAATTACATAAAATGCAGTTACAGTGCCAGCAGAGTCTCCAGGAACGAGTTTAATCTGTACATTTGCTTTTCCAAAGATGTATGTGCTCTTTGAAGCAAATCCTGCACATGCAAACACAGAAATATCAATGGTACTTGGTATGAAGCAGCAAAAGCACAAGTAAAAACAGAGAAAGTGAGAAGAAAAAAAGAATAGAAAACTACCAGAAGTGTTATCGAGCTTGAGCTTGAGCAACTCCCCTTCATACATAACATGGTCAAGAGCCCAGCTTGGGTAAAAGAAATCGTTGAAGGCTGAACATTGAGAGCCCACGAACAGGCTGCACAACATTACCATGCTACTCAGAACACACTGCCAGTGCATGATGCGTGCCCCTTCTTGGCGACCTACCAATCCCATCCTCAAGACTCGACTGGAGTACTGGATATAGAAACAGTTTGAACTAACGAGAGTTCGACGATGAAGAAATAGCTGTGAGACGGAGAGAATTTATAAGGATGGGTAGCTTGCCAGGCATACACAACTAAATTTAAAGTAAAGATGAGAATAGAGAGTGGGACTGGGGTCCTACTTGATCTAGAACAACGTCTCCTGTCAAGGGTCCGTCGGAATTGACTCGGAAATGTCTCCTTCTTCTTGTGGGTCATAGCACTCCATTTAAATAATCACACAGATTTCCAAACTATATATATAAATGCAGACAGTGTTACGGATCTCTCTGAATCTTTGGAATGTAATATCGGTGTTACGGATTACAAAATGCATACAGTGTTAAGGATTTTGGTGTTTATCAACAATGCACAGTCTTTTTTTAATGGTGTTTTTATAGTAGTTTTTTAATGGTGTTATATACGAAATTGTCCGGAAGTTACAATACCAAACATACTTGGAACAAATCGATCCAAATCCACTTTCACTTTCACTATTATTTTTTTCCGACATGTTAGTAACTCACGTGACAAGATCTCCCCCATAATATTCACTTTCACTATTTCACTATTTTTTTTGCGGACATGTTAGTAACGTTACATCACGTTACAAGTTCTCTCCCATAATATTCACTTTCACTATTATTTTTTGCCGACATGTTAGTAACGTTACATCACGTGACAAGATCTCCCCCATAATATTTACTTTCGCTATTATTTTTTGCCGACATGTTAGTAACGTTACATCACGTGACATCACGTGACAAGATCTCCCCCATACTGGGCTGTAGAGCGCCTCTCGGCGCAATGATAAAGATATAAGCATAGAGAGATATAGACTTCAAATTGCTTGAGGATACCTCTAGTGAAAATTATTTGATAAGGCTTCAGCTAAAGCCTTAGTTGTAATAAAGCATGCATTAGTTAATTAAAGTAATCCATGCAAAGTTAATAATAGTAAATTAAGTGTTTTGCATGGACAAAACTACAGTTGAAGGACCATGACACTTAAGTTAGCCTCCTCACTAAGTGGTCATGCATTCAGTCAAAACATTGAGTTCAGTACTTCAAAGTAAATTAACTATCAAATAAAGTTAATTGTGGAAGGTATGGTGCATATCTTGTGCATGGTGAGAAAACTAAGGCGCCTACTTGGCACAAGTGCAGGAAAGGCCCATGATTGTGCACTAGGAACCATTCTTCATCACACCCATTCACTATTCTTTGCATGGGAGGTTGTTTTGACTTGTATTAATGTGTTGGACACATGGAAAGTTTATTATAGTTGTTTTAGTGGATATATCCTATTTATTGATGGATGCTCTCTCTTATCGGGAAATCTGCTATTTTATTGTAAAACATTCTATGCAAATCTATCTATTATACTCAAAGAATTGTTGGGTTTTTCATCCTCTATATTAGGAGGGTTTTCCAAGGGTATATCTTGTCTCATGTGGACGAATGATTTGTGTGATTTATTTGTCTATGATATTCATATGTTCAAATATTTAATGATAAAATTTTTTAAAGTTAAATGATATTCATTATTGCACAATATATTAATATCGTATCAGAGCTCAGGGTGTGAAGGAGATGAGTTTGTGCAAGCAAATAGAATCCTACATGATCCTGAGGGTTTCAACAAAGTTTAAAGAGCCATGACATTGATCTCAATTTGAATAGAAGACCATATTGAGGGTGCTTCCAACTTCAACACATGGAAGGGAAGATTGTTGAACATTATTGAGGAGCATGATCTAGATGCCTTAATGACCTTAGTGGTAGAGGAGCCTGCCACCAATGCAGGGCGAGTCAATTTCAAGAATAATCAAGAAAATAATAAAAGAATCATATATAACTCAGTAAAGGACAATCTCATGTCTGTAATCACTCCGCTGAAGACTACTAATGAGTGTTTTGATGCACTCATGAATCTGTATGAGAAGGAGGCTCTGACTCAAAAGAGGGTGTTGAAGAACAAGATCCAAAACCCAAAGATGGAGAAGGATGAATTCGTAGCATCATTATTCACCAATATATCTCAGGTGAGAGGTCAACTTGTTAGCATCAGTGTTGCGGTGGATGAAGATGACCTTCTTCAAACAACAATTAATGGTCTCCCATCTGCATGGGAGACATTCCTTGGTGCAGTGAATGGTCTAGAAGTTCCACTGAACTTCAAGATATTGTGGCATGACCACCTCTAATAGGAGGGTCGAATTCAAATCAATTTTATGTGCACCAAGGAGGAGAATCTTTCCCTTGCGACAAGGATGAAGAATGGGAGGAATCCATTTTCCCCCAAAAATTCTTTCCATGCAAAGAAGAAGTTCAATAAGGACTTTGAAAAGTCAAAATTTAAATGCTTATATTGTGGGAAGAAGGGCTATTATGCGAGAGAGTGTCATGCAAAGAAAAGGAATGAAGGAAAGTTCCATGCATCCACGACAACAAAACACGAGAAGAGTACACCCAAAGAGATGTTAAATTTCACAAACAATAGATATAGAAGCGAAAATGAGAGCTATCTGAAAAGAAGTATGCACTGGAATTATCAAATCAATATAAACTAAACAACAGATTCATGACCGAAATTTCACCTAAATCAAACAAGTATTGCTTAGATTATTATAACATTAATCTTCATTAGTTAATCAGTAATACAATGGTAGTACAATAAATAGAATTCAAATACTGTGGATAAGATTCGAATTCACCAACTCAAACTAACTCGTTTAGCTAACTCAGAGTGGAAATAATCACAATGGGAGCTCACTATTCAACTATGGATAACCAAATTAGTCTACAATCAGTTAACTGATGATAGTAAGTGAGGGTAGGTAAATAATGATTCCTACACTCCCATGAATCATTCAAACTGGCGCTAATCTAACTGACTGTGATCTAACGGATTGTAACTGAAGCATAATTGAGCATGACTAATTACCTACTACATCCAACTGAAGGTGACTACTGGTGGCACTCAGAGTGGGATCTTATAATGCAGGTATTGGTCCCTAGGATCCTAAACTTATGAAATCAGGTGCAGTAAGTGGCAGATGACCCTTAGGTGTGTCCCCCCTGTACTCATGGATGATGATGACCTCCTAAGCTAGGAGAAATGAATCAAATAGGATTATGTGGGTAAAGGGAGGATTGATTAATCCTAAAAAGAGAAAGAGATAAGGAGGGAGTATTACCTTGTCTTGGTAGTGTCCATATCGATCATAAAAAGTGAAGGTGTTATCTCCTTAAATAAATTGGTCAAATTTATTTTATTTTAGGTGACAGGAAGTCATTGAAAAATACATTTCTAAATTTTTTGAAGCTCACTTTTAAGAGCTTGAAGTCTGTAATAAAGTTTGAAAAACATTTGATTTGGTTTTTTCCTTCAAAAAGTCAAAACTAAGGTTTCACTGGCTTAGGAGGACATTTCAACTTTTCATCAGCCACCGAAAAGCAGAGCTTTTGTTAGCTAAAACGCGAAATTCGGGGCTATTTTAGCAACCAAAAGCACAGAAGCTTGGAAACGGTCAGCATGTCTTGGGAAAACTCAATTTTCTCAGCTGTGGAGAGGTCGTTTTACATGTTCAAATAGTCGATTGACAACTAGACATCCTAATATTTCCAATGGTACTTTCATATCTGCATTTGGAGCTTGGGAAGGTAGTCAAAAGTCCCGTGCAAGATGAGGCTGCGTTTTCAGAAATATGGCATTTTTACTGTGCTGAGTCATCATTTGCAAATGATGATTCTGAGCGTCTGGAGAATCATTTTGAAAAACGGGAGTAGGTTTTTGTTCCTAACATGTCAAGAAAAAATAAACTCTCTCATCCATTCTACAGGTGGCACATATTTGCATAATCAAATCCATCTCTGAGACCTAATTTCCGGATCTTAGAATTTCCATGTTTGACACATGTTGTTGAAATACAGATGTCGGGAAAATGAAAATGAATATTAAATAACCGAGAGAGGTTTTTTCTCATAACAAAAAAATCTACAAAAAATCTCTCAGTTTTCCAAAATATGTTTTTATTTGAGAGATATAGGTCAATATCTGAGAAGCATATTTCCAGAAATTTCTGCATTTTCTAGCCACCTCATAAATTCGGATTTGAGATAGGAAAAGAGGTTATCAGATCCATCTTTTGAGGATATTGAAACTGATTTGTAAAGCTTATTTAAGCTCATTGAAGAATCATTGTAAAGGGGTTCAACTTTAGAGGCTCTTAGACACTTTTTGTACTCAAGCTTCTCATGTTCTTGTCAATTAATACAAGCTCTTTTGCCATTATATGTTTAGATAACATCTTCTTTCTATTTTATATTTGTACTTGGATATTTTATTCATGATTATTATTTTTGCCTAATACCAGATAGTTGTCATCCTATCTCTGTGTTGATGAGTTGAATTGCAAGTATCATTTCCTTGTTATGATTAGCCATTCATATGTAAGTGGTTTATGTATGAATCTTCCAACATAGTGAGAATTCTTCATTTATTCACCTTTATTGCAAACCCTCTGAACAGTGATAGTTAGAAGCCTTGTTTATTTGGTTGAGTTTATGCATGTCTTGAGTGAGTGAGGTCTAATTAGTCATTTGACTTGATCCATTGAATGAAATATTGAGATTATAGTTAAGTTACCAGGCTTCTTCGAGCTACAACCTAGAAGGACTCCTAGAGTGCTAACATTTTGGTGTCATTGTTGGGGAGAGGTGATTAAAGCTCAGCTTCCTTGGGAGATGACATAGATCCAGCTTTGATGATAGACAAAGTTTGGACATTATCTTGGTTGTAATCATCTATTTGGCGACTCGATGAAGGACGAATTCAGTGGCGACTCCATTACCCAGAAATCTGTTGGTGACTCCATTGGTATGACATGAAAAAAATCTTAGCAAAGAGGTATGCTTTCTATGATTTTTCAAAGATTGTTGGTTTCCCTAGTCCAATGCTTAGTAGAGATGAATGGGATCATAGTATTTCCAGATTTCAAGGAGAATATTGGGAAGTAACAACTGAACATTTGCTGGATTTTCATGACTTCATTCATCGGTTGCAAATTGTGCATGAAGATGTTTAGATTAAACTGATTTGGCATTCATTAGAGGGGATTGCTCGTGATTGGTACCGGTCCTTTCCTATTGCCAGTATCAGCTCTTTGGCAGATTTTCATGCTGCTTTTCATATGTTTTGTAAAGACAAATTTGTAGTTGATCTTCTATATCTCGAATGCTATCATGAATTTAATTTATTAAATAAAGATTCAAACATTCATGAATATTTTGCTATAGCAAAAGATACCTATCATTATGATCAAGGGATTGGTAATCCACATTATGATAACCATACTATAGATACTTTTGACATTGTACCAAATGCATCTATTGTTTTAGGTTGTCATGAAGATCAGATTGTATCCTTTCAAAACCCAAAAGATGATGAGCAGGTCTTTACATTAGCATGTGACAGATTTGAATATGCAGCAGATAGTAAGGGCAACCCTCAGCTTTTTGATTTGTAGACAAAGAGAAATTGCAGCAGACATAAAGGTGAAGGAGAGCAGAAAAGTTTAGATCAACAGATTGATGGGTCAGCATGTGACATTTTTGGATCAGCAGTAAGTATTGAGCAATCTACATTCGATATTGAGATCAATGAATGCAATCAATAGCAACATTTAAGTCACTTGGAACAACAACATGGAGAGGTATTTCTTTGTGACATTTATGGCCCTATTGCTGATTATTTGGAATCTATACGCAACATAAATGCCAAAATATTTTTGTCAGATGATAGCCAGTTCTGTCACCCTTTCAAACTACATTTCTGCATGCTATGGTTTCATTTATTTTTCGGGTCAAGATCAAGGAGGATATCAGTAAATCATTTTCTTACATGGCTTCATTGGAAGTATGCTTTTACTTGATAAGAGACACTACAGTTGATTAGCATAGGAGTTAGCAGGGAAATAAGCTCGCTCTATGAGCAAGTAGAATTTTTTCAATTATTGGTTGTTGAATAACCAGGCTACAGGAATGCTACATGCAGGCTATAGGTTTGCAAGGGATCAGTTCTAAAGCTCAAATGACTCCATGCCCAATGGAACACTAGAAGATAGGTTTGAATTTTTGTTTCACAGGAAAGGCATCGTATCTGTGGTTCTTGGAACCTCACAGGGAGGATTCCATCCCCGAGTAGGAGCCAGATGTTATCTCTTTAAATAAATTGGTCAAATTTATTTTATTTTAGGTGATAGGAAGTCATTGAAAAATACATTTCTAAATTTTTTGAAGCTCACTTTTAAGAGCTTTAAATCTGTAATAAAGTTTGAAAAACATTTGATTTGTTTTTTTCCTTGAAAAAGTCAAAAATCAGGTTTCGGTGGCTTAGGAGGACATTTCAACTGTTCATTAGCCATCGAAAAGTAGACCTTTCGGTAGCTAAAACACAAAATTCGTGGCTATTTTAGCCACCGAAAGCGCAAAAGCTTGGAAACGGTCAGCATGTCTTGGGAAAACTCAATTTTCTTAGCTGTGGAGAGGTCATTTTACACGCTCAAATAGTCGATTGACAACTAGACATCCTAATATTTCCAATGGTACTTTCATATCTGCATTTGGATCTTGGTAAGGTAGTCAAAATTCCCCTGCAATCTGAGGTTTCATTTTCAGAAATATGGCGTTTTTACTGTGCTGAGTCATCATTTTCAAATGATGATTATGAGCGAATGGAGAATCATTTTGCAAAACGGGAGGAGTTTTTGGTTCCTAACATGTCAAAGAACAATAAAATATCTCAGTTTTTCTACAGTTATCACATATTTGGATAATCGAATCAATATATGAGACCTAATTTTCGGATCTCAGAATTTCCCTATTTGACACATGTTGTTGAAATACATATGTCAGGAAAACGAAAATGAATCTCAAAGAAATGAGAAAAAAAATTTCTCATAGAAAAAAAAATATACAAAAACCTCTCTCGGTTTTCTAAAATATGTTTTTATTTTGAGATATATAGGTCAATATATGAGAAGCATATTTCCAGAAATTTCTACATTTTCCAGCCACCTCACAAATTCAAATTTGAGATAGGAAAAGAGGTTATCAGATCCATCTTTTGAGGATCTTGAAACTTATTTGTAAATCTTATTTAATCTCATTGAAGAATCATTTTAAATGGGTTCAACTTTAGAGGATCTTAGACACTTTTTGTACTCAAGCTTCTCATGTTCTTGTCAATTAATACAAGCTCTTTTGCCATTATATGTTCAGATTACATCTTCTTTTTGTTCTATACGTGTACTTGGATATTTTATTCATGATTATTATTTTTGTCTAATACCAGATAGCTATCATCCTATATTTGTGTTGATGAGTTGAATTGCAAGTATCATTTCCTTGTTATGATTAGCCATTCATATGTAAGTGCTTTATGTATGAATCTTCGAGCATAATGAGAATTCTTCATTTATTCACCTTTATTACAAACCCTCTGAATAGTGATAGTTAGAAGCCTTGTTTATTTGGTTGAGTTTATGCATGTCTTGAGTGAGTGAGGTCTAATTAGTCATTTGACTTGATCCATTGAATGAAATATTGAGATTATAGTTAAGTTACCAGGCTTCTTCAAGCTACAACCTAGAAGGACTCCTGGAGTGCTAACAGAAGGTACATGGAATATTCATGGTGGTGAATCCAAGTGCATGTCATGTTACAATAATTCCATTTCAAACACAAAGGATTAAAATTCCTCATGCATTCTTGATTTGGGGGATAACTCAACATATTTGATCCAAGGAGTTGGATCTATATCCTTACAGCTAGGTTCAGGAGATGTGTTGCATGTAGAGGAAATTGTTTATGTCATAGGCTTAAAGAAGAGCCTACTTTTAGTTTTGGTCCTTGAAGATAAGGGATTCTGAGTTATCTTCATGGATAATCAAGCATTTTGATCTGATGACATATATGATAAGAAATGTTTCCTTTGTCTCTACTTTCTGGAGGAAGAGTGACATGATCCAATTTGTTCTTCAGTGAGAATAATTGTTGATCAAACCTTACCATCATGTAGAATCTCTCTGGGAGTTTGTAGGAACTCTCTGGAAGAAGTGAATTTTATTGACATAGCACAAGGCTCTCTTTTTGAAACTAAGATATTATTCTCCTCATGTCAAGTGACTCTCTAGTCATGTTCCTAGTTTCCTCAATAACCTTTTGAGCCCATTTAGGCCTAGGATTGGGAGTAGGGAGTGGATATGGATCTAGATCCAATTGAACTTCATCTTCAATTCCATAAACTGATTCAACTTGGTCCTCTGCTTCATATTATTAATCATAAATATTAATGGAAACATTATATGCAAAAGGTTTAGGTAGGATGAATTTACCTCCCCTTTCAAATGACAACTGATATGGCACTAGATTTGAGTATGGCAGAACGTGTGAGAATTCATATGCCTTGGAGGCATGGTTTGCAACTCCTTTCTCTATAAGCTTCCCAATTGATATATCTGAGATCTCCACTAAGTCAAAACCAAATACCACTCGCTTTGGTGAGCCTGTATGAGTCATCCGGTATACAGACATCAAATTTGCTACTAAGGATGGCACATAGAGTACATTCTTGAATGCTCCATTCTCTAAATTGATTGAACCCTTTCCTTTAGCTTGGATTTGAGTGTCATCTCCTATGTGAATAATTGTACCATCAGTAAGTTGTAATGAAGAGAATGATTCTTTGGATGCAACCATGTGATTGGAGGCTCCTAAATCAATGAGGAAGGCATGTGATTTTGAAAAACCATCCTTCAGTGCATGGAGTCTCTCATCATGATCTTCATTCTTGTCTCCAGAGTCACCCTTCCTTGTGCCTTGAGAGAGGGAAATATTTTGCTGCTCAAGGAGTTTTGACATCTAATCTATGGTATTCTTCATACAATATTTCTCTGTATGGTTTCCTTTATTATAGTAGGAGCACTTGACCTTGTCAAACCTTTGATGTTTGTCCTTTTTAGAGCCTGAGGTTTCATCTATTGGATCAAGATCTTCCTTAGGTTCAAATTTAGTGCTCCTTTTTTCTTTTCCTTTCTGCTTCCTCCTTGCTTGCGCATTCTTTGTCTCACCATTCAAGAGAGCTTGATTTGAGGAGAATCTAAGGGATCCCATCTTTATCAACTTGTCTTGATCTTTTATTAGAGACTCTGTGAAGGAATCAAGGGATGGAATTCACTAATTAGGAGTAGTCATTCTACTAGAGTGAAATATATATACGAACATTGATAATTCTAGGCAAAGTTTGCTCAGAATTGAGAGCACCATTTTCTCATCCTTCTTGTCAATATTGCATTGCATGACCAATAATTTGAATTTTGAGAAAAATTGTTGTATAGTTTCGAAGTTGTTGGGGTGTAGTGCTATCATCTCATTCTCCATGATATGGCCCCTCAACTCATCCTATTTTCCAAACAAGGGTTCAAGCTTCTCCCATACTTGTTTTGGTGTTATCAATCCCTCAAGATGAAAGAATAACTATTTGGAGATGTGGATTCACATGAATCCAAATGCTTCATCAATCTTGTTTAGATACTTCGATTTTTCAAGATGTTGTTGGGGTTCTACCTATCTACCCATGGTGACCTTGTACAGACTCTTGTTTGCACAAGACAATCTACATATCAGCCCTCCAATCAAGATAATTGAAGGGTATGATGATTCTGGGTGCCAAATCTGTTGAATTCTCCATCTTACAATTGCAAGAAACACCTAATTCTTCAGAAAATCTTCAAAATACCTGGAAAAAAAATGTAAAAACACTTCAATTTGAATCAAACCAATTCAAACAATTTGCACTTTGACATGTGCACTTTCTATGGGTGCATCACACCTAAATAGACTTCTCTGGAAAAAATCCAGAGGGAGCAAGGTAAGAATACCAGGATTTATATGGAACCCAATTGCTTCTCCTGCATCAATGGAAGTTTTTGAGGTTTGAATCTAGCCTAGATACATGCTTTGATACCATGTTAAATTTATTGAAGCATAGGATATTCATGCCTGCATGAATTCAATTAGAAAAGAAGGCTATAGAAGAGAGAGAATAATTTAGTAGAGACTGATCAATAATTCATGGGAAATTAAACACACATGAGACCAATAATTGGAATAATAACATTACATCCATTAATTAGTATGAAATATGTAGTACAATGGTGTTACAAATAGGATAATTTCAATTCCTAACACATGATTAGAATCTACCAACCTGGACTAACTCCGGAGCTATATCGGTATGGGAAAATCATCGCTACAGCTCACTAATGCAACTTTGGATCACTAAAACAGTATACAATCAGTTAACTAATGAGGGTAGGTGAGAAAATGCACTCTACCTCCCTTAAATCATGAAAATTGGTGCTAGGACGACTAAGAGTGATCTAACTAATGGAAACCAGAGCATAACTGAATACCTACTAGGGTCAAATATTGGACATCACCAGTGGCACTGAGAGTGGGTTCCCAAACTCATGAAGACAGGCATAGTAAGTGGTAGGTGGACCATAGGTGTGACCCACATGCACTAGTAAAGTGATAATGACCTACTAAGATAGGAAAGGAAAAATAGACTATGTGGTCAAAGGGAGGATTAGTTAATAATACTAACATATGCCTCTAGTGGAGGGGTGTTATTACTTGATTATATTGACTCAAATTGGGGTGGTAGAATTGTAGATCAAAATAGAACTTTAGGCTATTATTATAGCTTGGGTTCTGCCATGATTTCTTAGGCTAGCAAGAAACATGGATGAGTTTCCTAGAGTACTACAGAGGTAGAGTTAATTGCTACACATGCTATTTGTAGAGAAGCAATGTGGTTGAGAAATCTAATGGTGGGATTGCTCGATGAAATAATTGAACCTACCGTGATTATGCGTGACAACCAAAGTTGTGTAAAGATTTATGAAAATACGGTGTTTCATAATAAATTGAAACAAATAGAAATGAAGTATCACTTCATTCGATACATGGTCCAGAAAAGTATAGTGAAACTTTAGTATATAGCTACTGATGAGAATATTATAGATGTATTGAAAAAGCCTCTATCTGTGATGAAGTTTATGTACTTCCAAGACAAGCTTAGTATGGCAGAGAATGTCTCCTCGCTGTGAGGGAGTGTTAAATGTATATCATCATGAGTCATTCTTGGGACTTGTGAGTCATATAAAGTCTTATATATATATATCCTCATATAATTGAGGCGGTGGGGTTTTATTGTAAATCCTTGTGAGTAACATCAAGACTGTAGAGTTGGTGTCATATAAAGTTAGTATTATGAGTAATATCAAGGATACAGACTTGTGTGTAATATCAAGTTAGTCTTGTGAGTAATATCAAGACTGTAGAATTATGTGTAATATCAAGTTGGACTTGTGAGTAATATCAAGTTAAGTATTCTCATAGATGGTACCCTATGGGATGGACCTCAAGTCATGGATTTGAAGTGATTTTGTATATTAAAGCACACATTCTATGTGATATATTACTAACCATAGATTACTATTAAGTCTCCTTTAGAGATTAGCTACCTCTAGAGTGAATTACTTTAGCATATGACTATGGTTATTAGATTAATTTCGGTCGAACTAGGTTCAGATCCCCCATTTGTAAACAAATCCCAATATATCAACTCGACAGAGCAGGACTTCGTCAGAAGCACCTATGACGTAGATGAAGTCTCATCTGAGATATCTAATGGGGACTTCCAGAACCAGGTTTCTGCAGTTATGTCGGGGATTTCACTCTTTCAATACTATCAGGTCACTCGAATGAAACCGATATTTATGCTTCTATTTTTATTCATTCATTCAAGATAACCATCTATCCTTTCATCGACATATATAACAACATATAACATAAAGCATTAACGCATGTTAACTCATTATAGGTGCGACACATAGATAAGTTCATTCAACATTGAGTCTATTCGACACATTCAGATAGGCTCACTTACATCAAATATGCATTCGACATAGTATAAACATTAAAACACACAAAGACAAGATATAAAGTGGAAATCCATCTGAGAAAAAACCACAAAGGTGCTCTTAATTTTGCATGAAAATTGGTTTGGCACCTTTGGTATGCGCACTCAACTTGCACAATCTTCTTTTGATATTCTTTACAATTCATACATCCATATCTTATCTCATGCTCTATGGTTTCTCTCTCTCTCTCTCTCTCTCTCTCTCTATGAATAGTCGATCCACACACAACCTGGATCAGTTCTCTATTTTCCTTTGACTGCTCAATTATCTCTATGATCGATCAAACCACCCCCTTACACACAACTTGGGTTCATGCGTTTATAATATTTTTAGCTTTTACAATTCTTGATTCAACCATCGTCTGCCTCTCAATTGACATTTGACAGGATGTATTTTTATTTTAATACATTTAGTTACATCAAAAAATAGGCACTATCAACCCAAAATACAATAATTTTTTATTAATAAAAGAAATCTTTTAGTATAACTAACTCTTTCCCCAAAATCAGTCAAACTCTGCTTCTCGACTTGCTTTATTCCTCTTATGTCGTGACTTGTCCTCATCTTGTAAATGTAAACTTCATATTTTTGATCATTATTTTGGTTCTTTGTTCTTGTCTTTTCCTAGGGCCAACAGGCCCCCAACACTCACTTGTGGCTCGTCCTGATCCACATTAGTCTGAAACCTCTGTTATTGTGACCTTGCTTTGAAAATCTTGAAATATTTTAACTACTTGTTCGTTTTCCTCTCACAGTTCTTCTTCCACCATCTTTAATTTTTCCACAAGTTCGAAACTGATGTGTTCCTAAGTTGGAAGTCTTGTCGACCCCAAGGATTGTCGCACCTTTTCATGTACATGTTGAATGATACCTGTAACTTTATCCACCTCTTCTTGAAGTTCTGGGACCCGGTCTATCCTTTTCTATTGATGTGTCTGTATTCTTGCTACCTGTTGTTGTAATTTCTTCAGGTCATCATCCTTTCTCATATTTTCAGTCATTGGTAGCTTCTTTAGATTGTTCTTCAGTTTGTTAAAGTCTGCCTTAACAGTATGAAACTTCTCTATTACTTGTTCCAATTATTCATCGTCGATCAAAGGTTCCCATGACTGAGAAATTTGCTCGACTGCTTTGGCACAAAGTGCCTCAGCCACTTCGATCTTTGTCACAACCTCAATTATTTCTTTTCTACGCTCTGCCAATACCTCTGGAGGTGAACTGGGATTCATTTGTTATTCCAAATCCATGAACCGCTTACAAAGGTTCTTAACTAATTCTTCAAGTCAAAATACTTTGGCCCTTGAAAACATTTCTTTTGCAATGCCTTCATCTGCAAAGATGCTATAATCTAGTGTAACAACGACATCCTGTCGATGCTTGTTCTCTTGCAACGTTTTTTCTTTATGTTATGTGTTCTACACTATTTTCTTCAATGCATTAACTATTTTGTGCAATGTCTTGACCTAATTAAGCAACACGCGTTCTCTAGTCTTCATTTATGCAATTGCGACATTCTGAATAACATGCACTTCATACATCGGTAGCGCAGAGAAATTTATAGTGACATGCCTAAGGTCCTTGAACATGGTATTCATCTCTGTGTTCCTAAGTCAATTGCTTGACCCAGTACTTGAATCCTTATTGGTGGACTTGGTGTCGACGATGCCTCGACATGTCTCTCTTCAGATTGTCCATCTTGGTCCAGTGACACAATTGAGTATGATGTTTGGTCGACTGCCACTTGTACTTCTTTCACTGCAGTACAAATTGTTTGTAGTAAGTTAGTTATGCTGCTTGTCAATTCTATATTTCGCTTATTCATTTTTTGACAGCTTTTCTTGGTGAGTTATTCCATTGTTTCTTCCATAAGGGTGTAATAATAATTGGTAAGGTCGACGGTGCTAGGTAAGCGGTTAACCTTCCTCTTCTTGCGACTTTTTCCATACTTCTCTGATCGCTTTGTATTATCACCCAACTTTGAATATGTTGGGGTCGTGTTGAATTCATCTGGACTGTTAGGGGAAGAGATTCTTGGGGTTTCTTTTATTGGTGTGTCTCCCTCTTGATCTCCATTCTTCTTCTGCGACGGTTCATCCTATCGCGGTTCCACTTTTGTAGATAACTGATCATCTATGACAGGGACTTTCCACTCTATAGGTCAGTCCTAAATGATTGCCTCAATTTTAGTAGCAGATAACTAAAACTGTGTGGCCAAACATTGCTTCTACGGGTCTTGTCGTGTCTCCAAAAAGATGTGTTGAGCCTCGACCGAAAATCTTATAATGTTATGAAACTGCTTGACGGTTTCCTCCGTTATTTGTGACTGCTTTCTAACAAAATGCCAGACTGCCTCACTTGTAGATATAACTAAACATTATTATCTCATTGCCACTTAGGTTTCTCTTTGTTGAACCAAACATTTTGGTATCGAGATCCTTGACATTGGAATGGAACATCTACCCCTTGGTAGTTTGGCGGTTCTACCCATGCGACAAAAGAAATTAAAATTAATAACCAATAATAATGAAAAGGGTTACCCTTTTCCTCCATTTCTTTAGCATCTGCTAACAACTCATTTAGCAGATAGGTCGACCAGTTGAGCCGGACACCCGTTGAGCACTGCTTTGCCTTAGTAATTATTCCAGAGGTACATTGGTTCGGTGGCATTTTTTTGAGCAACTTGCTGGATAAAACCTTAGCTGTGAACCAAAAAACTGTGTCATTTATAGAGGCAATGGTGAAGCCTCTTTTATCCCTCATCAACTCATACTTTTCCTACATTATGTTCGTTAAGGATGTATCTTGGTCTTTCCCTGCAAAGAATGGTGTTGGGTCGACTCCTATAAGGAGAAGCAATGTGATCAACGCTATCAACTTGACATCCACTAAAATCTTTTCATCGAGCCACAAACAACCACCATGGAAACATACAAGCAACTGCTTGACGCAAGCATTTACTTCTGCTGTGCGACCAAAATGTGGCATGTGCATCAATGATAGTAGTCAAGATTTATCTAATACTCTTACCCATTCCATTGGAACTATGTGGATAGGGCCATCCTCTATTTCTCGGATAGAAGTCAGGTATCTATCGATCACTAGTTCTGGGAATTTGCGTAGGTCCTGGTCAACAAAGCCCATCTTCTGCAGATTTGGAATAATTTTTTTTGTTACTCGCACTCCTTTAGGTATTGCTAGTGCGACCAACATATATTTGGATTTTTTTTCCAATTCTGACCTTAGGCGCATTTGCTGGCCTCGACGAGACATAAGCCAGCAACAAGGATGTAGATCATGTTGCTTCATCATCTAGTGGATGTACTGTTATGTGTGGTTTTCAACTGGTAGACTGTTTTCTCTTTGATGCACCAAGTTTGTATGGTCGTAAAACAACTCTTGAAATCACAAGGGACTGTGAAACGGGTGCTGCAAGTCTTGGTGACTGTGAAACCACTTCTGTGGTGTCTTCCATGAATAGTGTAGGTGATGAAATCTCAAGACCCGATTCTTGAACGACGCTCGTACTAGAGGCGAAAATGACCATATTCTGTGAAAAATAAATTTGACTATTACAGTTGCAGACAAACAATTCAACGCGATTAGTCGGATCCACCAATCATGGAAGACACTGCAAAAGTGGTTTCACAGTCGCCAAGAGTTGTAGAACCTGTTTCACAATCCCCTGTGATTCCAAGAGTTGTTTTATGACCAGATGCACCTGCTACATCAAAGAGAAAACGATTTACCAGTGAAAAATCACACATAACATTACATCTACTAGATGATGAAGCAACAAGATCTGCATTTACTGAAGTATGGGTTGGAGTGTGACTGATAGCAATGTGATTGACCGCTATTAACTATTTTCACTAAGATATGTGTAAGACCGTGAGTAGCTTATTTATGTTATCAACCAAGTTAAACTAATTGTTCTTTTATTTACTGTGTTACCTCTATGTGTTTGTTTGTTTGTTTTATTAACATGCAAACTTACTATAAGATTAAGCACTATTCCCTTTATTTTTAGGCTTATTTTTTCTATAGAAATGTTGAACATGTCTATTTTTTAATCTAAAGTAATCATTTTATTTTTGTTATACAAATTATTTTTTCTCTGTGAATTTTTTTTTTAATCTTTAAGTGATATGTTTCTTGCGACCATTTATATAATGGTTATATAAATAAACAAATATATATCTGATGGCATAACCAACATCATGTTTTTACTAGCATATTAACATCGAATAACCAATGCATAATTTCTAACTTCCCAATAGGTAATGCAGCAACTTAGCCATTGTTCCAAATAGAGGTCAATTAATTTGATATTTCATTGGCATCTTCTCCGACAGCGCTTTGAGTGGTTTAGTGGTTTTGTTCTTTTGAGTTAAAGTGTTCATTAAAGTGCCTTGACTTGTTTGCATTCTTCAATTTCTGGGCAAGAATGCCAAACATCCCTGAACTCAAACTTTACTGAAATCTTCCTTTCAAGGAAGCCATTCTTCCTTTGGTGGCTACAGATTCGAAACTTTCCTTTTAAAAAATTACTATGTAAATATCAATAATTTACAGTTGCCCAGTGTGAGATAATGATAAGTGGATCTTCCATCAGGCCATTCCATAATAGGTTTGTAATGTCTACTCCCAGATCTGTTGGCCAATTTTTATTTTAAACTAGAGAGCAAATTCCAGTAATGATGGTGGAATCTATTACATATTTTAAAACCCCCTTAAATAATAATCCTTTTGGGCCTCATAATAATCATAATCATAGGTCTTAAAATAATCTTCATAATAGAAAATAGATAAATAATAATTTCCCCCCTTTTTTAGCATAATAGTTGTCTAACAATGGAGGTTTTGGACTACTCTCATTTGGTCGCCATCATTTTCTTTCTAAAATTTAATTATTATTATTTTTTTAAACAAAACATTCCTTAGTTAGTGGCGTCTAGTTACTATATTATTATATAAAAACTAACTTAATTTTCAGGTAAAGTTTACAATATAATCTCTTCCTGGTTACAACAATTGGTATTCACCCACTGGAATCTCTTCCTCGCCACAACAACTGTATTGTATCGATCTGTATAGTAGCATCTATTATCACCGATGATATGGGATCAGCCACTCCATCTGGTTGATGTTTTTATAATTTTATTTTCATTATTTTTAAATTACTCAGAACTAAAAATCTACTTTGGCTAGACTCTGTCTTATATGGAAGTGGAAATAAACTTTTTTTTTTCAGAAATAAAAAAGCCTGTCCTTGTTATTCATATTGAATCAAAGGGCATCTACTGGGCCCACCCAATAATTGGGCTACAATCAAAGAGCATATAGAAGAGAAGGCCTATACCCTGACATTGAGAAGAGACACATCTCAAGTGGTTCTGTAAGGGAGACGACACAGTGCTAAACCAATAAATGATACCCATCAGTAATAAATACTGTCCATTCCACCCATATCTACCGTGTACAAAAAGAGCAGCAGAGCTGCAATCTAAAGGAGCCAGAGCCAAACTAAAATGAAACAAGGTGCAATATGAAAATATGGAGTACATGCTCCTTGCACTAGCTCAGATGAGCTTGAGAGTATCCCGAGTGATCAAAAGATCATCAAAAAATTCATGGAAAGTGCACATACCCGGAGCCAAAGAAAGAGAAGATTTAGAAAGACGATCTGCGAGCTGATTGTGTTCATGGTAGATATGACTAAATGGCAGTTCTAGAAAGTGAGAGAAGAGCTTTCTAGTTTCCCTACACCAGTAATGCAGTTCAGGAGGAGAGAGGGCAGCATTACCCTTTGCCCAGTTTATGATGACTAAAGAGTCACCAAAAACCTTGAGGTTGAGAATCCCCATCATTTGGGTAATATGCAGAAGGGACCAAAGCCCAACCAATTCTGGAAATAAACTTATGGCTGTACAATCCTACTGGCCACTATTTATTTATTTATTTTCTTTTTCAAAACTTGGATCGCCTAATGTTAATACTCAAATTACCAAATGCCTTAATTTCAAGAGAATATTGAGGTTCAAGGAATACAAATCTATGTGGATTAAATTATGGTAAGTACTTGATAACTCAAGTAGCAATCAATGCAATTCAACCCACAAGTTTATTTATTAACTTCCTATAGTGGTTGGCAACAATAGTTTCATTCTCAACTTTTATATATATATATATTCATTCTCGACACCTTATATATATATATGGCGTGGCCCTCTACTGCCATGTGGTCCAAATATGGAAACATTGGTATGTTTGACGCTGAACGCGCTAGGAAGATTCCCATGACGGGAATTCGTGACATCATCCTTGGGTGAAGGGAAAACGTACAGGGCCTATTTTGGCTGCGTGCATAGAGGAAATTCAAGGAATTACTTTTTTAAATTAGGGTTCGAGTAATACAAAAGGACAAGAATACAAACAGAAGTATATTTGGTGGTATATAAAAATCTTTTCAATGATACTTTATTAAATGGAATTTTAAAAGATATATTTTATTTATTGATTTGATGTTTTTTACCAAGAGTATAATGTGGTTTTATATAAATAAAGGTTTACCATTAAATGACTGACTTGATATATCAAGTTTTTAATTAATAAATGATAAATTATTATTTAAGTTACTAAATTATTTAGTTTTATTACAAGTCATCATTCTTTGGAATACTTCGTCCATGAAGTATTGGTAAGGATGAATGGTGCAAACGAAAATATTCATTCTTCCATGTAGCTTAATCATCTGGGAAGTTTCTCCACTTCATAAGGTATTCATTGACTAATTTGGAGCAAAGTGTTCTAGTTTTAATTTCCAAAATGCATTTTGGTTCCAACACTTATTTTCCTTCATCATATAACATAGGAAATTCATTTTGTATGTGAGTGGTTGAGCCCAATTTCTTCTTTAGGAATGAACATGGAAGACGACATATATTTTTCCTTTATTTGGGATGTCTAGAGCATAGGCCACTTGTCTCGCTTGCTTTCAAACTTGATATAGGCCATAAAATTTGTGTGCAAGTTTATGATTTTTGGGATTTTTTGTGAAGTTTGTTTGTTACACGGTTGAAGGCAAACAAACACCCAATCGCCCACTTCAAATTCTCGATCAGTTCTTTTCTAGTATGCTTGTTGTTTCATGCGATTTCTTGCTTGTTCGAGATGGTTCTTTAAAATGTGGATGACCTCATCGAATGTCGCTAGGTAATCTCTTGCTGCTTCAACTTTGAAATTCTTGATGACGTATTCTCTTGTTGTAGGAGGTGGATACCCATAGAAAGATTCAAAAGGTGACATTGTTGTTGATGTATGATATGTACTATTATACCACCATTCTACAAGGTGTAGCCATTGTACCCATTGAGTTTGTCGGTCGTTCACAAAAATATTAGGTATCTTTCAAGGCATTTGTTTACTATTTCTGTTTGTCAATTTGTCTAGGGGTGGTACGAGGTACTCACAATTAGTGAAGTCCCAACTTGGTGGAATGGTTCTTTCCAGAAGTTGCTGGTAAATTTGGGGTCCCTGTGATTAACAATAACCTTGGGAAACCCATGGAGCTTAAATATATGATTTACATAACTATCTACGACTTGGATTGCTTTTGCTTTAGATGAAATACTATTGAAATAAGTATATTTTGTTAATATGTCAATAACTACAAATATACTATCATTTCCTTCTGATGTAGGAAGGCCGATGATAAAATCCATGGATACCTCATAACATTTTTGGGATGGAATATGAAGGGGTTTTAGGAGATTGGGAGGAGCCACCATTTCGAAATTCTTCCTTTGACAAGTATCACATTCAACCACATATTTATGGATATTAGTCTTCATTCCCTTCCAAAAGAAGGATTGGTGGGTATTGTGGTATGTTTTAAAGAAACCAACATGGCCTACTGTTGGGGAGTCATGGTTCTCTTTTAAGACTAGAGTTTTGAATTTTGATGAACTGTGTAAATATATTCTTTGTTTGTACCATAGTATGTCTTTTTCCAATAAATATTTGGAGTTTGTTTCCTTGTTGTTTTCAACTTCTTCAATTAGCTTTATTGTCTTTGGGTCTTTCACATACTCACTTTTGAATTCTAAAATCCATTCATGAACAACTATGGATATGTCACATAGTGAGGCATCACTCTCATGTTTTCTTGATAAGATTTATGCAACCCTATTATCCTTACCCTTTTTATACAAAATGTTGAAATCAAAGACTTGTATTTTGCTTACCCATTTATTTTGTTCGGGAGAGAGATTTTTTTGAGTTAGAAATATTTCAGGCTGTTGTGGTCTGTTTTGATAAGAAAATTTTCCCCAAACAAATATTGCTTCCATTTAACAAGGGAATGCATTATTGCCAACATTTCCTTATCGTATGTGGATTTTGTTTGCTCACTTGGTTTTAACTTCTAGCTTTCAAAAGCAATGGGATGTTTATCTTGCATGAGAACAACTCCTAACCATGTCCTTGAAGCGTCACATTCAAGGATGAATGTATTTGTAAAATTAGGAGCTGCTAACACTGGTGTGGATGTAATTAAAGTTTTCAATTGTTCAAAACAAGTTTATGCATCCTTATCCCATCTGAAAGCATCCCTTTTAATAGTGATGCTAGGGCTGATACAATTTGGGCGTAGTTGCAAAAAAATATTCTATAATAACTTGTTAGACCCAGAAATCATCTTAACGATATAATTGACTTGGGGGGAGATCACTCTGTGATAGCCATAATTTTTTTGGGATTGACCTTAATGCCGTTGACTGAAACAATGTGCCCCAAAAATTCTATTTCTTTTTACCCGAAACTGTTGGCACAACCCCAACCAACAAGACCTAGTCGACAGGGGTTCCTACTCTGTTGACGGTCAACTTGCCGTGATCTTCCTGAGCACCGACCCAGACAGGTTTTACCTTGTTTGGAAACACCCACGAAGCGGATTAAGTCTCACCCGAGATGTTCGAGGGAGAGCTGACAGAACCAAGTTTCCGCGGAAATGAAGAGGACTATGGGCATCCACAATTCATCAACTTATCTACCATATCTGACCAAATACTTAATCATCATTAGAACCATTCATCATTTCTCTTTGAAGGATCACATCATTCATTCATAACAGGAAATAGCCATAATGTTGCGTAAATAGATATAAAAAGATAACATTATTCATAAGCAGTAAACATCGCATCATAGATCCATGTCACACACATTCACCATTGGATCTATTGAAATAGAAAGACAGAAAGAGACAAAAAAAATAGTAGTTCAGATCAACCTCTGTCTTCTCATATTAATTCTGCGCAATCAACCACAGATCCAAAACAAAAAACAATTCAATTGAGTTTCATGCTCTCAATTCTCATTCTATGATCCCTCCTTTATTATCTTCACATTTACAATTCTTCTTCTATTTATAGGCTTATGCCTTTACATTCATGGTCCACTTGGATGATTTTCTAACTAATTCTTAACTGATTCTACCGACTAATGACCAATATCCGAAAAATATGGTCCAAAAATACAAAAAGTGACACAAAATATTCAAAATAGTCTATCTTCTGCCTTGCACATCATTTTTCACTTACATGATGTCTTCTGAACTTGCATGTCACTCATGGTGCCGCGCAACTAACTTGTCCGAAAACCCCTACCAACGGGCCCCCAACACAATCTTTTGGCTCACCCTCAAGCCACACCTAGGAGGACCGGGTAAACTCAACGATCTTGGTTTTGAAATCTGCAAACTGTTGAGTGATCACTTTAACCTACTCCTTGACTCGTTCCTTATTCTCCTAGCTCATTGTTAGTTCATGGTTGACAAGGCGCTCAACCATCTTCGCAACAATGCTTGTCTTACCTTCTTGTGCAGCTTGGAGTGCAGACACTGCTCTTATGGATAGTTGTGCTCCAATCTCTTGAAACTCATATAACTGTGTACTGCGCTACTTCTGCGTTTCCCTTGCGCTGGTGACTCTCTATTGCAGCTCCTTTAGCTTCGACTCCTTGGTGATTTGCATCACAAAGGGAATTGATTTAAGCAACATCTTCAAGGTCACCAATCACTCGTTTTCTTCTTGCAACTATGCAGTCAGTTGCTCGAGCTATTCGTCATGATTATGTTGCCCCAAACATGCATAGTGGCATCTGTGACTTTCTTGGCGTCCTGCTCTAATTCATCAAGATGTGTGGCCAGCTCTTCTATCTCATCCTTCCTTGTGGTTATCTGTTTTGGTGGTGTAGAGGGATGTATCAAAGCATCCAAAATATTGGTGTCACTCTGTAGCTGCTTAATAACAACTCCAGGTTTCTTTGCTTTGACTACCGCATCCATCTTTGCGGTACTCTCCAATACATGCTGAAAGGCATCTACAACAACCTCTTCTAACTTCTCGTTTTCTTTCTTTAAGACCTCTATCTCCTGGGCGTTATCCTTGGTCAATTTCTCCTTGGCATGGCGCAATTCTTCAACCTATTTTTGCGCAGTGTCTTCTTTCTCCTACGACCACAAGTACTGGTCGTTGATATTCTTCCGTCGATCAGCCAATTCCTGGTTGGCCATGTGTTGCTTGGATACCATCATCTAGGTGGACATTCTGTTGATATCGAAGGCAACGGTCTGCAATTGCTGCAGGGAGGTATTCAATTCCTCCCATCGAGTGTTAACCGCAGTAGGGGGAATTTGAACATTCCTGGCCCACGGCTCAGTGCTGATTGACACGTACTCTTGTGCAACTGCACTCTTTGCAAAACAAGATTATAAACATAATCCAACTTAGTTCTTACCTTGGCGAATCCTTCCTGGGATGATTTCTTCATTTCTTTTGTGGTAGCATCAGTTGCATCATTGACAACCTTGATAAGTTTGTGTAGTTGTGCTTGCATTGCTGATACGGTGTTGTTCTTTGTAGCCTGATCCATGCGCTTCTTGGATCTGATTTCTTGGAGTATGCGCTACGTTTCTAGGTCACTAGGTGTCTCTGTTGATGAGTCATCATTTGATTTGTGGTTTTCTTTGCATATGGGATCCTCAGGTGCATCCGCCGGTTTTTCTGTTGAGGCTTCTGCTATACTGATCGGTTCGCGTCACTCCATGGGCTAACCATTAATCTCAGCCTCCAACTCTGTATCAGACACTTTGTACCTCAATGTTATCCATTTATTGGCGGGGTCTCGCCATGCATGAACATAAATAGTGTGGGGTCCAATTACAAAATGCGCAATTCTTCGATGCTTTGCCGCGACTTCCTCTGTCATTCAGAAAACTTTTGCTGCTGCCTCCTGCAGTGCCTCCCAGTAGATCAAGAATTGGATTGATCAATCTACCTCTCTCTCTGCATCCTTAACCCACCATGAGTTCTGGTATCTGGCACCTTTACAAATTTCTACCGCTTTGACATCCATCCCTTGGTAATCCTCTGGTTCCATCCAAGATACTAGCACAATCAAGATGAGGATCCAAGTGTATGTAAATGATCTTGCACCCACTTGTGCAGCCTCTGCATCCTTCACTAGTTGGTTCAGCAGAAAAATAGACCAATTCATGCGTGTGCCTTGCGCACATAACTCATCACAGGCGACCACCCCAAAATTGCACTAAACTGGGCGGTTCTTCCTTATGAATTTACTAGCCATAATCTTGGCACCAATATGGACTGCGCAATCATTTATGCTATCAATGCAGTAAGCTCTCCCATCACGCTCTAGAGCATATCACTTATTTAGAATCATTTCCAAGTTTCTATCGTTATCCTTGCCTCGTATATACTATGAGGAGTCTACCCCATCTTTGGGTAGCCCCGTTATTGCTGCAATCAAATCCACCATGACTGCTATCAGCTCATATAGACATAAATACCCACCATGAAAACATGCCAATAGTTGTTTCACACATGAATTTGCCTCAGTTTGTCGCCCAAAGTGCGACATATTAATCAATCTGAGTAATCCAACTTTGTCCAATCCTCTTGCCCAATCTTGTGGAATACGCTTGATCAGGCACCTTCTATTTGTACCATTGGAAGGTACAGATCCTTCATGACATCCTCGAAGGCAAGCAGGTCATGGTATTCGTACCTTAGCTGCATCAGTACAGGTACAATATCAGATGTGCATACCATCCCCTATGGTATCATCGACATCCTGATATGGTATCTTTGGTTCTTCGTGGTTTTCTTGGCCTATGCCCCAAGGCGACTAGGAGGGATGTATCCAGGGATGTCTTTGATAGACACCCCTACTCTAGTAGCAGAATCCATAATTTCAGGGCTCGATGGACTTGTTTGTGGTGTACCCTCTTAGTGAACCCTTGTGGTCGTTCTTGTCCGTCGCTTCTATGATACTGGGGAGATGGGATTTTGTGCCTTCCACTTCATTGACAAGCTAGCCTGCATATTTGCGAATTCTTCTTCAATAGAAACTAGTCTGAGTGGAAAATCTCGCTCACTCGAGATCTCAACGGTGTCTGTGTTTCTCTGCACACCAGACCAGTTCTCCTCCATGCCTTTTCCGTTCTTGGCAACTTCCTTACTCTTGTTAGCTTTTCTCAACAACCCTCTTGAAAGTTTGTTAACTTCTGCAACTCAACATAATTCAATGCTACACAATGGTGTCTTTTGACCATAGCAGGCTTCCTCTTATATCGCCAACTCAATTCAAACTTCATCATTATGACATCAATTCAAACATCACGACTAAATTATTCATTAACTACCTGAATCTGCCGTCGATTCTGGCAACACACCGGTTCGATCTGCTATCATTACACATCACTTCTAAAAGTGTCGTCGTTTAGCTACTTTAGCTATCGTCATTGAATATTGATGGGATGTCCATTCACATCCCTATGATTGTCACAACCTGACCTTCTACTTGTGCTACTACCTCTTGTTCCTGCACAACCACCTCCTCTTGGTGGGCCTTCCTTTCTCCCATGATCCTAACTCTCTTTTTGTTTTTTTGTGTAGTGCCTCAAGCACCACGCAGTTCTGACCTTGTCCTATAGGGCTTCAGTCGACTACCATTAACCACAATATTTGGTAGCATTGCTACATCTAACTACTGCAGCTGCACTGCACCTACAAAAGTAATAGAATTAACAAGATATGGACCTAACCAATGCATCTGTAACTTGCTGAAACTGTTTGTTATTTATGTGGTGATCATGCCAAGTCTTCTGGTGATCCTTCTCAACACACTGATGGAACCCTGCTATAAAGTAGTCCAGCTGTAGTAGCTAAGCTACGCGCTCCTCTAGCGTTGCTTTATCATCCATGCCCATCATTGCTACAATGCATAGATTAGGAACAATGTAATCCATAGGCATGATCGCCTCTTGCCCATATGCCAATTTGAATGGTGTTTGCCCCATCAATCTCTTGCAAGTGGTGCAATATGCCCACAATACTGCAAGAATATTCAAGTCCTAGTCATCCCAGTTAGCATTACATACCTTTGTAAGTGCCACAGGGGCTTCACTTGTTGACCAATATCCTATCACGTTAGTTCATATTGTGGGTTTTAAAATTATCAAAAATTGGACCAATATATTGTAGGTATTGGGGGGATGAGGGGTTTAAGGTGTGGGTGGGTAAGGTGGTTTATAAGGATTGAGGTATAAAAAGGAGTGGGGAGGAGGTTTTAAGTATTGGGAGGGGGTTTCAACAAAAAGAGTTTGGGTCAATATCTCTGGAAATTAAGGGTATTCTTTAATATCCCACGATTGCACGTGCTATGTGAGAGGTTCACTAAGTGAATTCCCCATGGTAAGTGCATGCTCCAATATCTTGTTGAAAGATTCTACTGTTCCATTTACCTGCGGATGATATGGTGTACTTTTCTTATGTTGTATTTTCAATTCTTCTATTAGTGCGCTTACTGTGCGGTTGATGAAGTGACTTCCTTGGTCGCTCATCAATATCCTTGGGCATCCAAATCGTGTCACGATGTTGTCAACTAGAAATATTGCTGCTGTCGCATCGATGCAATCCACGACAGGTGCGGCCTCCGCCCACCTTGTTAAGTAGTTTGTTGTTGTGATTATGTACCACGCACCAGTTCTCTTCCTAGGCGGATGAATTGGACCCAAAAATCCATGGCCTATTTATTGAAAGGATGCAAGTTTACTTGCGATACTAGCGGCATCTCATCCCTCCATGATGGTTTTCCAGTGCGTTGACAGACATTGCAGCTCTGTGCATAATCTGTCGCATCATTATATAAGGTGGGTCACCAAATCCCTACACGAAGAACCTTTCTTGTAGTAGATCATCCTCTGTAGTGTCCACCAGCAACTCCTGCGTGGGCTTCCTCTAAAATATCTCCTTGTTCATGGGGTAGGACACATCACCTCAAAATCTCATCTGAGCCAAGTTTGTATAATTGTCCAGCAATCAACTGGAAATCCGAGGCCTTGACTACCAACTGTTTCTTCTATCTTGTTGAGAAATATTTTGGTGCGACTCCTATCGCCAAGAACAGGATTATTTGGTCATAATAATCATCTGCTATGTCAAATCTGACAGCTGTACATCCAACAGTCCCTCGTCAATTTTTGTTAGTTCTTCTCCTGTCTCAATCCGACACAAATGATTGAGGCCAACATTCAAGCGACCTGGCTTCACAACTATCTCAAAATAAAACTCCTGAAAGAGAAGTAGCAAATGACATATTCCTCCTCCCAACACAGTCTTATTGACTAGGTATTTCAAAGCAGAATGGTCAGTAAACATCTTAAAATGACCACCTAAGAGGCAATGGCTGAATTTATGCAATGCATATACCATCTCCAAACCTTCTGTCTCAGTGGTTGTATAGTTTTTCTTAGCAAATGACAACTTACAACTAGCGAAGGTGATCAGGTGATCAAGATCTCCTTCACCTAGCTACGCGAGCACCACACCTAGTGCGATAGAAGATGCAACGACGTGGACATGGAACTACTTGTTCCAATATGGGAACATGAGTATTAGCGCTGAAGCCATCTAGGCCTTTAGTGTGTCGAATCTTTCTTGACATTTTGGACTCCATATGAATGCAACATCCTTCTTCAATAGTTTCTCCATAGGGGCAGTAATCGTAACATATACTCTGATGAATTTGCGATAATAACCAGTGTGCCCTAGTGTCGCCCTAAGCATCTTCACATTTGTTAGTGATGGTAAGCTCAAAATGAGCGCTATCTTTGTAGGGTCGACCAACAATCCTTGCTTGCACACAATGTGACCCGACAACATCCCAAGGTGCACATAAAATATACTTCTTGGATTTCAACGCGATATGATGCTGTTGACATATTTCCAGCATCATTCGCAGGTTTTCCAGATGATCCTTAATTATACCATACACTGTCCAATCATCCATATAAATTTGTAGGAAATTCTGAATGAAATATTTGAATGCAGTGACAACAACCTGGGAAAATATTGCAGGCACATTCTTCAACCCGAAAGGCATCACTGTGTATTGGAAGAAGCCCCATTCAGTGACAAATGTCTTTTTATGTCGGTCTTCTTTTGCAATTCTTATCTAGTGATAACCATAAAATCCATATGTAAAAGAGTACATCTCCTGACCGCCTACTCCTTCGAGTACTTTATTTGTGAATGGTGTCGGAAATGGGTCATTCATACAGGCATCATTCAGTTTTCTTAGGTCGACACAGATTTGAACATCACCAGTTTTCTTGTCTTGGACCACCATAGGACTAATCCATTCTTTCCACTGGCTCAATGATGCCAGCATCCAACATCTCGTCGAGCTCATCCTTGACTCTTTTTTTGTATCATGGATTCAGGCGATACGACCTCTGTCTTACTGGTTTCGAATCAGGCTTTAATGAAATCTTCATTTCTCCCAGATCACCCAATATTCCCTTCATTTCAGAGAATTTGGTTGGAAATAGATATTTGAATTCATGTAGAAGATCCGTGATCTTTGCCATAGTCTCTTCATCCCAGTAATCCCGAACACTTGCAAATTTTGGGTTCTCCTCCATCCCAATGCTAACTTTTCTAATATTCAGCAGCTGATTCATGGGATCAGTTGGTATATCTGGTGCTGCGACATCCCTACTCCCTTCTGTCTCTGGAATATTGATATTCCACATCTCATTGTCATCCTCAAGTCCACCATCGTCATCATCATCCTCATATTCCACACATTGTAACATTCCATCATTGAATGCATGTGGCAATGCGCATGTGGATCCATTGGATGTGTAACTAGTACTACCTTTAATACCACATCCCAGATGATCTGAAGCGCATTGTGGAAATTAAGATTGACATCTGCGAAGCTAAAGGTATGAGTAAAGTAGACTGTCATCTCCTCCCAAGTAGTTATTTCTATGCATAACTCTGCCGATACATATCACGATCTTGTAATTTCATCCAATGTTTGGACAAAGGCGTGGATCCATTCATCCTTTGGTCACGATGCCCACAATGTCTAGCATTCCATCAAATGGCTGCTAGGGTCATTTCTCCCATCGTACCTCCCAGTATGAAATATTTCTACATCACCAAAGTGCACTATCATCAATTTTCGACACCATGCCCATCCAGTAATTGTCTATTTATGAGTCTCCCACCAGCGTGCTAGAGTAGCCTTCAGTGCTTCCTCCAACACCAACAATTGTTGCGATTTTGATACCTTCTCTTCAAAATACATTAAGAACGCGGAAAAGTCATTCAATCCCTCGTAGGTTGGTAATTCATCAATATCAGTTGCGACATGGTGCAGCGACAACGTGATCAGACTACACTTCTTGAATGACACCTCGTGCATGCAGTTTTGTCAGATTTCTAACACATCATCATAATCAAAAGACGCAGAACTAGCACTGCGCCAATCAAGTTCTTCGTCGGCAGTTGGGTGGATGTAATCTTTAGAAATGTTGTAAGCATGATCCCATCCCCTGACAACTTCATCTTTCACTAGTTCAATATATGTCCATCCTTTATTTGGATCCATAGGAGCGATGACTCTGATGTCTTGATTCCCAAACTTCATCATCCGCTTCTTGAAGTTAATCTTTTCCATACTATTATTGGCCCATCCAATCCCAAGCAATGCAGGATAGGAGCCTCCACCATCAACAACTTCAATCACATCGAAATTGACATAGGTCTTCATCCCTTCAACATCTATGACCAGGTTCGACAAACGTCCGATCGGTTTTACTTTGGCCTGATTAGCCAAGTGCATCTACATAGGGGACCAACCCAACGTCGGCCTCCCCATATTCTGCCATGTGTTCTTTGTTAAGATATTTAAATATGAGCCCAGATCCAGAATGACCAAATCTACTTCATAGTCCCCAATCTAAATATTCATGCGCATCTCTTTGCCCGTTTTTTTCTTATGTAAAGAGTTCACTGAGGAGTCCTTCTGTTCCTTACTCGGGCGGTGCAGCTATTTCTCAATCTTAGCTAGAGCATCGGGATCTCTTTCCAGTGACAAGGAACTCTCAAAGAAGTGCTACAAGGTACCATGCTTCCGTGATGGTCCCGCCTCCAACAAAGAATCAAAAGCATAGGGAATTTCATAAATAGGTGACTTACCAAGATTTCTTCTAATTGCATCCTGAGCTTCAAAGAATGTCTCTTTTTTATTTGCAATATCAAATGCCACCTTATTTTTCCCAGCCAATCAAACCTACGGGCAGGGCCCATCCTCTCCATTCGTTGCACCTCCACAGTGACGATGGAAATGTCAAAATCCTCTGTCCTGGCCTCTGCTAAGATCGTCGCAACTATCATCCCTTAATTCTAGTTCATCGGTGGATTTTGATTCAGCAGTGGATTATGGTTCAATGGGGGGTTCATGGGTTGATTCGCAGTCTGATTTTGAAGTGGAACTTGATTCTAAGCCTGGTTCTGTTACTGATTTAGGTTCTATAGCTAATTTTGATTTTGTAATTGATTTTGACTCTGCAGCTGAGGAATGTTCCCAGCCTGCCATATTGCGATTAGCTGGGGGAAGTTCTCAACAGTATGATCAATTGCGGTGTAGTATGTACATGGACATTGAAATTGTGGGAAATCTATCTGGTAATGTCCAAATAACCCACAATTGTAACTCTGGATAGGTTTACGACCTCGTCCTCCTCCTCTTCCTTGGAATCCTCCATGGAATCCTCCTTGTTGCTGGTACTATGGCTGAGCCAATTGTTGTGGCGGGGGAGTTAGTTGCTACTGAACGTAGTGCATTTCCTAAACATATTGTTGCTACATTGAAGCCATCAGAATCTGACTATACTGTGGCTGTGGTGTGAACTGTGGCTGCGGTGCAAACTACGATTGCGATTGCGATGGTATAAATTGCATCTGCGAAAGTGGTGTATACTGTAGCTGAGGTGGAGAGTTTACCACTTGAGGTCGTGACTGTGATTGATGTACTGCATGATGATATTAACCCTTCACAAAATATGAGTTGTATTTCCTTTTCTGAAGTAGGTCATATGCACGACAGTCTTTATCTTCATATCCCATAGATCGACAAAATGAACAATATAGGTTTGCTGGCTTCATCACCATCTTCTGCATGTAGCTGCATTCTTCATGTCGGTGTCCATAGACTTGGCATATGCAACACCATGGTATGCTGCCACAACTCAGTGGGTTCGGCTCCGTAGATAGAATACAATTGCAAAATTCAGGGCAAGTATCTTTAGTGTGTCCATTTGCACAACAATGAGTGCACCAAATATCTTTGCGATTCTCTTTCCCTTTCTTAATGTCTTGCAACTAAAGCGTCAAGTTCACCCGTTACGCCTAAATTTGGTTCATACCAGCTGCATTCTCCCTAATAGGTGAAGCTTCTAACTTCATTGCGATCTCTAGAGCCTCGCTCCGTGTCGCGATCTTCTATTTCATCGATGGTTGCCGGATATGAGGTACCAATGCTGCAGTAAACCATTCTTTGTGCTGAACGTCGTTCATATCGAAGCTTCCTCTCACCATAAATGTCTTAAATCTTTGATTGAAGTCCCAAATGGTATCATTAGGAAATTGCTTAATATATTTTAACTCAGTAATATACTGTGTTTCAGATTTTGTTTTTTGGAATTCTTCAATCAGTCCTCTCCTGACTTCATCCAATGTTTTTGTAGGGGTCCCCACAAAAAATTGTTTAAATTTCATGTACCAATCCAGCGCATGACCCCGAAGAGTATTCACCAATTGTCCTTTCTTAACATCGTCATCTGTGGCTTGTTTGACAATCCACACTGCCTCACATAGAAACCAATACTGCTTGGGATCGTCAGTCCCGTTTCCATGGAACAAAGGTAACTTTGTGTCGTCACCCGCCATCCTGAGCCTTATTCCTACATATGTTGATCTAATACTAGAATGCTGCTGGAACGTCAGGCAAGTCAACATGGAACTTGTGTTTCTTCCTGAATGCAGAGTAGTGTGTGGAGGTGTGGGTATGTTGCTGTCGAGGTTTGATCGCATTACTATTCTAGGTGTAGTCTGGGTCTATTCATCCTCTTTGTCACTGTAGGGTCTCTTTGTCTCATGTGTTCTTCCTTCACAGTATTGCATTTCGATTGCAGTAGGACCTTTCCCTATCCTTTGCCTCTTCTCTTGTCGAAACCTTTATCCTCCCCTCGTAAAACCACTTTCTTCCTTGGCTTCCCTCATAGTCTCGTAAAAAATTGCGCCCATCTACCCCTTATCTTTCCATTCATCTCCCCCCTTTCGTCATGGTATCCACTACCTCCGCACACCAGAGTTCTACTACTCGAGGTGCATATTTAGTATACCATTTTCACAAAAAAGCATCTTAATTGAAAATTGTAGAGACAACAAGAATCTACCTTTGGGTCCGTTGAAAAATTCCCTTTCTGCTTCGCTGTAGGACTTGGTAGTGTCAACTGCGAACTCAGTGATATATCCTTCTAGGATATTATCCATCCATACCTCAACATCTCATGATGCTTTGTTGTTAGTTTCCTGGAGCTCCTGGATTAAATCAGGGGTCTAGGATGTTGGCTCTCCTCCTTGGAAATTTGTCTTCTTTTAAGTGAACCATGCCAACCACTCATAGAATATGACGGGAAACTCACAGAAAAAGTATTCATGAGGACTGTCTTGTATGTATCTCGCTAGCCACTTGTCCGTCGTCACTTCAGGGTTATGATTTTCTACTTCAGAAAATTCTCGTAGCTTTTGATCAAACCAATATTGAGTTTCCGATAGCGTTGGATGCCACATATCATCCTCTTCAGTCGTAATAAGGTCTCAGCAACAAAACCATTTGTTGGAGCAATGCCAACCAACAAAACCCAGTCGACAAGGGTTCCCACTCTGTCGATGCTCAACTCGCCGCGATCTCCCTAAGCACCAGCCTAGACAGGTTTTACCCTATCCGAAAACACCCATGAAGCGGATGAAGTCTCACCCGATATGTTCGAGGGAGATCTGACGGAACCAAGTTTTCGTAGAAATTAAGAGGACTATGGGCATCGACAATTCATCAACTTATCTACCAGACATGACTAGTTACTTAATCATCATTAGAACCATTCATCATTGCTCTTGTAAGGATCACATCATTCATTCACAACAAAAATAATCATACTGTTGTGCAAATAGATCTAAAAAGATAACATTATTCATAAGCAGTAAACATCGCATCATAGATCCATGTTGCACACATTCACCATTGAATCCATAGAAACAGAAAGACAGAAAGAGACAAAAAGATAAAAGTAGTTCAAATCAACCTCCGTCTTCTCATATTAATTCTGCGCAATCAACCAAAAATCCAAAACAGACAATAGTTCAATTGAGTTTCAAGCTCTCAATTCTCATTCTGTGATCCCTCCTATATTATATTCACATTTACAATTATTCTTCTATTTATAGGCTTATGCCTTTACATTCATGGTCCACTTGGACTATTTTCTAACTAATTCTTAACTGATTCTATTGACTAATGACCAATATCCACAAAATATGGTCCACAAATACAAAAAGTGACACAAAATATTCAAAATAGTCTATCTTCCGCCTTGCATGCCATTTTTCACTTGCGCAGTGTCTTCTGAGCTTGTGCAGCACTCATGGTGCCGCGCAACTAACTTGTCCCAAAACCCCTACCAGCAAAAACTACATTTTGATTTGTTAGAATAAAATTTGTTTTCTTCTTGAAACTTCAATATTGTTTCTACATGCTTGAGGTGCAAGTTCCAATTTTTACTATAAATAAGGATATCATCAAAAAACACTAGCACAAACTTCCTTAGGTAATGGCAAAACAAGTCATTCATTACTACTTGAAATGTTGTCGGAGCATTGGATAATCCAAATGGTGTCACTCGAAATTCATATAAACCTTCATGGGTGCAGAAAGTTGTTTTGGGGACATCTTCTTCTCGAATACGGATTTGGTAATATCCCTATTTTAAGTCTAATTTAAAAAAATATTTTGTACCATGTAGCTCATCGAGCAGTTCTTCAAAAAAGGGAATGGGGATTTTATCTTTTATGGCGACTTTGTTTAATGCTCAATAATCAATGCAAAGTCTATATGATCCTTTTTTTTCTAACGAGTATGACTGGTGCCGAGAAAGGACTCTTACTATGTGTGATTATTCCAGTGTCTAATGGTTCCTGCACCAATGTTCGATCTTTGATTTACTCCTGTGAGATTGTCTGTATGACTTTTTTCTAATTGGAGCTGATCCTGGAATCAACTCGATTATGTGATCCCTAGAATGTGGGGATAGGATACCATGAAGAGGGTTTTGGAAGATGTCACTATGTTCCCCTAGGAGTTATTCTAATTCATGTGGTTCAGTATTTTGTCTTTCGTCAGTTGTTCTTTCCATAACATAACAGTGTAAGAAGAAGGCTTGAGCTCCATTTTTTATCATATTTTCCATTTTATTGGACGAGACAATTTGGGGACGGGGGCAATTAATACTGTAAATCTTATATTTCCTCTCATTTTCATAGAACCTTATAAATTGTTCTCATAAGTTTAATCCAATTGTCCCCAACATTTCCAACCATTGTGCACCTAAAACAATGTCAACTCCTTTGATTGCCATAGCATACATTGGCGATCTTAGCTTGTAGTCCTTTATAGATAGTTATACTTTATGGAATTTATCGTCGCACGGTGTGGTCTTGTTTCCTGGTATCGATACTAGGAAGCTGTCGGTAGGGTAGATGAATATGTTTAACTATTTTTCTACCCTAGAGTCTATGAAGTTGTGTGTACTCCCACTATCGACCAACACCGTCACCTTAATTTTTTTCATATGGCCAAACAATTTGAGGGTTGGGGTTAAGAAAAACCCGTCATTGCATCAACTAAGAGTGTTAGTATGATGTTAGCCTCCTCTTTAACAATCTCATCGCTATCTGACTCTATGTAAGAGGAAGGTGTGTCGCTTGATTCTTCATCAACATCGTCACACGTATTACTTTTTTCACACAAGAATAGATTTTTATTTTTACACTTATGTCCTCGACACCAATTAGGGGCATTAGACTTATGGCATGAATAGTCATCCTTTTTCCCATTTGCTCTTAGGTGGGGTGGTATATAAACCAATGAACGTTGTGATTTTTTCTTTTCTTTAATTTTTTTTTTTTTGTTGGGCTTGTTCCACGTCTTTGACGTCTAGTAATTTTATCTCGCTTTGAATACTTGATTTTATCCCACCAACGAAAATTTGTAGGAGTCGTTCTTCAGTTATATCTTCGACATGAGTGTCCAAGACCAATAGATTGCTAAAATATCCATCCACATTTCCTTCTTGGTGTAAACGAGTGAGCTTGTTGTATATTTTGTCTTCTTCCAGGTCGTGAAATCATTTAAAGAATTTTTTCTTGAATATGTCCCAGTCTCTAACTAGTATTCCTCTCTTCATTACTGATTCCCACCAAAAGAATCAGTGACAAACATTTTTATCCATGTACATTGCTGCAACATTCAATTTGTCGTCGTTGCCATAGATATTGTACATTTCAATTTTGATTTTGATTTTGATGATCTATCGAATCCCATCTCGATTATTTTTCCATCGAACCTTGGTAAATCGATCTTGATCTTGTAAATAACGTTGTGGGTTGGGAATGTATGTGAGTTATTGTCTCCTTTAAATTATTCTCTCGGTGAGATACTTTTGATCTTTAGGTCGTGAATGTCCTCATCTTTTTGCTCAAGCTTTGCCAGTATCTTTTGAACTATATCATCTTTTGAATTTATGGATGCATCCTTGTTCTACGGAGGGTTTCTCTCTATATTTCTTGTATTCATGTTCCTAATTTTGGATTGGGGATAGGTTAACTATTAAATATTTAATTACAATAATAATAATTATTAATAATATTATTGTATGCAGCTCGAACGGGTGTGGCTCATTGGCGTTGATTGATATGAAGTCACTTGCTGTAAATGGAGGTCATGAGATCAAATCCCACCCGGGTTTACCTATGTCCCATGTCTTGCGGGCAAGTGTGGGGAACCTAGGGGTATATAGTGGTAGCGGGAATGGATCCCTAGACCCCGTTTCATGTGAGTACCATCCTGGCTCTAGTTGCCGATTCCCCTAGTTACAATAATACTAATACTAATATTATTATTATTATATGCAAAAAAAAACTTTAATAGTTCTCAAAAAGATTTTAAAAATATATTTTTAATATTAAAATAATAATAATAAATTAATATTATTATTACTATTATTATTTAATATTATATATTTTTGGGAATGAGGAGGGAGTCAAGAGGGATGTGGTGGAAGCAACAGAGGAGTGGACACGAGGAAGAGATGGGAGAGAATTGAATGGGCTGGTGTGGAGAATGAATAACTACGAGATGGATATCATTGAGCTCTGATACCAACTTGGAATGGAAATTCCAAAATATATATTTTATTTATTGATTTGATGCTTTTTACAAGGAGTACAATGTATCTTTATACAAATCAAGGGTCACCATTAAATGATGTGACCTATCAATCTGTTAATTAATAAATAACAAATTACTAACTAAGTTACTAAACTATTTAGTTTTATTACACTCCACCACTTCTGAACCTGCGAAATGTACAAATGGAGTCGAAACTGGATAGTTTAGAACTGTGGTTGAGAATCCTTTATGTGATGTTTGTGTTCACAGTCAGAATATTAACAAGGTTGCTCATGGTTTTATAATGGGGATTTCTCTTTGCTTCATTGGAATTTCCAAACACTAACAAAAGATGGAAACCAACATATCATATGGTTGCAAGAAAAAGTTTTGAGGAAAGAGACAACAAGACCCTTTAGTTTCAAAGGTAGATTCTTGAGAGAACTTCATCAGGATCCATTAGTTTCAAAGGAATGGAGTTGGGACTAGGTTCAAAACTAATGGATCCAGATGCAGTTCTCTCAGGCATCAACCTTTGAAATTGGTTTCAAGACAAGGGAAATCAAATGTTCTCCACTTTTTTGAGATGAGTTATACGAGAAGAAAGACTCTAAGAACTAGAAGCTTCATCCTTATAAAACTGTATAAGCCAACAACACAGTATATATATTTGTAGCAATGAAGAATTTCAAAATTGGATGTTTTGGAAGCTCAACATTATGCTTGGCATTCTCCAAGATATTCAAAGCTTGAAAATATTTTGTATGGATGAATATTGCTCAGATAGCTAATCTTCCTAGACATTTCAATATTTTCATGTTGAAGTTTCTCTCATGATATCAAGTAGTTTCAAACAGGAGGTAGCTAGTGAAAAATAACAGACTGTGTTGTGCCAGATGAATAATTTTGATGGAAAGCCACATACTTTAAGATTCTTAGGTCAAGTATTCTTTCATATTTTTTATATTTAATTAAATTTTTTATTTTTATAAAAATAGTAAACTGCAATTTCTGGTTGGTCTCCAACAATAATTAAGGCTGCAAATATTGGTATGGGTTTATCTATGATGACAAGGCTTGAAAAATTTCTTTTTTGGGTATTGGATTGAGGTTATGGATGCACACCATCCTTACGGACACAATCTTCATTTCTATCAGGCTTCGTGGTTTCTAAGTGATATAATACAATCCATTTTCTATTGGTTGGATGTCAGAGATCGTATCGATCTGCTTCACCCCTCAATCCATTTCAAGTTCATTGTGTTTAGAACAATGAGGTCAATCGTTTGAAATCCCAAACCACAGTTGAGATACCCACTTCCAGATTGGTTAGCTATGCCTTTCAACTGTAAACATTTATAATTTTGTAAATATAAACTCAGTTTTCAAAAATCATAATACTTCAAAGTCTATTTGTTTTTCTTATGGATAATGTCAATTTAATGTTTGTGATAGGTTCTTGTCACATCCCCAACCCTTACTCGGCAGAGAGGGCGCGACTAACATCTAACAACCTGGGCAAAATAATCCCCATGAACATAATATAATAATGCATTTTATAAAAACATATAAATACACATATGCATAATTAAATGTACATGATGTATATAGTGGAAGCAAATCATTCATTCAACACATTCATGTATTCAACATGTTCATTACAATTTCATAATAATTCATAAGCAAATATAGTTGCAGAACTTAAATACACAAGAGTACTTATCTTTGAAAGAAGCTCGTCTCGCAACCAGCTATGTCGCTACAACATTCCACCCAGCCATATGCCAGTGTGCTCTTTAATCTCTCAACAACATGGCCACCCCCAAGCTGGGCATGATCTTCCCCAAGGAATAAGGAACACTAGCCAACTTCACCCATAGCCAAGGATACAATTAAAATTCAATCAAGCCAACAAAATTGGGTTTATAAGGCTTACACATGCAGTGGTTTACACTTAGCCTAAATCACATGAGACAGAGCCAAGCCAACAGATGGGTTTATCAGGCTACCAACCAAGCCATCCTTCCAGTTGGGTTTATCAGGCTGCAAAGGAGGTGGAAAGACTGGTTGTTAAGCTAGTGAGCTCAAACCCAGAGCTATGAACACCCACAATGGATCTATCCTGATTTCTAAACAATTACACGCCCAACACAAGGAAGCATTCCCTTCTCTGCTACATAGTCCCTCAGGCCATGCCTTCCCTTCCAGTGCTATTTAGGGTATGCAAAGAAGAAAATCATCCTTCTAGATCGATCTGTGAGGTTCTTTCACACACTAGCTTTATCAAGCAAGTATAGACTCTATTTACATTCCTTCAATTAATTCAAATGACAAACATGGATGCACACACAGGGATCTCAGTCCTGGGATTTATCAAAACGTAGCAGATGCCAGTGAATGCATACACACACATAAATTTACAAATTTTTGAATATTGCCGGTGCCAGACCATTTGTTGCAAAATACCAAAATGAAAACTTTTCCAGTCTTTCAGTTCGAGGATACAAAATCGTATTCAGGAAAATCGTCTTCAGGAAAACAACTAGCAAATAGGGAAAAATGTGAGAGAGCGCAAAATTGTCGAACAGGGGAAAAATCATAACACAAAAACAAAAAACTTGAGGATTCAGATTGCCAGACAAGAGAAATTCCTGAAAGGTTCAGACTCAGAATGGTTTTGTTTGCTTGCTGCTGCGTGAATGCCCAATTGGGTTTCCAAAAACGTTTTTCTCAATCCAAATTGTGAGGGAAGGTGAAACGCTGTTGCATGAGGGAAAAGTGGTCGTTTTTGGTGTTTTCTTGCCCAACAAAATTTAAAAACGTTTTTCTAGAATTGGTACTCTTCCCAATTCAAATTTCTTCCCACTCTTCCAATCCCCCACTCCCTCATCCTTAGGAAAAATCATGCCCCCATCTCATTTAGTTGCGTTGACATAACCAACTGCAGGTTTTAATTAAAAATTACAATTTAACATGATGTCTAACTTTTTAATGTTTATCTAGCATAAAAAATACCATCGGACCAACTTTAATTACCGAAACATAAATACTAAATCGATGGTGGGGAGTTTTCCTAGCTACACACCTTGATTATTTACACAATTTATTTAAATGCAAAATGGGGTTGAAATTGGGGTGTTACATTCCCCTCCCCCTTCAACAGCACCATCCTCAGTGCTTTACAACATTGAACAAAAATTCTTGTTGGTACTACCCTCAGCAATCCATAGATTTGAACAAAAATGGATGTGCCAGTCGCATGGCATCCTCCATCTCCCACATAGCTTCTTCAGGATTGTAGTGCTCCCATTGCACCTTCACCTATCCTATTGCTCGGTTCCGGAGCATTGTGACCTTCCTGGAAAGGATGCACATAGGCTCGATTTGGAACTCTCCCTCTGGTTCTACCTGAATCACATACCAATTTATTAAATGGTTAGGATCATGTATATATTTCTTAAGCAAAGAAACATGAAAAACATTATGAGCTCTAGTGCTAGCAGGCAATGCAAGTCTATATGAAACTGGCCCTATTCTTTCAATCACTTCAAATGTCCCACAATATCTAGGTGACAACTTGGAATAACTTCCAAGCTTCAAGGAACTCTTCTTTGCCTTCAATCTGAGGTAAAAATGATCCCCAACACTAAACTCTCTGTTCACCCTATACTTATATGCATAACTTTTCTGTCTGTCCTCGGCTGCCTACAAATTCTACCTGATCTTTACAATTTCCTGCTCCATCTCCTTGAGCAAATCTGGACCAAGCACAACCCTGTTCATTGGATTATCCCAAGTCACCGGTGTCCTACACCTTCTTCCATACTAATCTTCATATGGAATCATCCCCAAGGATGCTTGCTGTCCATTGTTATAAGAAAAATCTACCAGGTGTAAATAATCTTCCCACTTGGTTGGTTTTTCCATCACATACATGTGAAGCATGTCTTCCAGTACTTGGTTAAATCTCTCGGTCTGTCCATCGGTCTGAGGATGGTAGGCCGTGCTGAAATTCAACTTTGTACCCAAATCCGAAAACAACCCCTTCCAAAAATTGGAAGTGAACTTGACATCCCTGTCAGAGACTATTTCCTTAGGCAATCCATGTAGTTTGAAAACCTCCTTCATGAATATCTTTGCAATGTCATTAGTCTTATGCATAGACTTAACCGGTATAAAATGTGCTGCCTTTGTCAACTTGTCCACCACAACTATGATGGAATCATGTTGTCTCCAAGTCATTGGCAATCCTGTAATAAAATCCATGGAAATAACTTCCCATTTCCATTCTAGAACTGGAAAAGGCTGCAACAAACCTGTTGGATGTTGATGTTCAACCTTCACTTGCTCACACTTCATGCACCTTGAAATATATTCCGCCATGTCCTTTTTCATTCCTGGCCAAAAGTACTGCTTTCTAGCTATAGCAATAGTCTTATGATATCCTGGATGACCAGAATATGGAGCTTGATGGATCTCATCCATAACAAACCTCCTCAAATCTACTACATTTGGAATATAAATTATGTTCTTATAGGTAAGAAGTCCTCTCATGAGTGGTAAGAAGTCCTATTCTTATAAATTCTATTCTTATAGGCAAGTTTGATATCATGAGTGGCATAGTTCCTCTCATGCTCCTTCAATTTTCTTGACTCATAACATATCATGTGGTTGTCTTGCATAAGAAATCCTCCAAGTCCTTGGCCACATGCATCCGTACATACCACAAAATCTTTCTCTGGGTCTTCAACTTTTAAGACCGGTGCACTTGTGAGAAGATACTTCAACTGCTGGAAACTTTGTTCACACTTCAAGATCCATTCGAACTTTATCCCTTTCCTTTGTAAAGAAGTGATAGCATGTGAAACCTTAGAGAATCCTTCAATGAATCTCCTGTAATATCCCGCAATCCCCATAAAAAATATTACCTCTGTCACATTCTTTGGAGTAGGACAATTCTTAATAGCTTCAATCTTGTCAGGGTCTGCATATATACCCTCCTCTGAAATAATATGACCCAAGTACTAAATTCTATCCCTATAGAAGTCACACTTGCTCAGCTTTGCATACAACTAATGTTCTTTGAGCAATTTCAATTTTAGTCTCAAATGTTCTTCATGCTCTTCTTCATTCTTAGAATCAACAAGAATGTCATCAAGGAAAACAAGAATGAATTTGTCCAAATACCTGCTGAAGACACTATTCACAAGGCACATAAATGTTGCTGGTGCATTTGTGATTCCAAATGGTACCACTACAAACTCATAATGTCCATACCTTGTCCTGAAGGCTGTCTTAGGAATATCTTCATCCTTGATTCTCACCTGATGGTAATCAGACCTCAAGTCAATCTTGGAAAATACCTTTTCTCCTTTCATTTGATCAAAGAGGTCATCAATTCTTGGCAAGGGATATTTGTTCTTCACTGTGAATTTATTCAACTGCTTGTAATCAATACACAATCTAAGTGTACCATCTTTCTTCTTTACAAACAGAACTGGTTCTCCCCAAGGAGACACACTTGGCCTGATATACTTTTTATCCAACAATTCTTGCAGCTGCATCTTCAACTCTAACATTTCTGGTGTACTCATTCGATAGGGTTCTCTTGACACTGGTGTTGCTCCTAGCACAAGTTCAATTATGAAATCTATGTCCCTCTTTGGAGGAAGTCCTGGAACCTCATCAAGAAAAACATCCTTGAAGTCTTGCAACACAGGATAGTCTTCCAACCTAGGAGTTTCATTCTCTGTTGCCTCCTCAATATGGGCTGCATACAACTGAGAACCTTTTCTACAGAAAATCTTTAACTGCATTGCTGAAATATGCCTTACTGAGATTACCTTTGGAATTCCTCTTACAACTACTGGGTTCCCTTCTTCATCCATGCATTCAAAATTCTTATTATAATAGTCAAGGTTCACTCTATGAGCTTCTAACTAATCCATTCCAATGAGAACATCATAGGAACCAAATGGTAGAACATTCAGATCTACACAAGTGACCAATCCATTCATAGCCAATGGGCATTTCTCCACCACTTCATTCACTTTTTGTTAGTTCCAGTGCCTAGCTGAACTAACCAAGACTTTCTATACTTTGATTTCCTAAGAGCACAAGCCTCCATTACTCTAGGAGCAATATAACTGTGAGTAGAACTAGGGTCAATCAAAATAGAAGTAGATTGCTCAACAATATTACCTGCGACTTCAACCACTATTGACAGGTGATATGCCTAGCGGTCTTCCAGTGATGCGTAAATTCTAGGTACGCACATTCCTATTTGTCCCACTGTTTCTTGCTCTTGAATATTGTATGCTCGCCTTGCATTCTCATTCTCAAGTGGACAGTATCTACGCATGTGGGGTCCTCCAAATTTTCAACATTGGAGTGGTCCTCTGTTATGCTGTGGATCTTTTGGCTTCTCTCCCATTGCTCTAGCCCGGCTGCTTCTCAACTTATGCTGGTTGCTTCTGTTGATTCTTGAAGTTAGAAGGTTTGTAACCTTTCTTCCTTTGGTCAGAATTCTCACTCCTTTTTTCCTTCCATGTTTTTTGGTAATCCGATTTGTTCTTGATTTGCTCGTAGAAATACTTAGATTTTCTTATTGATTCTTCTAGAGTTCTAGGTTCATAGAACTCAATTTGGTCTTTGTAAGACTGAGTCAATCCACTCAAAAAACGCTGGATCTTCACCTTCTCATATTTTATGTACCTGAAATACCTCAACAACTCCAAAACCTTATTGGCATAGTCTTCCATAGTCTACTGTCCCAATCTCAATTCATGGAACTCTTTGATCTTGTCATCATAGTACCTGTCAGAGAGGTACTTCTCCTTGAAATACTTACGGAACTACTCCCACACAATCTTCCTTTAATTGATCTTCTTTACTTGCCTAAAATACTCCCACCATATGGATGCTCTTTCGGTCAAATTGAAAATGGCTACTCTAGCTTTCATATTTCCAGAATAATCTTGGACTTGGAAATATTTTCTTATTTCTAGAAGCCAAGCTTTAGCTTCTTGACCATTCTTTATCTCACCATTAAAGGTCGGAGGCCTTTCCTTCTTAAATTCATTTCGTGAATGGTTCTGGTAGCGCCTCCTTCTCTGATTCTCATGAGAAAAATAACTTGAATCTCCAGTGAACCCTTCAGAGTCATATGACTCACTAGGTGATCTCTTTCCTCTTCTAGTAGTGTTCTTACTCCCTTCTAGTTTTTCTGTCCGATCCTTAGAGTTCATCTTTCTCTGAATATCTGTCAAAATTTGTAGCATGGCTCCATTCAGCTGATTTTGCTCCTCCTGAGCCTTAACCAATGTTTCATTATCTTCCCTGTAACTCTGCATCTCCACCATTAGGCTTCTCATGGTGGCTGAAAAATCTGGGGGAGTCTCTTGCAATATTCTCCCATTAGATTCTGTTTCAGCATTTTCAACTTGGACATTTTCCCCCATAACATATTCCTCATACTCATTGGGGTTTTGTACATCATCATGCATGTTGTCGGTTCTCATGGATGAACCACAAATCACTTTACCCAACTGCACTATTTGGAATGCTACTTTTGAAGGTGACTAGGATTTTGCAAAATGTGTTAATAACCAAGTTGTTAGCTGCATAACATTCACATGAATCATGCATTACTTACCTTCACTTGGAAAAATCATGCATTGACAACTTTTCCCAAAAAACATAATTTTCTTTCACAAAGAGCAACTATCTCAGGGGGATGATGGGGGTCAAGGGGGCTCGCCCCCTTGTGGCTTTCCTATTTTCAAAATTTTCACCCGCTGCATCAGAATTTTTTTTGACTTTCACCCTCTATAGTGGCTCAATCCTCATTTTTCATCCACTGTAGTGGCTCCATTCTTTCTTTCTCATCCACCATTGTCGACTCCTTCATCATCTTCCATCCCCCGCTGTGTAGCGGCTCAACCTTTCTTTCTCCTTCGCCGCGTAGTGGCTCCTTCTTCCTTTTCTTTCCGTCATTGTGCCTCGCTCTTCAACTTTTTGCTGCCGCACATCGGCTTGATCTTCAAATATCTTCCGCCATGTAGTGGCTCACTTTTCCTTTTCCTACCGCCGCTGGTGCAGACACTTTTTCGATTTTCAGCCGCTATAGCGGCTCTTCCATCTTCTTCTAGCCGCCTCTGCATCGAAAATTTTTCCAACTTCCACCCACCATATCAATTCTTAGAATATTTTTGTAAATTCCTTCCGCGGTGAAACTTTCCTTTTTCCTTTGCCGACGTTGCGGCTTGCTCCTTGGGACCTAGCCGACGTTGCGGCTCGAAGATCGATTTCCACCCACTGTGTCAGCTCACTTCGGGAGACTTAGATACTGCAACGGCTCCTACTTCTGTTTGCTATCATCGCTGCAGCTCAAACGACAATAACCTCCCGCTGCACCAGTAAAAAGGAAACAACACAGCCGCTGTTGCGGCTCTTCTTCTACCTCCTCAGCCGCTACAATGGCTCGACTTGGGTCCTTCTTAGCCGCCAAGGAGGTTTTCTATACTTAGAAAATTTTATAATTTTTCTCTGTTGGTATGAGCTCAATAGAGGTTACCCAACCTTTATTAACTGCTTTCCTTGTCCCATAGAGGCCCAATACTGCAACCTAAAGCTCTGATACCACGATGTCATGTCCCCAACCCTTACTCGACGGAGAGGACACGACTAACATCTAACAACCCAGGAAAAATAAGCCCCATGAACATAATATGATAATTCATTTTATAAAAACATATAAATACACAGATGCATAATTAAATGTACATGATGTATAGAGTGGAAGCAAATCATTCCTTCAACACATTCATGCATTCAACATGTTCATGATCATTTCATAATAATTCATAAGCAAATATAGTTGCAGAACTTAAATACACAAGATTACTTATCTTTGAAAGAATCTCATCCTGCAACCAACTATGTCATTGCAACGTTCCACCCAACCATATGCCAATGTGCTCTTTAATCTCTCAGCAACACTTCCACCCCCGAGCTGGGCATGATATTCCCCAAGGAATAAGGAACACTAGCCAACTTCACCCATAGCCAATGATACAATTAAAATTCAGTCAAGCCAACACAGTTGGGTTTATCATACTTACACAGGCAGTGGTTTACACTTAGCTGAAATCACATGAGGCATAGCCAAGCTAATAGATGGGTTTATCAGGCTACCAGCCAAGCCATCCTTCCAGTTGCGTTTATCAAGCTGCCAAGCAGGTGGAAAGACTGACTGCTAAGCTGGTGAGCTCAACCCTAGAGCTATGAACACCCAAAATGGATCCAGCCTAATTTCTAAACAATTACACACCCAACACAAGGAAGCATTCCCTTCTTTGCTACACAGTCCCTCAGGCCATGCCTTCCCTTCCATTGCTATTTAGGGTATGCAAAGAAGAAAACCATCCTTCTAGATCGATCTGTGTTCTAGATCGATCTGTGAGGTTCTTTCACACACAAGGTTTATCGAGCAAGCCTAGACTCTATTTACATCCCTTCAATCAATTCAAATGCCAAATGTGGATGCACACACAGTGAGCTTAGTCCTGGGATTGATCAAAATGTAGCAGATGCCATGGAATGTATACACACACAGAAATTTACGAATTTCTAAATATTGTTGGTTCCAGACCGATCGTTGCAAAATACCAAAATGAAAACATTATCGGTCATTCAATTCGAGGATACAAAATCGAATTTAGGATAATCATCTTCAGTAAAGCAACTGGCAGACAGGGGAAAACGTGAGAGAGGAAAAAATTTCCGAACAAGGGAAAAATCATAACACAAAAACAAAAAATAGGAAGGATTTAGATCGCCAGACAGGGGAAATTCCTGAAGGTTCAGACTTTGAATAGTTTTTCTTGCTTGCTACTGCGTGAATGCCCATTTGGGTTTCCAAAAATGTTTTTCTCAATCCAAATTGTGAGGGAAGGTGAAACGCTGCCACATGAGGGAAAAGTGGTCATTTTTGGTGTTTTCTTGCCCAAGAAAATTTAAAAACGTTTTTCCAGAATTGGTGCTCTACCCAATTCGAATTTCTTCCCACTCTTCCAATCCCCCACTCGCTCATCCTTAGGAAAAATCATGCCCCCATCTCATTTAGTTGCGTTGACATAGCCGACCGTGGGTTTTAATTAAAAATTGCAATTTAACATGATGTCTATCTTTTTAATATTTATCTAGCATAAAAAATACCATCGGCCCAACTTTAATTGCCGAAACATAAATACTAAATCGATGGTGGGAATTTTTCCTAGCTCCACACCATGATTATTTACATCATTTATTTAAATGCAAAACAAGGTCAAAACCGGGGTGTTACATTCCCCTCCCCCTTCAACAACACTGTCCTCAGTGCTTTACAACATTGAAAAAAATACTTGCTGGTACTGCCCTCAACAATCCACAGATTCGAACAAAAATGGATGTTCCAGTCGCATGGAATCCTCCAACTCCCACGTAGATTCTTTAGGACCGTAGTGATCCCATTGCACCTTCACTTGTCCTATTGCTCGGTTCCAGAGCATTGTGACCTTCTTGGCGAGGATGCACATAGGATTGATTTGGAACTCTCCTTCTGGTTTCACCTGAATAACATCCCAATTTATTACATGGTTAGGATCATGTATATATTTTTTAAACAAAGAAACATGAAAAGCATTATGAGCTTTAGTGCTAGTAGGCAATGCAATTCTATATGCAAATGGCCCTATTCTTTCAAGCACTTCAAATGGCCCACAATATCTAGGTGACAACTTGGAACAACTTCCAAGCTTCAAGGAACTCTTCTTTTCCTTCACTCTTAGGTAAACATGATCCCCAACACTGAACTCTCTATTCATCCTATGCTTATCTGCATAACTTTTCTGTCTGTCTTGGGCTGCCTTCAAATTTTGCCTAATATTTACAACTTCTTGCTCCATCTCCTTGAGCAATTATGGACCAAGCACAACCCTGTTCATTGGATTATCCCAAGTCACCGGTGTCCTACACCTTCTTCCATACAAAGCTTCATATGGACTCATCCCCAAGGATGCTTGCTGTCCATTGTTATAAGCAAACTCTACCAAGTGTAAATAATATTCCCACTTGGTTGGTTTTCCCATCACATACATGCGAAACATGTCTTTCAGTACTTGGTTAACTCTCTCGGTTTGTCCATCGGCCTGACGATGGTAGACCATGCTAAAATTCAACTTTGTACCCAAATCCACAAACAACCCCTTTCAAAAATTGGAAGTGAACTTGACATCCCTGTCAGAGACTATTGCCTTAGGCAATCCATGCAGTTTGAAAATATCCTTCATCAGTATATTTGCAATGTCATTGGTCTTATGCGTAGACTTAACTGGTATAAAATGTGTTGCCTTTATCAACTTGTCCACCAAAACCATGATGGAATCGTGTTTTCTCCAAGTCATTGGCAATCCTGTAATAAAAACCATGGAAATAAATTCCCATTTCCATTCTGGAATTGGCAAAGGCTGCAACAAACCTGCTGGATGTTGATGTTCAAGCTTCACTTGCTGACACTTCATGCACCTTGAAATATATTCTGCCATTTCCTTTTTCATTCCTGGCCAAAAGTACTGCTTTCTAGCTGTAGCAATCGCCTTCTGATATCCTGGATGACCAGAATATTGAGCTTGATGGATCTCATCCATAACAAACCTACTCAAATCTGTTACATTTGGAATATAAATTCTGTTCTTATAGTTAAGAAGTCCATCTTCCTCCAATTTATATCCCTCATACTTCCTTTCAAGGCTTTGCTGCTGCAACTTGTCCTTGACCTTGCATACAATTCATCTTCAACAACATGATTAGAAATCTGCTGCCTTAAATCTGATTGACAAATACTAATGGATGCCACATGCATTTCCTGTACCCTCCTGCTAAGTGCATCAACTACCTTATTCTCTTTTCCCCTTATGTGCTTGATTTCAAAATCAAACTCACATGTAAACTCCAAGCATCTCGCTTGCCTAACATTCATAGTAGGTTGATCAAACAAATACTTCAGACCACAATGGTTTTTTCTTAGCTCAAATATTCTTCCCATCAAGTAATGTCTCCACATATTGAGAGCATGTACTATGGTTGCAAGTTCGATATCATGAGTGGCATAGTTCCTCTCATGCTCCTTCAATTTTCTTGACTCATAACATATCACGTGGTTGTCTTGCATAAGAAATCCTCCAATTCCTTGGCCACATGCATCCGTACATACCACAAAATATTTCTCTGGGTCTGCAACTTTTAAGACCGCTGCACTTGTGAGAAGATAATTCAACCGCTGGAAACTTTCTTCACACTTCGAGGTCCATTAGAACTTTATCCCTTTCCTTTGAAAAGAAGTGATAGCATGTGAAACCTTGGAGAATCCTTCAATGAATCTCCTGTAATATCCTGCAAGCCCCATAAAATATCTTACCTCTGTCACATTCTTTGGAGTATTCCAATTCTTAATAGCTTCAATCTTGTCAGGGTCTACAGATATACCCTCCTCTAAAATAATGTGACCTAAGTAATGAATTATATCCCTATAGAAGTCACACTTGCTCAGCTTTGCATACAACTAATGTTTTCTGAGCAATTGCAATGTTAGTATCAAATGTTCTTAATGCTCTTCTTCATTCTTAGAATAAACAAGAATGTCATCAAGGAAAACAAGAATGAATTTGTCCAAATACCTGCTGAAGACACTATTCACAAGGCACATAAATGTTGCTGGTGCATTTGTGAGTCCAAATGGTACCACTACAAACTCATAATGTCCATACCTTGTCCTGAAGGCTGTCTTATGAATATCTTCATCCTTGATTCTCACCTGATGGTAACCAAACCTCAAGTCAATCTTGGAAAATACCTTTGCTCCTTTCATTTGATCAAAGAGGCCATCAATTCTTGGAAAGGGATATTTGTTCTTCATTGTGACTTTATTCAGCTTCCTGTAATCAATACACAATCTGAGTGTACCATCTTTCTTCTTTACAAATAGAACTGGTGCTCCCCAAGGAGACACACTCGGCGTGATATACTTTTTATCCAATAATTCTTGTAGCTTCATCTTCAACTCTAACATTTCTGGTGTACTCATTATGTAGGGTGCTCTTGACACTGGTGCTGCTCTTGGCACAAGTTCAATTGTGAAATATATGTCTCTCTTTGGAGGAAGTCCTAGAATCTCATCAGGAAAAATATCCTTGAAGTCTTGCAACAAAGGATAGTCTTCCAACCTAGGAGTTTCATTCTCTGCTACCTCCTCAATATGGGCTGCATACAACTGACAACCTTTTTTACAAATATTCTTTAACTGCATTGCTGAAATCAGCCTTACCGAGATTACCTTTGGAATGCCTCTTACAACTACTAGGTTCCATTCTTCATCCATGCATTCAAAAGTCTTATTATAACAGTCAAGGTTCACTCTATGAGCTTCTAACCAATCCATTCCAATGAGAACATCATAGGAACCAAGTGGTAGAAAATTCAGATATACACAAGTGACCAATCCATTCATAGCCAATGGGCATTCTCCACCACTTCATTCACTTTTCTCTTAGTTCCAATGGCTAGCTGAACTAACCAAGACTTTCTATGCTTTTCTTTCCTAAGAGTACAAACCTCCACTACTCTAGGAGCAATATAACTATGAGTAGAACCAGGGTCAATCAAAATAGAAATAGATTGCTCAACAATCTTACCTGCAACTTCAACCACTATTGACTGGTGATCTACCTGGAAGTCTTCCAAAATGTTGAAGTGAATTATTGATGGAGAAGGAATGATCACTCCTTTCTAAAATAAATTGATTGATCAAGAACAATACTTGCTAGGATTTTCCATGAAAGTTTGAATATACATTTGATATAGTCATTGAGAAGAAATAAATAAGAGAAGGAGCAATCATTATTCTTAATTGTCATTTTAATTTGGTATTTTTGTTAGAAAGAAACCAATCAAGGATACTACAAGAAGTCACATTTTAATCAAGTGCTACCCATTACTATTTAAATGGATGTTTATTGTGGTTTTTCAAGAATATATCTATTCGAGAATGAGCAACCTTTCCTTTATCAAAGCTACTTATATCAAAGTTATCTAGATATTTCCTTCATAATTTTTTCATGCGTAGATTCCATCCAATAAGTTAATCTCAAATAAACGAGGTACTATACTCTTTGTTGTGGTCAACGCCTAGGGATTATATATGTGAAAGAGAAAAATCTCATTCTATGTGATTGATCGTAAGCAAGCAACTTGATCTAAAATTCCTCATTTTATTCAAATTATATTAATGATTAGTGTTAAGGAAATACACCTCACTACTATCGACTAAAGGGATCCCAACCAAGAGAGGAAATCCAATGGTTTTACTCCCCTTGTGGGATGTTATGCAATTTTCGAGCCTGAAGATGTTTCAATTGAACACTATTGTGTTCCCTATTCCTATCATAGAAATACCTGGAATAATGATCACAATACAGATTGACTAAGAGTCATTGGCATTATGGAATATACTACAACATCAGTACCACAAGGACAGGGTGTCTGAAGCTTATTCTATTCACTATTATTGTTTTTCCATAATACATGAAGGGACAACCATTTGTTTTTGTGTTTACTATTTTCAATTTATCTTCAATATAGGAAAGGTCTATCGATCCTTCAGATATTTAATGTTCCTTATATTTCACACATAAAGAAGGGACGGTCGACCCTTCTTGATTTCTCTATCCTCTACGTACCTAAAATACAAGAAGGGTTAACCGACATTTCCTAAGGTCAACATATTTTACGTTTCTATCATAAAGGAATGGTACACTATCCTTGATATATCTACAATACATAAGGGTCGGTAGACCCTTCGAGGTTGAATCATCTCTATAGTTCTATGATAAAGGTGTATCCAACCCTTCTGGTGCTCACTATTGTTAATATATATAGAGTATAAGAAGGCTCAGATGACACCTCCCATGTTCAATATTATTTACTTTTTTTATCATAAAGGAAAGTGTGTTCGACCATTTTTCTTTCCACTATTCTTGATATATCCATAATAAATAAAGGAACATCTGTTCCTTCTTTTGATCATTATCCTTGATATATCTATAATAAAAGAACCTTTCCAACCATTCATAGGTTCAATATCATTTGTATATCTATGCTTAAGGATTAGCCGGCAAATATTGTCTTCACTATTATTCATATTTCTATAGTACAGAATAAGACATATTTTCCTTATTTTGTTTGCTATTCTCTATATATTTATAATATTGGAGGGGTCCTCCAACCATTGGCAGTTCCAATGTAATTTATAATTCTATCTTAAAGGAAGGGGAGGATGACCCTTCTTGTTTTAATTATCCCCGATGTGACCAAAATATATGAAGGCTTGGTCAACGGTTCTAAGGTTCAATATTCATTATGTTTCTATTATAAAGGAAGGCGTGTCCAACTCTTCGTGTGTTCATTATTTTTGATATTTTTATAATACATGAAGGGACATATGTTCCTTCCTATTTGCACTATTCTCAATATATATACAATACAGGAAGGGACGGTTGACCCTTCATATGTGTAATATTCTTCCTATTTCAATCATAGAGGAAGGAGTGGCCGACCCTTCTTATGTTCACACACACACACAAAGGAAGGGATAGACTCTCCTACTAGTCTACACTTTTCTCAATATCTATACAATAAATGAAGGGTTTTCTGACCCTTCCTTTGTTCAATAGTCTTCATATATCTTCATATTTCTTGTGTTCATTATTATCGTTATATATACATTGGTTATGGAAGGGGTGACTGACACATCCTTGGTACTAGAAATTGCAGCCAATATATCTAAAATATAGGAAGAGTCTTCCTACACATCCTATGTTCAATATTTTTTTTTATTTCTATCGTAATGGAATGGGATGTTGACACTTGTGGGGTTCACTTTTCTTAATATTTACATAATACATGAATGGTAATACTTTCATTTTGATGTATATTATTCTTGGTATATATATATATATACACACACACACAATGGAAGGGTAAGTCAACCCTTCTTATGTTCAGTATTCTTCATCTTTCTATCATAATGGAAGAGGTGTCCTACACTTGTTTTCACTACTCTTGATATTTAATTAATACATGAAGGGATACCCTTCCATCTTGTGTTCACTATTCTCTATATATCTACAATAAGAGAATGGTTGGAAGACCTTTCATAGGTTCAAAATTCTTCTTATTTATATCATAAAATGAAGGGGAAGGTGACTATTCTTATGTTCACTATTCTTGATATTTCTATAAGAAAGGGTCCATCGCCCCATCTCATGTTCATTATTCTCGTTATATCTCCAAAGGTACTGGAAGGGTTGGTTGTTCCTTCTAGTGTTCACTATTCTTGATATTTCTCTAGTATAAGATGGGGGAGTTGACTTTTCTTGTATCATAGAGATAACTGGAATAGTGATCATAGAAGAGGTAAGGTGATGTTTTTTCTCCATGATATTATTGATATTTGGAGGATATAAGAAGGGGTTCCTGATCCTTCTTGGATTTTCTATTCCTAATAATTCTATAATGCGGGAAGGGCCAATCATTCCTTCTTGTGTTCACCTTTCTAAATATAAATGAATTGTTGGTTGATCATTTGTAGGTCGATTCTCTCATAAAGGAAGAGGAAGTTGGTCCTTTTTCTCCATGATATTCTTGATATTTGGAGGATATAAAAATGGGAATCCGATCCTTCTTGTGTTTACTATTCCTAATAATCCTATAATACAAGAGGGGTCAATCGTTCCCTCTTTTCTTCACCATTATGGATATAGAGGAATTATCACCCTAGCCTTCGTAGGTTCAATATTTTTACATTTCTCTCATAAAGGAAGGGGTGTTCGACCCTTCTTATGCTTAGTATTATTGATATTTCTATAATAAAGGATGAGATTGAATGAATTCCATTAGATGTTCAAGGTGAAGGACATGAATGAGAGGTGGAAAACTTGTTGAAGAGTTGGAATTAATTTCAAAATGACATGGCTAACATGGCAATGAGTTGATGTGGCACAACTAATATGGCAGAGTTGATGTGGCAGTTAAGAACAATTGGTTTAGGGAATGATATTGCATAATTAAGTGTTGTCTTGGATATCTAATTGCATAGTTTGAGGATTCAATTTGTTTATAATAAGAAAATTGTGGTGGACAGATTCGAGTCTCGTTAAACGCTATTGGAAGACATATTTCTATGGCATGTTTGGAAGCAATGTTTATTTGCAGGATGAAATAACAAAACAAAGGAACATGGATGGAAGGGTTATTTTTGAAGAATTTTCCAGGATATTCCCTTTTTAGTCTTTGTTGGGTTTTTGTTGTTCGGCCGGTTTTCGTCACCATTCTTCTGGGGTTTGTATGGGGATTGATGGAATGCATGATTTTGTATTAGCCGGTTTTGCCTGGGGTTTGATGGACTGCATGGCTACTGTTTTGGCCGCTACCAGTGACTGGAGTCCCTCCTCATAATCGAGGACTAGTACCAACCAGTTAAAAATAAGTGGGAAGTTTTGTCATTTCATTTTTTAGTCGGTATTGGTTTGGTTTGCGTCCGTCTATCCTTGATTGCTTTGATTTGTATTCTGTCACCTTTTTGGACATCGTCCTGGTCATGATTCACCTTTTTCGGGTTTGAAGGACTTGGCTGTCCTTTTTTAGTGGTTTCTATCCTTTTATGAGACTAACAGTGATGATTCTGCCACTATGTGGTCGTCCTGTCCGATAACCTTAGGGTTAGGATGAGGGTTTAACTAAGCGTATTATCCCTTTTTCCTTCGTTTTTTTTAACTAGGGTTTCTCTCACTATGTGGGCTGGTATTGATCTATGTGTAAAGACTTTTGGCGTAGTCTTGTGACTGTTAGCGATTGTGAGCTTGGGTTGTCATCCTCTACCCTACGTTTTCATCCTCTTTCTTCGTATAGGTCTGGGTTTTACCCCCTGACTTTTTTGATTACGGATTGTATTGTTGTTTTGCTGTTAGGGTCTGCGCCCTCAACGGATTCAAAAGATTTGAGGGTTCAGTTGAGTATTAGTAGTCCAGTTGCCCTTCAGTTATTGTTCATTATCGGCATCGTTTTCTTGGGAATTATTGTCAATTTTTTCCCTGTTTTGCTTGATCTATGCATTCGGGATTGTAATCGGTTCTATGGGGTTTGATTGTCTCTCTACTTTATGAATGATCCTTTCTGGGCCAGTATATCGGATGTTATATTAAGGTTATTTGATATATAGCCTTTTATGGTTCTTATTTGCCCAAGTTTCGATATTGTATGGTCTGCAATTGTATGAGATTCGTTTGGCTTTCTGGCTATTTTTCGTTATGAATTGGGCTCTATCTACTATTATATGAGGATTTATTTCTGTGCTGATATTGAATATGTTTCTCATTAGCCAGGGTTTCGATTATCCCTGTTTTGCTTGATCTATGCATTCGGGATTGTAATCGGTTCTATGGGGTTTGATTGTCTCTCTGCTTTATATGAATGATCCTTTCTGAGCCAGTATATATCGGATGTTATATTAAGGTTATTTGATATATAGGATTTTATGGATCTTATTTGCCCAAGTTTCGATAATGGATGGTCTGCATTTGTATGAGATTCGCTTGGCATTTTGGCTATTTTTCGTTATTAATTGGGGTTTGTCTACTATTATATGTGGATTTATTTCTGTGCCGATATTGAATATGTTACTCAGTCGCCAGAGGTTTTCTGATATATAGCAATTTCTGTATGATTTCTCATTCTGATCGAGGTTCGAACTTGGATGGTCTGTTTTTGATGAGGTCTTGTTCTATTTGTGGATCGACTTGATTTTCTGAATTGCATTCGGTATATTGGGGTTCAACTGTCTAGCTTCCATATGTGGTTTGATCCAATCTGTGCTGGTTTTGATTTATGAGATTTCTCATCAAGGTTATTGATTTAGTGCCCTTTTTTTTTGTTGCTTACTGCTCGGGGTTTGATATTGGATGGTTTGCTATTGATTGAGGTTTTGTTTTTTTTTGCGGTCTGCTTTCTGGGGAATTTATATCTTGATTCTGATGGTGGAGGCCCAATATTGGATCATGGTCCTGCTTGATATCAGAGGCGTAGAAAGGAAAAGGCCTACAAAACCTTGGAAGGAAAACTTCGCTATGTGGTTGGTCGGGATATTTATATGGATAGGGTGGAAGATTTGAGTCGACGTGCTTTAATTGGTAGGCTGGAATATGTTTCCATGGAGAAAAGAGACTGGGTTTCTTGGGCTTCTGAGTATTGGAAACCCTTTCTTTCCTATGTTCCAACTATCAGCTTGTTGGTTCGGGGCTGGATCGTTTTTGTTTTTTTAGAGGAATCTCATGCCTCTGATGTTCTAAGCCGTTTATGGAGAGTGGGTAATGGCTCTTTAGTGCTAGATCGTTGGCATGTAAACTTCGATCCAGTGAGAGAAAGAGTGAAAAAGCGCCATCTATGGGCAATTCTCCTAGGGCTTCCTTTCCCGCTCTGGAATCGATCTCTTTTGGAAGGAGTAGGAAACACTATAGGTCGGTTTGTGGCCTTAGAGGATGATTTTATGAATTCTTAGGATAAAAGGAAGGCGAAAATACTTGTTGAACTTGATATCACTAAAGGCCTTCCAGCTGAAGTAGAGATTCTCTGTCACGATCGTTTGTTTGTTCAATGTTTGGATTTTCAGGGCATTCCCTTTAGATGCAGTGTGTGTCGGGAGACTGGTCATTTGCGCTGTGACTGTCCTTCTTTTCATCGTGGGACTGTAAAGTGCTCTTTAACAGATTCTTTTGTTAACTCCCCTTTATTTTCTCCATTTAAGGATTGTACTTCTCCGGTCCAAATTGTCTCCTCATCTGGTCAGTTGAATAATGCTATTTCTTTATTTGGGTAAGTATCATATCTTGATCTAGATCTGATTGATTCGGTGATCAGCAGCAGAAAATCTCCTTTGCCTTCAGACTTTATTTCTTCCCATACTCCTTCAAAGGAGCCTGGTCGGTTGGATCCTCCTTTGACTGATATTCTGTGTCAGGAGTCTTCTCCTGCTACCACTGCTCTGTGCCCTCCCTTAGCTCCAAATCACTCTGGAGTTTCTTTTGATGCCCCTTTAAATACTGTTCCTTCTTCGATCCCTCCGAATGACATTTCTCCCATTCCTCTGTTTTCTGAGGCCGACTTTCCTCCTCTTTGCGCTTCTGGTCAGAATAGATCCCAGTCTTCTATTTTGCCTACTATCAGCCCGACAGCATCCCCCTCCTTTGCAGATCCCTCTTTGAAAAAATCTTTAAATATTTTCTCAGATAAGACTCCTCTTTCCCCTTCGATTCTCCCTCTAGACTCAATTCGTTTTGAAAATGTTACTATAAGGCGAAAGAAAAAGTCATCAAAGCCCCCTCTTGATTCAACAGATTCAGTTCAGGCTCCCTATACTCCTCTTTTTGAAATATTAAAAGCATCAGAGTGTTCTCAATCTTCCCCTTCTCATCAGGTCCTTAGAGCTTCGACCCCTGATTCATTGGTTTCTTAATGCGTATCCTCTCTTTGAATGTTCGTGGCTTGGGGGGTCTAGCCAAGCAAAAAAGCCTCCGACATTTGCTGTTATCTCTCTCTCCGGAAGTTGTTCTTTTTCAGGAAACAATGACTAGTCCTTATCCTGCTTTATTTGCTTTTTCCAAACTTTTCCCGGGTTGGGAATTTTGTGCCCTCAGCTCTAACGGTCTCTCTGGAGGCATTCTAACTGGCTAGAATCCAAAAATTGTTAAGTGCAAAGCTTTTCATACTGTTGCTGGTATTCTGCTAAATGTTTTGATCCGAGGTTCCTCCTTGAATCTATCAATTTTAAACTGCTATGGTCCCTATCTCAATCGGGAGTCCTTCTGGAATGCTGTAGCATCAGGTGGTCTTCTTTCTCTCCCTAATCTTATATTAGCCGGAGATCTTAATCTGACTCTGAATGCCGCAGAAATATGGGGCTCCAAAGTGCATCCTGACCCTTTGGGTCCTTTTTTCTCTAAACTCTTCTTTGACCATCATTTAGTGTATGTGGCTTCTCCCTGTGCTGGTCCCACCTGGAGGAATGGAAGGATTGGGGAAGATGGCATCTCAAAAAGCTTGGATTGATTTTTAATATCAGAACAACTTGTCAATTTGCTTCAAAGGTATTGAGTTTGGGCTCACAGATGTGGGATATTTGACCATTTCCCTGTGGTTCTTGAATGGACTGATCACCATAGTCTTTGTGCCTATCCCTTTAAGTTTAACCAATCATGGTTAGACAATGAAGATTTTATTCATATGGTTCGTTCTGAGTGGCCCCGTATTCTATCAAACCCCTCTTTGGATGCTATGCAGGATCTTCATATTAGAATTAAAACTCTAAAGGAAAAGGTCAAATCTTGGACCAAAGTAGAATCTTTGAAGATGAAAAATAGTTCTGTTGCTTTGGAAAAGGAAATAAACTCTATTCTCCTTTCCTCCCATTCAGTAATTTTAAATCTAGAATAGCAACAAAAATTGAATTCTCTCAAAAAGGATCTTCAAAAGCTGATTGATCATGAAATTAATTCTGCCAGACTTCAAAGTAGAATTACTTGGGCTAAAAAAGGGGATGCTAATACTAATTTTTTTCATGCTGTAGCATCAGCTCGCAAAAATCACAATGCAATATGGAGTCTTCAAGATGAGCTCGGCAATTGGGTTTCAGATGATAAAAGTCTTAAAGACCTTGGTGTTTGACATTTTAAGACCTTGTTTGAAGATGATCATTTGACTAATCTGGAAGATCAACTTAAGGTTATTCGTCTCTTTCCATCCTTTATCAGTCCAGAGAAGGTTTCAGCCTTTACTAGTCTTGTCACTATCATGGAAGTTGAAAAGGCTTTAAAAATCTTTAAAAAAGATAAAGCTCCTGGTCCAGATGGATGGCCGGTTGAGTTCTTTTTGACTTTTTTTGATCTTTTGGGCCCTATTCTTGTTGATGTGGTGGAAGCATCTAGACTCTCAGGCAGAGTGTCTCCTGCTCTCAATTCTACATTCCTGGCTCTCATTCCAAAGGTTGATTTGCCTGTCTCCTTTGCTGACTTCCGCCCGATTTCCCTGTGTAACCTCTGTTACAAGCTCATTTCTAAAGTTGCGGCTATGAGACTTAAGCCCTTCCTTGATGAAGCTATTTCCCCTCAACAATTTGGTTTTTTAAAAAACCGCCAAATCCTTGAACCCATAGCCATTTCTCAAGAGGTCCTTCATACTGTCAATTCCAGAAAAAGGAGTGCTCTTATTCTAAAATTGGACTTATCTAAAGATTTTGACAGAGCTAATTGGACTTTCATCCACCTTCTTCTCATTCAGATTGGGATTCCCCTTGTTTGGGTTAACTAGATTATGGGATGCGTTTCTTCAGCCAACTTTGCTGTGCTAGTTAATGGCTCTCCATCCTCCTTTTTTTCTGCCTCTTGGGAAATCAGGAAGGGATTCCCTCTATCCTCTCTCTTGTTCATTCTGATCATTGAAGGGCTTAGTCTGTTGATTGAGGATGCAAAATGAAATGGAAAGATTAAAGGAATCAAAATTTCATATCATCTTTCGCTCACTCATTTACTTTTTGTAGATGATGTGATCTTATTTGGCCTGGGTTCTTTCGAGGAATGGCAAGCCTTCAAATCCATTCTTGATATTTTCTGCGAGGCTTCAGGTATGAATATTAATGTGAACAAATCTAGTTTTCTCCATAATGATTTGAGTATGGACATTCTTCACAGAATTACAGACATTCTTCCCTTCAGAGTGGATGATATTTGAAAAGGTTTTGGCTATCTTGGTTACTATCTAAAGCCTTCAGGTTACTTGATAAAGGATTGGCTCTGGCTGGTTTCAAAGTTTGAAAAGAAAATTTCTCATTGGACAAATAGATTCCTATCTTTGGGAGGCAGACTTGTTCTCATTCGTTCTGTTTTATCAAGCATGCCTGTTTATTGGATGGCGTTGGTTCCGATCCCAACCTCGATCTTAGACAAGCTCAGAAAGATGATTTTTTTCATTTCTATGGGGTTCTTCAACAAAGACTAAAAAATTCCACCTTGTGGATTGGCATCTTTTGGCTAGGCCCACTTCTCATGGTGGCTGGGGAATTAAACATCTTCCTAGCTTCAGTCTTTCTTTGAGGATGAAAAGTTTTTGGTTAGCTATGAATAGCAAGGGTATCTGGATACTTCTCATTGTTGTTAAATATTTGAAAAATAAACCTCTCCATATTTGGTTCAAGGATAAGAATTTCTCTACAAGGAATGCCTCTATTATCTGGAGGGGTTTCATCTCCACCATTCTCTGGATTGGCAGAGGCATCATTTGGAAAGTTGGGAATGGAGAGTCCATCAGGTTGGGAGCAGATCCTGTCATTGGTATGGGTTCTTCCTTTGTTCTGCCAAGAGACTTAAGGGATTACTTAGAAGACTTTGGTATTAGCTCCCTTACACAAGCTCATAACCAAACTTCTTTTGCTTCTGGTTATTGGTTCTCTTCAGAAGATCTTGACCACTCTGGTGAATGGAAAATAGCACGGGACAATTTTATAAGAGGTCTGGAATATGGCCGCATTTGTCTCAATAATCAAAATGATTCTATTTCTTGGTCTCATAACAAGTATACAGGTCCTCTTACTGCCGTTGAAGGATATAAATGCATAATTTTTGATATATGTTCAGAGATTAATGATTCAGTTCTGAAAATTTTATGGACTTTGAATATCCCTCTGAAATTAAAATGCTTTATTTGGCTGATTCTTAGAAGAAAGATTTTAACATGGGACCAATTGCAAAGCATAGGATTCATGGGCCCCAGTAGATGTGTTCTTTGTGAAGATAATCTGGAAGATATTCACCATTTATTTTTCAGCTGTTCTTTTTCTGCTAGTATCTTCAATTATTTTGTGGTTAAATTCAAGTGCTCCTTCCCAATTTTTAACTCTGTCCATTCTTTTTTGGATAAGTGGTTCTCCTCTACAGCGCGATCTGCTCCCTTCAGATTCATTCCGTTGTTCATCCTTTGGGGAATATGGCTTCTTCGGAATCATTGCTTATTCGAAAACAAGAAGCCATCCTTCTCCACTCTGATTTTCAGGATTGAAGGATTGACCAATTCTTACCTTGTGCCGGTTATTTCTCATAAATCCCGTAATCCTGGTCCTGCTCCAATAAAAATCTACCCTTGTGGATATTTTGATGGAGCTGCTACATAAAAAATTGGAGGTGCTGGTTTTGTGATTTTTATCAATGACTCTCACTTCTTCAGTTTTTCTATGGGGTGTGGAAGTAGCACAAATACCAGAGCGAAATTATTGGCAATTTGGGCTCTTCTAAGAGTTGGCTTATTGATGGGAATCCCTTTGCAGTTGATCTATGGTGATTCCAAGGTTATTATTTCTTGGCTTAACAACATTTCAGCACTTGATGTTCCATCTTTGATGCATTGGTGTTCCGATATTAGATATATGATTCATTTGGCCCCTCCGGTGATCATTAAACATACTTTTCATGAGCATAATTCGCTGGCAGATGAACTTTCAAAAAAAGCTTTGCTATTGGATATGGGCTCTGTTTCTTTTACAGAAACATTGGATGGATTGGTTATTAACCAAGGCAGTCTTGATCTATTTTAGTTGTAGCTGATTCTTTTTATTCAACTTATGTTTCAGCAGTTGAGGATGTTTCACTTGATGTTCTGTTAGAGTTCATTCTGCCAGCCTGTTTTTTTGCTCTGAAATGTCTGTTTAAAGTTCACTTCAGATTATTATCAGTATTTATGACCTGATTTATTCAGGGATGATGAGAAAAGTCTGCATAGATCAGGCTTTTTTCCTTTGTTGCTCTGCATATGTCTTTTTTCTTACTGAGATGGACTTGTTTATCAGTCACCATATTGATATGTAAATGATGTCTTTTGATTCAATTGAATAACAAAGACTGGTATTTTTTCCTCTGAAAAAAACAATTAATTGAGCATTCTAATATGCATTGAAGGCCAAGGTAGAAACCCGATTTTCAATTAATGCACATGTAAAATTTACTGTCGGGATCCTGAGGGTAAATTAATAGAGATGGATAAATTACTAGGCTAGTTAAAAAACATTTTATGCATATGAAAACAGTAAAAGAAAACAGGAGAAATTGCCAGACGGGTAAAAAACACATTTTATGTAGATGTAAAAAGTGAAATGAAACAACAAAAAATACCATGAAGGTAAAAAAACTTTTTATGCAAATGTAAACTGTTAAAGGAAATAATAAAAATTACAAGTAGGGTGAAGTCTTGCATACATCTTCATCTACTAAGCGGTGATGTTGACTCAACTACCCGGTATGGGAAGTTAGCTCCTTTATTTCCCTTCTAAGAGGTGATAGAATAAAAAATAATTTTAATATTTCCATTTTTAACTGTCGATCAAAATTTGGATTTTGACAATTGACACACAATTATTGGTTGATTCTAAGTGATGTGACATGAGGTCGATGGACCCACGTAGAAAATGTCGATCATTGAGTGGTGCATTTGGGTGTAAAAATCTCTTGCAGACCATGGTTTTAATGGCACAAAGATAGAATGGCTTTGAATATTGCTTAGGGGATTTTTTACCAATACAAAATGTCCATGCGACCTCAGTGGTTTTGGGCCAATGACTCCTCTTAGCACGTTTAATTCCCTTGCATATCCAAGATGTGCTATACATGTTCGCCACTTATCTGTCAGAAACCTTCATGGTCTTCTCAATACTTTTCATTAACTTCCTGACATATTCAATATGCCCTGTGCATACCCACCATTGATTTATCAGGTCTTCATCTTGATTTTTTCGGTCATGTTGTATCACCCTTTTTGTTCAATCTCTTTGTTATGTTAGCGGTCCTATGCTCTCCTTTGCATCCATGTTGGGGCGCCTTGCCTTTTAGTTCTTGGTTTTCAACACTTGATCACCTGCCATATCTCCTTGATTCTTTTGGGAATCTTTGTGACCTATTTAACTATGATTAAGCTGTCGTGGGGTTAAAACCAATTTTGTTTGGCCCTCTTCATAATCTTCTATAACTTTATTGGGCTTGGCATAATTTGAATGATATCACAATCATCGATGTTAAATCGTATATATTTTTGACATTAGGATTGGGATGGGATAGAGAGAAATAAATTTATGGGGAATTCTAAAAATATTTTTCCTGTAAATTATTTAGATTGATGTTAAAGTTGAGCTATAATAAGAAATCAAGGAAGTGAAAGAGTGCCATATATTAAGATACATAGGGTCTGGAAGAGGGGAATGACTATTTTGGAGAAAGAAGCAAGGTTTTGATGATGTAGAAAGTTCAATGAACAAAATCATATTTTGAATGGTTTAATCTATTTTTTAGTGTTGTGTAGATGACAAGGATCGTTTTGTACAAGTTCATATCTAAACTTATCAATTAAGAATATGTGTTAATTGGAAAATTGATTTTATCCCAAACAAAATCATTGATTTTTTTTTGAGAATAAAGAAAAATATATGAGTTTTCATTATGACGAAGCTACCCAAACTTGCACATGGTTCATGGTTTACTGTGATATATATATATTTAATTAATTAATTATAGGTTCATAGACTGCTATGAGATTTCAATGCGACTTCAGTTAAATACAAACTAAGTGATTCAAAGTCCCAACAATAAGATTTCAAGTAAATAAAAAATGATTGATTCAGAGGCCCATAAATGTGGTCAAATAATAAGAAAATATTAGATATCAATAGTGTATCCATATTATCATATTTTTTTTTAGGAAAACACATAGCATTACCAATTCTATAACATGACTATGAATCAACATGTTAGATTCTTTTAATAGTGTAACCATATTCTAATAAATTTTAACACAAAACATATAGTGTTACCAATGCAATAAAATGACTATAAATAAAAATGTTAGATTCTTGTAAAGAAGTGTAATATGTAAACATGAAAAGAGAGACATGTCCACTTTTTCTTAGGTTCATTCAATGCTTATTATTTTCTTTTCAAAATTTTCATTAAGAAACACATGTGCAATTAATCTTATTAATATGTCCCCAATGCCATTTTTATTTACACCCATAATGTGTGACTAATTATGGTAATATTTTACAATGCCAAAAGGGGAGGAAAATATAACAAAGATAATGAAATTACGATGATTTTAGGATCTCAAAATATTAAGTATTGAAAAAAAATGTGATGCCAATTCTCATATCGACAAGGGTCAGCAATGCTCATATCCCATGAATTCAAGTGAATATTTAGAAAGACAAGGTGTACAATATTCTTCATGAATATTTCATTAAGTGACACAAATAAAGCTACATGCATCAACAATTCTCATAATCCAAGAATTCAAGTGAATATTTAGAAATCCAAGGTGTACAATCTTCTTTGTGAATCTTCCATTGAGTGACACTAACAATGCTACATGCATCATTTTTATGGTAGGATTATCTAGGGGTGAGCTATGTGATGGAGGGGTATTAGTGTGAAGGATATGGGTAGTGTTGAAGGTGGGGGTTAGTGAACGGGCTATGGGTAGGGGTAGGAGGGGAATTAGTGAGAGGGCCAAGGATAGGGTTTTGGGAGAGGGATTAGTGAGAGGGTGAGGGAGGCTTAGGAGTAGGTGTTATTAATGTCACTTCATTTATATTATATGCAATAAAAAATCCTTAGTTTTGTTTCATTCATGCCTCAAATAACATAAAAGGATTGGGACCTCAGTAATGTGACAAAATTTGCATCTAAACCTCATGAACAAGGAAAAAATATCACGACAACCAAAATAGGAATTGAAATAAAGATAAAAGACATAATAATTTAGGGAGAAAATACTTAACAATAGGTATAACATTTAGACTATGATGCATCGAAAGAAAAACTTTCCAAGAACATCATCATCAACACAATAGTGAGAAGGATATTGTCACATATGAACCATTTGTCCTCATTTCTAATTAGTTATTTATAATAAAGAATAATATTAGTAAAAATTACACCACAATGGTGTACCTCTATGTCAAAAATTCATACACAAATGTATTTTAATAAAAATAACATGCATCTCATCACAATAATCAATAACACTAATTATTATGTCAAAAAATTCCTATTAAATGATGAAATATACTTGTATTAACCATAGAGAGATGAGAACATTCTCATTTTGAAGAATGGGTTCAAATACTGTGAAATATTTTCTAAATACTTGAGATAGAATTCTGTGATAACAAAATGATGCTGCAATATCTAATGCTAATTACATCAAGGTCTTGTTGATGAGAAAATCAATCCTACTCATCCATGTAAGGGAAACAATCTAGTCCAAGGATTTTTGAGGTTCCTAGTAGTTGTTAATGTGAATTTTTCCCACGAGATTCATTATGGGAATATCTGACTTACTCATCAATGGGTCCCCATAATGGAAATAAGAAAACAAATTATTGATACTTCCTTAAATATAAAAAATGACGTTGTGCCATATAAGTGTTGGTATTTGACAGCTGAATAACAATTTACTCCATCATTTCTTTGTTTTCTTTTTCTTTGATATGGCTCCTTATTTAGTTGTGGAAGGTGTTGATGACATGGGCTCCAATATAGGAATGGTGTACTGCTGACGTGGTATGATCTGAAAAATTTGATTCCAATCCTCTCCTATTATATAATTGAATCCCCTTATTTTCTTGAGGGAAATGTCTAGTTCAATATACATCTTAAAACTCAAACAATCTCCCTGCACATATAATGTTTTTGGAGAAATTAACAACTCAAAATCAATGAACAAATTTTGTTTAATGATCTTTCCATAAAGTGATGGGAAATATTGGACTAGATCTAGAATGTCCTTTTCCTTAGTTTCAAATGTATCCTTGTAAAATTGAAAAGATTATAAAATACCATCCTTGTTCCACGAGGATGGAAGGCCTAGTTGAAGAAGAGGGTTAAATTTTTCCTTGAACTCTTTTGTGCGTGATCTCCCAATGCAACATCTTTGATGTGCTAACGCTAGAAGTTCTTTCATCATGTATATATTTTATGCTTGCCTAATCACTTTCATCATGTCACGTATTTGTAAGGATTCTAATCCATCCTTAGAAAATGAGTCAAGATATGGAATAGATTTGTTTACAAATTCCTCTTTTTCTTTTATATATTTGTTGTGCTTTATAATTTCTATATCAATACATTCCATACACCTTCTGATTTATGTAACACATCAAAATAGGTAAAGTAATTATGCATCGACATTTGATTGTGTCTCCATAATTTCCTTTTCCCTAATGTTAAATTACATTTGGGAGACATTTGCTCTTTTACATTTTTCAATTCTTCACTCAACTTGTACTTATCTTTCATTTGAGCTCACAACTTAGTTTCTCTTTTCTGTGAAATGTTCTCTAAAGATGCAATTTAATTATCGTTTTCCTAAATATTTCTCTACGACTGAATTTCTTTATTGACCGAAAATTCCTTGAATGTTTCCAAACTTAGTATACTTTGATTTGGTTCAATCACCTTGGATTTGTATCGATTGACATGTTCATATAATTCATCTAAATTTTCTTAAATGTTGCTCGAATAATTAGCTTGATCTTCTTAAGAAATTGGTAAAATGAAATCAACCTGTTCTTGTTGAAGAAATTATTTTTGCAAATCCTCAATTTTAGAGGTGTGTTGCTCCACTCTATTTTTACTTTTTTTCATTTTGCAATGCTTGCACCTGAATTCCCAAGTGGGATATTATTTTCTTTAGAGATAGATTTTCATGATTATTTTGTTCAATCTTCTTGGATAGAACAATTATCTCTGCAGTCTGAGTTGGATCAATGTCTGATAGTTTTATTTATTTTATTAATGCCATAAACTCAGATTCCTTATTTAAGAAAATTGTTCTTAAATTTTCTTTAGATATTGATACTAAGACATCAATTAGCTTGCAATCGATAATTTTAACATTCAAATATCTGTCTTTATTTACCCACTTTTCATTCTTCAATTGTTTTTCAAGATTCTTGGTGGCTTCTTGTAGTTTTTTAACATTTATATTTTTTGATAACAGTCAACGAGAAAGTATTTATCCTATATATTTATTTAATCAGATCATATCAACTTCGTTCACTTGGTCCAACACAACTTCAACCATAGTCTGCTACAATTCAGGTTTTTAGGAAGGCTGGACCTGCTTGTATTTATTTGTATGCATGAACACCATACTCATGTATTTATTTGATTTATACATGGTTTTAATAAACCTATGACCTAACTCTTCAGTTTGTAAAATCTCATTTTCCAAATATTTGGAAGAAGTATTCTCCATAAAGCAAAATTCCATATCTGAAATTTTCTCTACCATTGTTTTTATTTGGGAAAAAGATGGATAAATAATTTCTAAGAAAGGATCTTGTAAAGCTCCTTTTGTGGTTTCTTCTACCACTTGGACTGCTTGTTCAAGCAATTTTTTAGAGATGTCACCATCCTCTTCCTTAGCGTCACTCAGGATTACAACTTCCACTGCTTTGGACTTTTTGTTTTCATTTAGCCTCAACACCTCCTTAGTTTTTTATCTTTCCTTTGCCATTTTTTGTCTGTTATACTTCTCATTATATGTATCTGTATAAATGTTGATATCCTCCTTACAATCAATAATGGTTTGGGAATTATTTTCTTATGTTGCAAACTGTCTTTCTTCAATAATTTATTTCTTCAATGAGTGATTTCCACAGCTTTCCTTGTTGGCTAATGATGCTAAGGTCGAATAAATTGTTTTTACATATTAGGAGGAATTGAATGAAACTCTCAAATTTTAAATAACCTTGAGTGAATCATATGGAAGACAATTTTCCATTTCTAAACCCAATGGTTTCTTATTCTTAATCACAAAAGACATAACTTCTTAAGGGGGAGAATAACCGACTCTCTATTTTTTGGATGAGAAATGTAATTCATCGCAGGAAATACTTTGTCTAGAATATTCTAGAGAAAATAATCTTGGAAATATATAAACTAGCAAGCTATAATATCTCCCTTCAAAACCATAATTCCTCAATACATTTTAATCGTGATATAAGAACTAGTCTCCTACTTTGCACCCGTATCTTAACTGTAACATGGATCATTAACATTTCGGCATCCTTTCTGGATAAACTTTGTGAATGATTTTATGGACATTTAGAAAAAATGTATGCATTAAGGCCTTAAAACCTTAAGAAAAAGGGATGACGATTTCAATCCATTTAGTTACAAGAAATGCATTACCTTCAAGAGTCAATCCCTTTAAACAAATATGTTCAAACTGAGGGCATTGAAAGTACAAAATCAAGTAGATAAAAAATGATTGATATTTAAAATTTTTGAGTGAGCTAAAACCATAAAATATCCATGGATAACATTTGACATGAACAAAGAGAAATCAAACTTATCACTTGGTCTATCACTAGAAAAATATTTTCCCAATGAATAATGATCAATTCTTCCATAGTAGATTCATCATCGTAACATAGTACCAAAGAAATCATAGTAACCACAAGTTGGAAATATTCTAGAAAAATGCACGTCTACATGGGAAACTTGAGCTCTTGGTTTTCCACTAGTTTAGGGATCCATTGAAATATCATTTGGCTCTGCCATTTAGGAGATAAAATTTCAAACCAATGTATCAAATCTTCTTTTGATTTGTGAAGATAGGTCTTAGGAAGGTTTAACATTTTAGTAATGGCGGTAAGGGATATAGAAAAAAAGTTCTCGTTTCCTGTCAGAGGTAAAAATAGGTTGAATCAATGGGTTGTAGCATTCTAAATAGGTAAAAGAAAAATATGGCATGAAAAAGGTATGAGGGAGGATGCATTGGCTTAAACCACATTCTCAAGAATCATTCAAAACTATCAAAATATTGTGTAGGTTGTTGAGATGGAATTCGCCGAGGGTTCAAAGAGGGAAAAAAAACTTTGGGGTCGAAAACATATTTAAAATGGTCAATGAGTATTTCAAGTTCTATGGACAACTTACCCAACTTCTTAGGATGTTCTAAAGTCTTTCTATGTGGCATTTTACTGTGTAATTTAATTACTGAAACTCAAATTTGTGACCTTCAATATTTATTTTTCTTTAAAGACAAGTGTGTCTAAGGTAAAGAAAGCTTACCAGTGTTGTCATGATCAAATTTCAAAACGAGTTTGGTGATTCACCTACTGGTTATCTTATATCAGTGTGGAAAAAGGTCATGTCACACACCTATAATTTCCACAATTAAAAAAATCCAATATATATAATATCTATATACTCTTTTACTGACTGAGTAATGTAGCAAGAAATATTAATCGCAACATGAATACACTATCATATAATTGTATAATAACTGATATTTGCAAACTTACTAAATTGGAAGGGTTTTAATCTATATGGTGTTTACAGAAGGTTAAATATGGACTTAGCATCACACCTGCACATGATGTTCTTAATGTATTTTATCATTATCTTACTACATGTTTTTGCTAAGGGTTACCTAGCCCTAAGGCTAGTTTCTTCCCTAGTCGTCGCATCTTGACTCTATGATGATAGCACTTTTTTTAAGAAGAAAGTGAGTTGGGGGACTATGGTGTTAAACACCATATTCCTTATCCCATTAATTTGGTATGAAACATTTTTAGGTTTTGATCCACGGTATACACCATGGTCCTTGCGCAAGGTATACGTTTATGTGCTTGATTTAAATGTTAAACAAATGGGGAACTATGGGGTTCATACCATAGTTGAGGTTGATTCTTTGCTTTACAACCTTTGAGATGTTATATCATAAGGTTTATCCATGCGATACATTGGTAGGTACAAGGTTATGATTCGATGGTACTATGGTTTTACTTTTGCATTAAAGGTTTGTCCTAGATGCAAGTTGACAACACATCCAAGCTTTTAATAGTATACCTGAGATTTAATCTCGGCCCTCCACTTGTATTACATGTTGACAAGGGTTTCTACAAGAATTTAATGTGGTTCTTTTCCCATCTGAACATTTCATTTCATTTTTATTTTTATTTGTAAGTTTTGGGGATGAAGGATATCCCTCTCATGGATGCACTGTGCAGTTTTAGTGGTTAAAACTCTTACCCCATCGCTAAAGGTGTTCGTTTGTTTGCTTCTGAGGTATGTTGGAGGTTTTACTTGGAGTTGATGGCTGCATGACAATCTCAACCTTGCTAGTTCACAACGAATCAAATCCATACCAACGTCTCAATGGATTTTCAACTACCTTTAACCTGGTAAGTTTAGCTTAGATCTTTAATTGTTATTTTAACTCTTTTTAGGACTCTTTTACCAACAAATGACTGATTGGTTTTGTCTTTTTACTCTGTAGGAAGAGGAGGGATAAGTGCGTCCAGTAGTAGCCGACCCCTGGCCCTCTCTTCATCCGAACAAGGTAATGTACATTTACTTTAGTCATTATCATTTTTAGTTTTTAAATAAAAAAATGTTATGGTTCTAATTGCATTACTGGTGGTTATAGGTTTTGGGGGAAGCTGGAAAGGGTGGAGACAAGGTCACCTCCTCCCAGGACTGCTACTTCCCAACTCAAGGTGAGTGCAAAGGAAAATTACTTTGTTAACCCTTATCTACGACAATCTCTGCATAACCAACATCTGACTTTTCTTCTTTGCCTAATTTTGCAGGTGTCTTTTGGTGTGGATGTCTCTCATTTGCACAATGGTCTGTTTAGCCATGAAGTAAGGGCTATTGAATTAAATGAAAGGCTGGGTTTGTGGTCATGTAGCAGAAAGGATTTTTCCATACTGAAGATAATTTTATACTATATTTTTGTCAAACCCCTATGGGTTTTTATCCTATAGGAAAGAGGGCTTCACAGCCTCTATGTTCCATTGTTGTTTTAAATCTTTTGTGTGTGTGGTTGTATCGATGAAAACATGAGTTGTAGATTCCATCTTCGATAGACTTACTACCACTTCCCTTTCAGTGTTACGGTAAATCTATTTTATATGTTAATATTGTAGGGAACAGTGGATTCCATCTTCGATGGACTTACAACCACATGGTTTCGAACCCTATATGTTTAATTTGATATTTCAATGATTTAATACGACCCCCACTATGGGTTTGTATTAGTTTATTGTTTTGAGTTTTGGCGGTTAATAGTATCTGTCATGATTTTATTTATACAAACTAAATAAAAAACGACCCCTAGGGTCTGTGCCAGTTTATTAATTGTGAGTTTCTTGTTTGTTAATGATAATACTTGTCATGATTTTATTTATACCATGTATGAAATTTTACAGTGGTCTTAATGTTAGGTATTATATTTTAAGATTTCGTTGTTGATGAAAGATTTAAAAAATCGATTTTAATCGGTAGAGTTGATTTGTTTTAAATTAAAGATTTATCGATCATGTATAGATACCCGTAAGAAAAGGTTGTGCAATCACGAGCTAGTTTCGTGAGAAATCGTGATGGTTATAGAGAATCTAAAATATTTAGTTATAATATTTTTCCTACTTGAATTCATTTGTGTAACTTTTATATAGTTGTATTGATAATTTTTATTGTAATATAATTACTCCTTCAATTTTGGTAAATCTCGATCCACCATTGGGGTTTTGAGATGAGATAATGTTTATGTGATTTTAAATTGGATTTAAAAGTCCTCTCGGTTCTTATTCTGTCCATTTAAGAAATTCATAAATAAATGGTTTATAGCTCTTTAAATTTATAGGTTATGCAAATGGGTACTCTGTTGTTTTATTGATTAGGTTTAATTACGCACTTTCTATATGAGCTTGTTATGTGAACTAGTGGAAGTTCCTTCTGTAAGATGTAATGTAGATTAACTATATTTTTAACTAGAAATAGTATGATTCTATTTTTGAATTAATCAATTCTAAATATTATTCTGGAAACATAAAAAATCATAATCTAGAACATTTAACCAGATCTAAGATAGTCCTTTGTTTAGATTTACTAGTTGTGTTAAATTTACAACATTGTACAAATTCTCCGATTCAAGTATGGATTCCCAAATAGAAATTCATTAAGAAAACTCAAGTTCATGAATCTATGAATATTAAATTAAATCGATTTACTTTACTTGAATACATCAAATAGGAAATATATTAAAAATAGGTGCCAAATAGGAACAAGATTTGAAACAGATGCATAGAAGTATTATTGTAAAAGGAAATGAATACAATTCATAGTTAACTTTGAGATTTTAATTTAAAGTAATTTAGACATATAGGAAGTAAAATAGGGAACCTGAAACCACTATCGAGAAAAAAAAATGAAATAACCGTTCCTCCCAGCCAACTCCTAGAGAATCCAAGTCTCACTTGCTCTGAAATCCTCGAACCTGTTTGTTGAACCACAAGATAAAAATCCACTTAATGCACCATCTCTTGCATTAACATATCAGTTCCTCGTCCACTGCTATCCTCTTGCTTGCTAAATGGACATACTATTATGTAGTACTTTTTATAGGACTTGGTCATTTATGAGCCTCCTGCTCTTTAGCACTCTACAAGGAGATGTGACCTGATTTTGGGGAGGATGGCTCCTACATATTGAGTTCTGACTTGGAATCTTTATCCACTTGTCTTTTCCTCTCGTGGGTCAGCAAACACTCTTTCAACAACTATTTTAGTTCTGGTTCCCTCCAATATTTTTAATTTATAAATAATAACAATCCATTACATTTATTTTTGACTTCCTTGTCAAAGACATTTAAAAATAAAATAAAAAGGAATAATAACAATTTATTTAAATCCAGTGTATTACATACACCTCCCCTTAGAGGATAACACTGTCCTTGGTGTTATTATTTTTCTATATTTATTCTTCCATCATTTCATTTTGAAATAGGATTAGATATGCCTCCTGCATATCACTTTCCAATTCCCAAGTGGACTCTTTCAAGCTAAGGTGCTTCCATTGCACCTTGACTTGTCCAATGGTACGGTTCCAGAGTAAAATTTCTACTGTCAAGATTACGCTTTGGTCCCACCTGGAACTATCCTTCAGGTTCCACCTCTATAACATTCTAATCAATTACATGAGTAGCATCATGAACATACTTATTCAAAATGAAAACATGAAAAACATTATGTACTTTAATCGTAGGTGGTAGGGCTAACTGGTATGCTACCATCCCTACTTTTGCCAAAATTTCAAATGAACCACAATACCTAGGGGTTAATTTTGAATAATTTCCTAGTCTTAGGGATGTTTTCTTGGGTTTTACCTTTATATATACATGCTCACCTACCTGGAACACTCGAGGAGTTATTTTCAAGTCGACATAACTCTTTTTTCCTGTCTTGGGCTACTTTCAAATTTTGTTGTACATGTTTCACTGTTGGTTCCATATCTTTTAACAATTCAAGTCCTAAAATTAACCTATCAAATGGAACACTCCAAGAAATTAGAGTGTTACATTTGCGTCCATACATAATTTCAAAAGGACTCATACCAGCCAATACTTGAAAATGATTATTGTAAGTAAATTCTACTAAGTGCAAGTCATCTTCCCACCTAACCAGTTTGTTCATTACATACATTCTCGTTTCCATTCTGGAATTGGTAGTGGTTGAAATAACCTTGCTAGATGTTGTTGTTATACTTTTACTTGTTGGAATTCGATGCATCGTGCTAAATATTATGCTACCTATTTTTTCATGTTAGGCCAAAAGAATTCCTTTCTTATCATAGTGATCATTTTTTGGTATCCATTGTGTCCTGAATATGGTCGTTTATGTAACTCATCCATAACAATTAATTTATTTTTTGCTTCATTTGGTATGTATAATATGTTTTTATGCAACAGTAACCCTCTTCCATTTAGACTAAGATATGTTTTGAAATGGTTCCTTTCATTTTCAACAGTCTTTCTTTTATGTTTTGATATTCTTTATCAAAATTTTATGCATTTAATATTTGATTTCCTAAATATGATTCATAGCTATTGTTTGCAAATAGTAAATTTGTGTGATGACTTAAAGTGTCCACAACCTTATTCTCTTTTCCTTTCATATGTTTAACTTCAAGGTCATATTCGATTAAAAATGACAACCACGTTGCTTGTCTAGAATTAAGGTTTTGTTGATTAAACAAGTATTTTAAAGATATGTTATCTGGCATTAGCAAAAAATTTATTCCCATGAGGTAGTGTCACCACATTTTTAGTGCATGTATAATTGCATCTAAGTCATGTGTATCCTAGTTATTTTCATGCTCTTTTAACTTTCTAGACTCATAGGCCACGACGTAGTTTTATTGAATTAGTACCCCGCCTAATCCTTCCTTACATCTGTCTGTTCATACAACAAAAATATTTAAAAGGATCAACAATTTTTAATATATGGGCGGTGGTTAATAGGTGTTTTAGTTTATTAAAAATTTCAGTACACTTTTCACTCTAATCAAATTTCTTACCTTTCTTCTGTAGTGAAGTTATTAGGTAGGCTATCTTAGAACATCCTTCAACAAATTTTTGATAATAACCTGTAATCCCGTTAACCTTGACTTAGGATTGAGTCAAAGGTGGTTTAGGTCTAGCACATGGTTTGTTATATCCCATCATATTGTCCCATTGTATTGCATGTGATGAATCCTTTATAATGCTTGAGGAGGCTTCATTGTAAAGTGTCCTGGAGGTGAGTGGTGGCTAGCTCACTTGGCCTGGATGACCGATTTTGGCCATGTAATGAAGATATTCATTGGTGTTGGTTTTCCTTGCATGGGGTTTCCAGGGTATGGTGTGTGTCATCTTGAATTTTTGCATGCATATTTTATTTCTTGCTCATTATTATGTTAATGTTGCTCGTTATAATCCTAACAACTGGTATCAGAGCATAGTCCAGCAAGTGCAGTAATGGTGGAGTTGTTATGATTAGTATTCAAGTGGGAGATTGTTGGTTGTGTAGCTTGATCTTCCAGATTTAGAGATGTTATTCAGTCGTGTTTGTACCCAAGTTTTACTATACACTCGTTCCCAAAATGGGTAATGAGTGTATAGTAAACTTAGGATACAAACATGACTGAATAACATCTCTGAATTTGGAAGATCAGGCTCCACAACCAATAATCTCCCACTTGAAGACTGATCACAACAACTCCACTGTTGTTGCACTTGCTAGACTATGCTCTAGACCTTGGACTTGGATAATTTCTAATTTTCACCTTCATTCTTGAAGGCCAACATAAATCGATCAGGAACTCAGTTTCTATCTAGTTACTCCCTTTGTCAACATGTCTGCAGGATTCTGGCTAGTATGTATCTTTTCCAGTTTTAACTGTTCTTCATCTAGAATAGATCTTATGAAGTACTACTTGAGCTACATATGTTTTGTCTTCGAATGAAAGGCTGAGTTATTTACAATATGAATGGCACTCTGTTTGTCATTGTACATCCTGTTATTCTCCTTCTTCTTACCTAGTTCCTCCATGAACCTCTGCAACCAAATCATCTCCTTACTAGCCTCTGTAGTAGCAACATACTCTGCTTTCATTGTTGAAAGTGAAACAAACTGTTGCAGTTTTGAAATCCAACTTAATGTTGTTCCACCCACATTAAACACATACCCGATGGTGCTCCTCTTGCTATCTTTATCACCAACCATATTTGCATCAACATATCCCTGTAGAACAATGTCTGAACTTCCAAAACATAATGCATGAGAAGTGGTACCTCTCAAATACTTGAAAATCCACTGTAATTCTTTCCAATTCTCTTTACCTAGATTATTCATATACCTACTCACAAATCCCACTGCGTCCAATAGCTGGTCTTGTGCACACCATGGCATACATCAAGCTTCCAACTGCTGATGAAGAGGGAATCTTGGACATGCAATCTATCTCTTCCTGTGTCTCTGGACACATCTCCTTACTTAGTTTGAAATGATTGGATAAATGTGTACTAATTGGTTTTGCATTTTGCATTCTAAACCTCTGCAACACATTTTCTATGTACTCACCTTGAGACAATGTCAATTTGCGATTTTTCCTGTCTCTTGTTATTCTCATACCAAGGATTTTCTTTGCAGCACCCAAATCCTTCATCGCAAATGATTTAGCTAGTTTTGTTTTGAGCACATTTATATCCTGCATGTTAGACCCTTCAACAAGCATGTCATCCACATACAATAACAAGATAATATATCACTCATTATCTAGCGTCTTGAAATAAACACAGTGGACAGAATGACATCTATCATAACCTTGTTCTGTCATAAACTTATCAAATTTTAAATACCACTGCCTTGGAGCTTGCTTTAGGCCATACAAGCTGTTATTCAACCTAAAAACCAAATTCTCCTTCCCTTTGACCTCATACCCCTGTGGCTGTTGCATATAAATCTCTTCCTCCAAATCCCCATGTAGAAAGGTTGTTTTTACATCTAATTGTTCAAGATGCAAATCTTCTACTGCCACTAGACTTAAAATAGTTCTAATTGAAGTCATTTTAACAATAGGAGAAAATATTTCATCAAAGTCTATACCTTTTTTTGTGCAAACCACTTTACAACAATTCTAGCCTTGTACCGATTCTTGCCTCCATCTTCTTCCTTCAACCTGTAAACCCATTTAATTTGCAATGCCCTTTTTTCTGTAGGCAACTGAACCAAATCCCAAGTCTGGTTTCTTACCAATGAGTCCATCTCCTCATTCATTCCTTGCTCCCATTTCTTTCTAGTTTCTACCTACATTGCCTCTTCATAACATTTTGGTTCACCAAAATTAGTCATCAATAAATAATACAGTGAAGGAGAGAATCATTCAGGGGGTCTACTTAAACTAGTAGATTTTCTTACATTTGCAGGAGTTTCGGATACCTGCTACTGTTCTTAATTTTCTGGTGCCTTTGGAACTTTATTTTCTTTGATTTCATCAAACACTGTGTACTCCGTGTTTTCCTTTTCCACTTTCTTTCCACGCAATTGATCTTTGTACATAACCTTTTCATTGAATACTACATATCTACTAACAATTTTGTGATTTTCAAAATCCCATAAGTGATAACCAAAATCATCAGCCTTGTATCCAGTAAAGGTATATTTCTTGGATTTAACTTCAAGCTTTGTTCTATCATCTTTATCAATATGGGAAAATGCTTCACAACCAAAAGTTCTCATAAATGAGTATTTTACCAGTTTATCTTTCCATGCCTCCTCTGGAATCCCACCAACCAAAGTACTTGAAGGCCCTCTATTTATTAAATAAACAACAATGTTTACAACATTAGCCAAAAACTATAAGGGAACCCTTGCATGCAATCTCATACACCTTGCACGCTCCATGATCGTTTTGTTCATCCTTTCTAACACACCATTTTCTTGTGGTGTTCCAGGGACTTTCTTCTCTCTACGAATCCCATTGTGTGAACAGTAACTGTAAAACTCCTTACTGTAGTATTCACCTCCATTATCATATCTGAGACATTTCAACATTTTTCTTGTCTCATTCTCAGCCAAATATTTCCACTTCTTAAAAGTATCAAACACATCAGATTTATGTCTAATGCAATAAATCCAAGTCTTTCTAATTGCATTATCAATAAAAGTAACATAATAAAAAGATCCACCAAGAGATTGTACTTGAGCGGGTCCCCATACATCTGTATGGACAAGCTCTAACTTTTCACTCTTGTTTTGTTTCCCATCCTTGAGAAATCTAACTCTCTTATGTTATCCATAAACACAGTTCTCACAGAATTCCAAACTTACCTCCTTCAGATCTATAAGTAGTTTCATGGAGTGGACAATATGCATCCCCTTCTCACTCATGTTTCCAGGCCTATGATGCCACAACGCCGCACCTGTTTTTGTGGAAGATATAGAGATAAAATAATCAGTATTATTAGGACATAAATATAACATACCTACCCTATCTCCTTTTTCTATTACCAGTGATCCTTTAGTGATCTTCCACCACGTTTCTCCAAATGTAGACAAACAACCGCTATCTCCCAACTACCCTATTGAGATGATATCTATTTTCATAGAAGGAATGTGCCTTACATATTTTAGAATCCATTCACTTCCATTATTTAACTTAATCCATACCTTACCCTTTCCAACAATTTTACATGGTTCATCATCCCCCAATAAAACATGTCCAAAATCACCTTGAACATAATCATGAAATAATTTCCTATGGGGTGTAGCATGACATGAAGCCCCTGAATCTACTACCCAGTAATCGCTAGTATTATCTAATGGAAGAATCAAAGCATCTTGTAACACATCACCTGCTACATTCACTTCCTAAGTAGTCTCTTGTTGCCTCTCACCTTTCTTCTTTGGTGCTCTGCAATCTTTCTTAAGATTTCCTTTCTTACGACAGTTCCAACACTCTATGTTTTCGAATCTGGACTAGGATATTCCCTTTTTAGACTTGCTATGATTTCCTAGGCTCCTTCCTCTCTCCTTTTGTCTCCCTCTGCTCTCCATGGTCAACGAATTACCTGATGTCTCACCTATGCTTTTTGTTCACATTTCCTCGCTAAGAATAACACCGACAACATCATCAAACTTAAGAGTGTTTGAACTAGGGAAAAAGTTACTTACAACCATGACAAAGCTATTCCAGATTTCTAGAAATGAGCACAAGTTTAGAAGAGCCCTAACCTCATCATCAAAGTTCACATTTACAGAACTTAACTGACTCATAAGTGTATTAAACTCATTTAAATGGTCAACAACATATCCACCTTCCAACATCTTCATATTAAATAAACGCTTCATTAAAAATACCTTGTTGGAAGCCGAGGGTTTTTCGTAGAGTTTCACCAATGCGCTGATCACACCCTCTATTGTTTTTTCTTTGGAAATATTGAAATCCACTGATGAAGAGAGGCATAACCGTATTATTCCCAGTTCCTTTCTGTTAAGAACCTCCCATTCTTCATTCTTCATAGTCGTCGACTATTTTTCTTTTCCACCCAATGGTAGGTACAGATCCTTCTGGTACAGATAGTACTCCATTTGCATCTTCCATAACTGATAGTTTTTTCTGTTAAATTTCCCGACTCTAAACTTTCCCTCTTCTTCCATTGCTCCCACTAGAAACAGGAACCCTTCTTTCCTATGAGTTTACCAATCAAATAGAATGTTTTGGCTCTGATACCATTTGTCATAAACAAGACCGTAGAGAAATAATAGATATACAGTTAAATCATTAAAATAGATGAAAAAATAATTTTAACACATTATAAATAGACACAGATATACCGTGGTTCACCCAAGATATGGGTTACGTCCACACAAAAATTACTAGTCCTTTTATTAGTGTCCAGAAAGATGAAGGGATATAACATGCAGCAACTCCGTTGCACTTCCTCTTCACACTCTCATAGTCTCTCTCACACAATCATAGAGATTTTTTACAATACAATACAATACAATACCATAAAATGCCCAACTATATTACAATCCTTTTGTTTTATAAGGGAAATACCATAGAAAATACTACGGTTAACCCAATACCATAGGTCCGCAAAACTGTTGGCCAAGAAACACCTATGAATGATATTATGCCAGTTACATTTTTAGGGACTGGCCATTCAGTGGTAGCCTTAATCTTGTCGAGGTTTACAAATATTCCATATTTAGATACTACGTGTCCTAGATATTGAATTATGTCTTTAAATAATTCACATTTTCTAAACTTAGCAAACAATTGTTGGTCTCTTAACACTTGTACAATTGTTCTTAGGTGTTCTTCATGTTCATGTTTATTCTTTGAGTAAATCTGTATGTCGTTGATGAAAATTATTACGAATTTATCTAGGTAGTTACTCAGATACTATTCATTAAGCACATAAAAGTTGTAATTGCGTTTTTTAAACCAAAGGGAATTACAACGAACTCATAATGACCATATCGAGTTCTAAAAGAAGTTCTAAAAATGTCTCCATCCTTGATTCATATCTAATGGTATCTTGACCTTAAATCTATTTTGGAGAATATTTTTTCCCCTCGAAACTGATCGAATAGATAACCTGTCCGGGGTAAAGCATATAGATTTTTAATAGTCATATTGATTAATTTTTGATCATCTATGCAGAATCTTAAAGTCACATCTTTCTTCTTTACGAATAAGACCGGTGCTCCCCAAGGGGAAACACTAGCTCGAATGTATTTTTTTATCATTTAGTTCTTGCAATTGTGATTTAAGTTCCGTAAGTTCTATTGTATTCATCTGATAAGGATATTTTTATGCTGGTACCACTCATTGTATCGTATCGATTGTAAATTCTATGTCCCTTTTCAGAGGTAGTCTAGGGATTTCTTCCGGAAAGATGTCCTTAAAGTCTTTTAAGATCGGTATATCCTCTATTTTAAGCTGGCTATTATTATCCTTGTCATCCATTACACGGAATGAAAAAACTTTACATCCCTTAAATACAGATATTTTCATCTACAAGATAGAGATCTCTCTTATGGTAGCCTTTCTAGGGATTTATTTTACTTTAATTGTATTGACATTATTATCCATGCATGTAAAAGTTTTATCATAACAATTTAACATAACCTTGTGTTTTTCTAACTAATCCATTCCTATCAACAATTCATAAGAGCCTAATGGTAATATATTTAGATCAGCATGTGCATTCAAAAAATTCATCATAATTTCACATTTTTTCACATAAAGACTGACCTTCCATTTGGTACCTGTGGACAATTGTACCAGCCAATATTTTTCAATTTTTTCTTGTGATAATTTACACAATTCAACAATATTAGGTGACACACAACTCAAACTTGCACCTGGATCAATTAGTATAGAAATGGGTTGACTTTGTATCATACCTTCGATTTCGACCATTGAAGTTTGATGTTCTGCTTGTCGATTCTCTAATGCATCACTGATTTTGGGCATGCTTCTCGCAATATCCCCAACTAAAGCGACTTATTGAATTGAGTGAAAATTATTAAAATATTTCTTTCTTATGGGACAATCCTTAAAATAGTGTGGCTCATCACATTCCCAGCATTTTAATAGTTCCCTCTGTGCATTTTTTTTTAAAGGTAGTGGGAGGTTCTCTTTCTTTTGCTATAGGGTTTTGTGGTTTAAAACCTTTATAATTATTGCCTTGATACCCTTAGTAGTTATTCCCAATATTTTTGTAAAATTTAGTATTCTTCTTTCTTTGATCAAAATTTCCATGTATTGTAGTCACCCTGTTAGGTACATTTTCTCTTTTATTCTTATTCTGATCATAACATAAATTCACTTTTCTCATTGCCTCTTCCAACATTTTTGGATTGTCGTACTCAATCCTCTCTTTAAACATAAGAGGAAAGCAATTGAGAAAAGGATTTATTTTTTGTTTTTCATCTATTATATAAGGCACATAACGAAGTAAACATAGGAACTTACTACATAGTTATTTCATGGTCATAACACCTAATCTTAATTCATAAAATTCCTTAGCTTTTTCTTTGTAGTACTGTTCTGAAATATAATTTCATTTAAAGTGCTTATTAAAGGTTTTCCATGTTACATAATGTTCTTTTATACCTTTTACCTTCATTATATCTTGCCACCAAATACATGCTTTTCTTGTTAAGTTGTAGATGCCCATTTTTGCCTTTAATTCATTGGAATAGTTATAGATCTTGAAACATTTCTTCATTCCATATAACCAAGATTCTGCTTCTTCTCCTTTCTTGATCTCTCTGTTAAACATATGAGGATTGATATTTTTGAATTCTCCATAAATTTCTTCATAAGGTTTATATTTCTTTCCTTTGATTACTGTCACTACTTTCGTTAGAATCCTTATGTTTTTCTGTATGGTGCTTGGTTAATTCCTCATTGGAAGATTCAACCTCATGACTAGAAAATTATAGCTTCCTTCCCTTACATTTGTAAGGTGTAGTTTTTTCCATATTAAGTTCATGTTCTTTGTGTTTCTCTTTTTCATTACTGTGTATTTTAGATAGAAAAATGTTATTTAACTCCTCTTGTGCTTTCAGAATACGTTTGCTATCTTCTCTAACTCTTTTTAATTCTTCTCTTAATTATTTAACAGTTCGTTGTAACTCAGATTGGTTTTTGTTTCTACTCTCATTAAGATTTACCCAAATTTCACCCTTCCTTATATTACCCTCTTCATTGTTCACATGATTTTTAGGATGAGATTCTTCTTCCACAGACATTCCTACATCTGCCATAATTTCTTGCAAAAACAAAGTTATTCTTCTCTTAATGTTCGTAAGAGAGTCAAACCACAATAGGATAAAATTAGTTTTTTGTTTTTTGTTTTTATCAGTTTCAGTGTTGGGCTTGTTCAAGCCAAGTGTTGTAACCATGCTCTGATACCATTCTGTCACACACCTATAATTTCCACAATAAAAAAAAATCCATTATATATAAATATCTATATACTCTTTTACTGAGTGCGTAATGTAGCAAGATATATTAATCGCAGCATGAATACACTGTCGTATATCTGTATAATCACTAATACTTGAAAACTTATTGAATTAGACAGGTTGTAATCTATACGGTGTTTACAAAAGGTTAAACATGGTCTTAGCACCACACTTGTAGGTGATTTTCTTAATGCTTTTTATCATTATATTACTACATGTTTTTGCTAAGGGTTACCTAGCCCTAAGTCTGGTTTCTTCCCTAGTCATCGCATCCTGACTCTATGATGCTAGCACTTGTTTTTAAGATGAAAGTGAGTTGGGAGACTATGGTTTTAAACACCATAGTCCTTATCCCATTACCTTGCTATGAAATATTATTAGGTTTTGATCCACGGTATACACCTTGGTCCTTGTGTAAGGTATAAGTTTATGTTTTGATTTAAATGTTAAACAAATGGGGAATTATGGGGTTCATACCATAGTCGAGGTTGATTTTTGGCCTTACAACCTTCGAGATGTTATATCATAAGGTTTATCCATTCGATACATTGGGAGGTATGAGGTTATGATTCAATGGTACTATGGTTTTACTTTTTCATTAAATATTTGTCCTGGCTGTGAGTTGACAACATCGATAGGATTTTAATAGTATTTTTGAGATTTAATTTTGGCCCTCCACTTGTATTACACATTGGAAATCATTTCTGCAAGGGTTTCATGTGGTTCTTTTCCTATCCGAACATTTCATTTGATTTTTATTTTGGTCTTTAAAGTTTTGGGATGAAGCCTTTGCCTCCCATGGCTGCATTGTGTAGTTTAATTGGTTAAAACTCTTACCCCATTGCTAAAGGAGTTCATTTTGTTGCTTCTAAGGTATGTTGGAGGTTTTACTCAGAGTTGATGGCTTCCATACAATATCATCCTCATTGGTTCACAATGAATCAAATCAAGACCAGCGTTTCAATGGCATTTCGACTGCCTTTAACTTGGTAAGTTTAACCTAGCTCTGTAATTGTTATTTTAATTCTTTTTAGGACTCTTGAACCAGCAAATGACTGACTAGGTTTGTCATTTTACTTTGTAGGAAGAGGAGGGATAAGGGAATCCAGAAGGAGCTGACCCCTGGCCCTCTCTTCATCATAACAAGGTAATGTGCATTTACTTCAGTCATTATCATTTTCAGTTTTTAAATAAAAAGTATTATGGTACGAACTGTATTATTGGTGGTTACAGGTTTTGGGGAAGTCGACGAGGGTGGCGGCAGGGTCACCTCCTCTCAAGCCTGCTACTTCCCAAATCAAGGTGAGTGTAAAGAAAAATAAATTTATTAACCCTTATCTATGAAAATCTATGCATAACCATCATATGAATTTTTTTTTCTACATGGTTTTACAGGTGGCTCTTGGCGTGGATGTTGCCCGTATGAACAATGGCTCATTTAGCCATGAAGTAAGGGTTATTGAATTAAAATAAAGGATGGTTTCATTGATGTGTAGGAGTAAGGATTTCACCATACTCAAGATAATTTTAGACTGTATTTTTTCCAAACCCTTATGGGTTTTCATCCTATAGGAAAGAGGGCTTCACAACCACTATGTTCCATTGTTGTTTTAAAATATTTTTGTGTGTGGTTGTATGGATGAAAAAAAAGTTGTGGATGCCATTGTTGATGGGATTACTACCATTTCCATTTCATTTTTATTGTAAATCTATTTTATTTGTTAAGATTGTAGGGAACAGTGGATGCCATCTTCGATGGACTTACAACCACACGGTTTCGAACCCTATATGTTTAATTTGTTATTTAAATGATTTAATATGACCCTCCATGGGTATGTACCAATTTATTGTTTTGATTTTTAGTGGTTAATAATACATGTCATGATTTTATTTATACAAAATAAATAAAAATGACCCCCTAGGGTCTGTACCAATTTATTAATTGTGACTTTCTTGTTTGTTAATGATAATACCTGTCTTGATTTTATTTATACCATGGATTCCATTTTACAATGGTATTACTGCCACATATTATATTTGAAGGTTTTGATGTTTATGAAAGGTTTGTATACTCGATTTGAATAAGTAGAGTTGATTTTTTTTAAATAAATATTTTTCCTCGGGTATAGATACTCGTAAGAAGAGGTTGTGAAATCAAGAGCTAGATTCGTGAGAAATCGTGATGGTTATAGCAGATCTAAAAGATTTAGTTATAATAATTTTCGTACTTGAATTCAATTGTGTAACTGTTAGTTAGTTGACTTGATAATTTTTATTGTAATATAATTATTCTTTCAATTTTGGTAAATCTCGATCTACCATTGGGGTTTGAGATGAGATAATGTTTATGTGATTTTAACTTGGATTTAAAGATCTTCTTAGCTCTTAATCTGTCCATTTAATAAATTCATAAAAAAAATGTTTTACAGTTCTTTCAATTTATAGGTTATGCAAATGGATACTCTATTGTTTTATTGATTTGGTTTAATTACACACTTCCTGTATGAGTTTTTTTATGTGAACTAGTGGAAGTTCCTTTTGTAGGTTGTAATGTAGATTAACTGATTTTTTTAACTGGAAACAATATGATTCTAGTTTTGACTTAATTTATGCTAAATACTGTTCTAGAAACATAAACAAGCATAATCTAGAACATTTAACCAGATCTAAGATAGTCCTTAGTTTCAATTTACTAGTTCTATTAATCTTACAACATTGTACGAATTCTCTGATTCGGGTCTTGATGCCCAAACAGAGATTCGATAGGAAAACTTAAGTTCATAAATCTATGAATACTAAATTAAATAAGTTTAATTTACTTGAATACATCAAATATTAAAGATATTTGAAACATATGCATAATAGGAACAATATTTGAAACAGATGGATAAAAGTATTACCATAAAACGAAATGAATATGATTCATAGTTAACTTTGAGATTTTACTTTAAAATAATTTAGACAGATAAGAAGTAGAATAGGGAATCTGACACCACTACTGGGAAAACATAAATGAAATAGCCATTCCTCCCAACCAAATCCTAGAGCAGTCAAGTCTCACTTGCTCTAGAACCCCTGAGCTTGTTTGTTGAACCGCAAGAGAAAATCCACTTAATGTGCCATCGCTTGAATTAACAGATCAACTCCCCATCCATTTCTAGCCTCCTTCTTGCTAAATGGAGATACTATTATATAGTATTTTTCCTAGGACTTGGTCATTTATGAGCCTCCTACTCTTTAGAAATCCATAAGGAGTTGTGGCCTCGTTTTGAGGAGGATTCCTCCTGCATCTTGAGTTCTCACTCAACAGCTTTAACCACTTGTATTTTTCTCTTGTGGGTCAGAAACCACTCTTTCAACAACTATTTCAGTTATGATTCCCTCTAGTATTTTTAATTAATAAATAAGAATAATCCATTACATTTATTTTTGAATTCCTTGTAAAAAATATTTAAAATAAAATAAAAAAGAATAATAGAAATTTATTTAAATTCGGTGTATTACAACTCCAATCTTCAGAAAAAAATGAATTAGAAACATGCTAGGTAGGAATCACAAAAGCAAATTTTCAAATTTGAAATTAAAATATTTACCAAAACCTTCCAACATGTCCTTTTCTTATTTGAATCAAAGTGCACCAATTAATGATAAATGAGACCGTTTACCCTTACTTTAATGTGACAAACCCTTTTTACAGGCAAGTTTAATAAGTGGTTTAGGAGTACAAAAAAAAAACTATCACAAACATTTCCTATAGCTCCAATTTTTTTTATTTCCTACAAGTGTCACCATCCTATTCATTTCAGAGGATGTGTGCATTACTAAAACATTCCCAATAAAAGCTCTGAAATACAACACATGTCGTTAATCAAATTTTGAAGTGATAGCCAGATACAACTACTACACCTTACCAAGCCATACAATTTGAAATTATTTTTTTTAGCAAACCTTTCGACATGTCCTTTTCTTGTTTGAACAAAACTGTGGGAATTAAAACATCATCACATCCTTCAATGCGACAGTCCCTTTTCACTGATGGGTTTCACAACTAGTTTAGGGGGATAAAAATGTCTTTCGCAATCTTATCCTATATCTCCAAATCATTCGATCTTCGATAAGTTTCACTAATGTGTTAATTTCGAAGGATTCCTACATTGTTAAAACATGCCCATGAATGGCTACAAAATTCAACGAATGTCATTGATCAAATTTTGAAACGACTGTAAGATCCAACCACTACAACTTACCATGTAATTTTTTAAAATAATTTTATGAGACAAGAATAAAAATATAACCCCCATTTCCTAAGGACATCAACCATAACATGTTATAATAGGGGTAAGCATAGGGAACATAGGGGTAGGTGGGGGCATAGGGGAGATTGATCTCGGAGAGAGACAAAAAGAACAACTAGATTAAAATGTTACAATAAGAGTAATAAACCCTTAATGTTGTCACAATCTGTTCGATCACACTTGAAGTGTCATGGTGCAGTATCTCGCCATGCCTGCGTCTTCAAACCATGACACATGATTGTCCATCCTATCACTAATTCTGATGATGTTTTATATAATCAACTCGAGAAAATCATCTTGATGTTGGTTTCATTTTAATTCTATACACTATACAAACAATTGTTAAAGTCAGGAAAAATCGTGCAAGATCGTTGTTGATCTCATGTCTTGCAACTATAGTGTGAATGTACTATTCCATTGATGCCTAAGTTTTTCTAAATACAAATTTAAAGATACTAGTATAGAGGGATTAGATGAAAGACCGTCAAACCAATTACATTGCAAGATTCTTATAGAAACTTTGAGCAGTTGTTCACACATTATTAATTTTAAATATTAAGCATTCCATACATAAGGTCGAAGGTTACTGTAGGGGAATAGGGAGAGAACGAATTCATGCTAGTCATTAGGCTGCATGAGGGGGATTACATGGACAGAGAGGGTGGCTAACTGGTAGGGAGAGAGAGGGGAGGGGATGGGGGTGGTAGGAGGACAACAAAGAGAGAGAGAGAGAGGAGTGGGGGTTTTTAATTCCCCAATTAAAAAAATCAAAGATATTAACTCGAACTTGACCTTAGAGAGAGAAACTAGTTCAATTTTTTTACTAAAATCCCCTAGATTTCATCTTTTTCAGACAACTCCTAACTTGCTCGAACTTGTCCAAAACCACTTCATCTTGACCCTAACACTTGAAAACACATCCAAATTGAACTCTAATAGAATTTAGAGGGATATTGTGAAATTTTACAGACAAATACATATGATAGTACAACCCAATTTTGTAGATTTTAACATAGTGTAAACAACTAGTGCTTGAATACTAGATACCATACGAAGAAACTGCACACAATGTGGCCACAATATGTTCAAACAATGCAGACTTGAAGTGTCATTGCTACAGAAATATCGTCATGTACACACTTGCAAACCATGACACACGATCTTCCATCCTATTACTAATTCTGACGATGTTTTATACAATAACCTCCCCACGGTCATGTTAATGTCGCTTTCATTGTAATTATGTGCAATTATTTACAAATACTTGTTGGATTCAAGAACAACCATTCAATATGATATTGATCTCATGTCTTGCTATTGCAGTGTGAATGTCCCATTACCTCTATGTCTAATCTTGCTTACATACATATTTTAAGGTCCTAGTAAAGAGGGATTAGACGAAGGAGCATCAAATTAATTAGATTGCAAGATTATTATAATAGCTTCGAGCAACTATTCATGAATTAGCAATTTAAAAGAGTAAGCATGACGAAAATAAGGTTGAAGGTTAATATATGGGAAGGGGGAGAGCAGGGGGTTAGTCTAGGCCTCGAGTTGTAGGAGGGGGATTACCTAGACATAAAGGGAATATTAGTGGTAGGGATTGACAGGGGAGGGGTGGGTGGTAGGGGTAAAAAATTGAGAGAGAGAGAGAGAGAAAGAGAGAGACATATGCACCTCCAAGCCATGAAACATGATCGTCCATCCTATCACTAATTCTAATGATGTTTTATACAGTCACCTCCAGGAAGTCATGTTAATGTCACTTTCATTGTAATTATGTGCAATTATTTATAAATAGTTGCTAGAGTTGGGAACAACCGTGAAAGATTATCTTGATCTCATGTATTGCTATTGTGGTGTAAATTACTCGTTCCCTATTTTCCTAATACTTATTAGATACATATTTTAAGGTCCTAGTATAGATAGATCAGATGAGGAGCATCAAACCAATTAGATTGCAAGCTTCTTATGGTAGCTTCAAGTAGTTGTTCACACATTATTAATTTAAAATATTAACCACGCCATACATAAGACTGCAGGTTACTATAGTGGAAGGGGGAGAGTGGGGTTCACGAAAGGTCTCGAGTTGTACGAGGGGGATTACCTATATGGAGAGAGAGGCTTAGTGGTAGGGATCAAGAGGGGAGGGAAGGGGGGGTTATATAATAGCGGGACAATGAAGAGAGATAGAGAGGGGTGGAGGTTTAGGGTAGGTGGAGGAATAGGGTAGGCCGATCCTTGAGAGAGAGAAAAAAATGACAACTAGAATAAAACGCTACAATAATAATATCAAAAACTTAACGTGGCCACAATATTTTTGGACACTACACACTTGAAGTTTCATTGGTTCAACACTCTCGTCATGTCTGCACCTCCAAACTGTGACATGTGATCTCCCATCCTATCACTAATTTTGACGATGTTTTATATAGTCACCTCCCCAAAATCATGTTAATGTCACTTTCATTGTAATTATGTCCAATTATTTACAAATAGTTGAGCTTTCCTACATACATATTTTAAGGCCCTAGTATAGAGGGATCAAATGGAGGAGCACCAAACCAATTAGATTTAAATATTATTATACCATCTTTGAGTAGTTGTTCACACATTAATAATTTAAAATATTAATCATGCCATACATAAGGCCAAAGGTTACTATATGGAAAGAGGGAGAGAGAGGGGGGGGNCAAAAAGAGAGAGACAGGGGTTGGCGTTAGGGGTAGGTGGAGGCATAGAGGATCCTTGATAGAGAATAAAAAAGGACAACTAGAATAAAATGTTACAATAAGAATACCAAACCCTTATTGTGGTCATAATATGTTTGGACACTACACGCTTGAAGTACCATTGGTGCAACACTCTCGTCATATCCATGCCTCCAAGCTATGACACATGATTTTCCATCCTCTCACTAATCTCGATGGTGTTTTATATAGTCACCTCCCCATGGTCATGTTAATGTCGCTTTCATTTTAATTATGTGCAATTATTTACAAATAGTTGTTGGAGTCTAGATTCCATAAGACTAGTATTTAAATATGTTATTAGTAATATAAAATCTCTAATGGCTTTAGAGGAAGAAGGACAAACAAGTGATGGGGGCTATGATTCCACAAGTGGGGAAGTGATAATGGGATAAGGGAAATGACCAGAGTGGTATTAGCTTATAATATCCTTAAAATTATTTATTTAACCTAAAGTTCCTAAACCTTGATTAAGAGTCATGCTTTAAATAAAGCATTATTTAATTGGTTTTAAGAGAGGAATAAGTGATGAAAAGGGTTTCCATGTGGAGAGGCCACATGTAAATATAAACTATGTTTATAAACCTAATAAAATCAAGTTTGGGAGGCATTCATTTCTGATTCATATTCCAACCATTCGAATTCCATTCCTTTTCCTTTCCATAATCTTGGAATGTCATAGTTTGCTACCTATCACAGAGGACGGAGATGTCATTGTTGAATATAAATATTGACCCCATTAACACACTACCCTTCATGGATTCATTGAATAATGGAGTGGTTATTCAAATTGATTAGGACATTTTGGAGGGTGTATGGATATAATTTCTTAGTTTCAGATAGGTTTTGGTGCTATTTGTGGAAAAAATACTATTGGGATGCTAATTGTTTGAAGAAATGAGCCTATGGATCTATGGTTTTAAGTGTCCAGTCTATTATGAGAAAGGGAAGATTCGTCTAGATAAATTTGACGGTAATAATTCAAGCCAAAAGCACTCTTTAGTGCACCCAAAACCACTTATCCACCCCTTTGTTATGGTCACACTGACAGGGTGCAACTAGGGCCTTGGAAAGACAGGTAAGTGCCTTGAGGACCTGTCAAGAGGTTCCATGTGGCCATGGGACAACTATGATTTCATCTGACTTTCTCAAAAATTTGGGAAACATATAGAAACATATAGGACTATGAATATAGGAATGTAATACCATGCCCAATATTGGTATGGTATTGTACCGCTGAGTATAATATACTAAAATTGAAAATGAAACATTGGGTTCAGATGTGCACACGCTAAAATAAACTTCTATTTGGGATCTTCAGCAATTTTGGGGTAGTTTTGAATCCTCGAGGAGGACTTTGTGTTTAACAAAGGTCAGTTTCTTTGTGTATCTTGTTTAGGAATACAATCGATTCAGGGTGCTTTGCATCAGAAACTAGGTATGATATCTCTGATTCTATGTGGAATTGAAGAAAGTGAAATTGTTGAGCTGCTCAGACATCTCCACTTCCATGTACTACTCTCGTCTCTCTCTAATTTATCCCTGAGAAATTGCAAGATGGATTTAAATTGTCATGTTATGGAATTCTTAAAACATGTAGTATGGGTAAAGAAAAACAATGTATGTGTTAAATTGGATACTAGTTGTTGCTTGAATTTAATGGCGAGGAATTGTGATATAGAAATGATAAATATCCAAATAATCATCTTTCTTGGACTTGGTCTCACCAATATCGGTAACTTGCAGTCATATCTCTTTAGAACTATAATTTTTCTAATATATGAATGTTTACTACTCAAATTATGTAATTTAAAAAAATAGCGATTTAATATCATTTTTGAAATTTAAAATTTTAAGTGATAATTATTTTGGCTATTTTATGTTTATTATTAGGGATGTGTTTTTAAATAGGTTTGTTGTTATTTTTTCAAAAAATTATAGAGGAAAAATTTAGAAAATAGAAAAAAAAAAATGATAAACATTGACATTTAAATATTTTAAAAAATGACATGATGTGAGCCCGCCCATAGCCCGCTGGAAAATTTGGCAGAAAGTAGTAAATTGACATATAAGTATATAAAGAAATATTTTCTTCAAAAACATAAACCTAGAAGTACACAAATGGAATGATTGGATTTGGTCAAACACTAACAACAAAACTATTATAAGGGGAGGTTGCATCCAATCTAGATGTGTGTGAAAACAAGCATTCTTGACTCCAAAATCTGGCCATTGTGGAATGCCCTGTTTCCAACCATTCTATCAAATCTTTCGAACTAAAAATTGGTGAAATTACATATTTTAGTTGATCAAATAACGATTTCGTGCAAATGGGTATATTCAGAGCTCGAATTTTAGTTTAGATTTATCATTGTTGTTCACAATCACAATATGATTATATGTTCAAACCCTAGGAGTGAATTTGTCCCATCTTCCCATCCAAAGGTCAATGAGTCTAAGGTATTTCATGAGTGATTTGATATACACCCTCTTTCAAGTACTTTCTAATTCGTTTTTGGAAGTGATGGAGATTTATTTGTATCCGAGTGTTTAGGATTTTTATTCATTTTTCTAGTGTTGGTTTACTAATCAGATCTGACCATGTTCCTTAGTGCTTGTCGAAAATGATGGTTAACATAATTCTAGATTCAACAATTTTTCCTTCCACTGGCCCTCTTCATCATTTGGGTATTGAAGTTTTAGACAAGGGCATGCAACATATTCCAACCAGTGTTATGCTCAGTGGTGAGCTCCCATGTAAGAATCGTTTTTACTCAAGTTCTCCAGGCCTATATTGTTATTATATAATGGTGTATGGTAGGAGTGGTGGTCTAGGGCCCTATTGGATGGACTAACGACAATTATGGGAATATCCGAAGAGTAGAGGAGTTGGAAAATAATATAGAAAAAATTTGACAGAAGATCGAAGGAAAATGTGTCAAACAGGACTTGGAATCCATGGAGAAGAGAATTGGGGACAACATCGACTACAATTTAATAGCCTAGAGTGAACAAACCACCCAAAACATCGATTACTATTTAGCGGTAAATAATGGTGAACTAATTGAATGGATACGGACGCTCATCATTGTACACACCATAACTAGCCAAGGTCAACTTGATATTGAGAGGATCCCATCGAGTCCGATAGGATTTCAATATACCCTTCCAGTTGATAGGCCTCCCTCAAGGGAAAAATAAATGGAGATTGATTGAGGGAACCCCATGACACACCCACTAGGATTTTTTTTTTCAGTATCATATTTAGTTTTTCATTTTCAGTTTGTTCTAGTTTTCTAGGAATAATACAAGAATAGAACGTGAGGATTGTGTCATGTTTTCAAAAGGACCTTCTGTTTATTTTGTATAGGCAGGTTTTTTGTAATGTTTGTACTTTTAGAGGGACAATAGAATATTGGATAGTAAGGAAGAATAATATCATAATGGCCTATTTTGCAAAGGCTCTTCCATTCATTTTGTATAATTGGGATGAAAGACAATTAAACTGATTTATCGCGTTGTCCAGTTTGGCTGCAAACCTAATGAAATTTAACAAATGAATATAAGTAAATATTACATTATTAGTTTTCACTATTTGGTTCTATGTGATCATTTATGTATGTTTCTTTCTCCATACCAACATGTCTATGCTTGTAAACTAGGTAACATATAATTTTTTTTTTGGGATGTGTGTTGGCCAACAGTATTGCGGACCCATGGTATTGGGTTAACCCTAGAATTTTTCCCATGGTATTTCCCCTATAAAAGAGAGCATTGTAAATCGACTGGATATGGTATTGTATTATACTGGAAGAGAGACTGTGAGAGCGTGAAGAGGAAGTGCAACGGTTTTGCTGCAGGGTGTATCCCTTCATCTTTCTAGACTGTAATAAAAGGACTGGCAAATTTCTTTGTGGATGTATCCCATCATTTGGGTGAACCACGTTATATCTGTGTCTCTCTGTAATGTTTTAATGTGTTTTTCATCTTGTTTATTGATTTAACTGTATATCTGTTATTGCTCTGCGGTCCTGTTTTCTAACAATTGGTATCAGAGCCAAAAAGGTCTATTTGGTTGGTAAACTCGCAGGAAAGAAGGGTTCCTGGTTTGAGTGGGAGCAATGACGGAAGAAGGAAAGTTTAGGGTTGATAAATTTAACGCCCAAAACTATCAGTTATGGAAGATGCAAATGGAGGACTATCTGTACCTGCCATTGGGCGGAAAAGCAAAATAGTCGGTGGCTATGAAGGATGAAGAATGGGAGGTTCTTGACAGAAAGGCACTAGGCACAATACGGTTGTGCCTGGCTTCGTCAGTGGCCTTCAATATTTCGAAGTGCATTGAGTAAGCTCTACGAAAAACCCTCGGCTTCTAACAAGGTATTTTTAATGAAGCGTTTATTTAATATGAAGATGTCGAAAGGTGGATCTGTTGTTGACCATTTAAATGAGTTTAATACACTTACCAGTCAGTTAAGTTCTATAAAAGTGAACTTTGATGATGAGGTTAGGGCTCTTCTAATCTTGTGCTCATTGCCAGAAAGATGGAATAGCTTGGTCATGGCTGTAAGTAACTCTGTCCCTAGTTCAAACACTCTTAAGTTTGATGATGTTGTTAGTGTTATTCTTAGTGAGGAAATGTGAAGGAAAAGCACAGGTGAAACATCAGGTAATGCATTGACTATGGAGAGCAGAGGGAGACAAAACGAGAGAGGAAGGAGCCCAGGAAATCACGGCAAGTGTGAAAAGGGAAGATCCAATTCCAGGTTCAGAAAAATAGAATGCTGGAACTGTGGTAAGAAAGGACATCTAAAGAAAGTCTGCATAGCACCAAAGAAGAAATGTGAGAGGCAGTAAGAGACTACCTAGGAAGCTAATGTAGCAGGTGATGTGTTACAAGATGCTTTGATTCTTGCATTAGATAATACTAGTGATTACTGGGTAGTAGATTCAGGGGCTTCATGTAATGCTACACCCCATAGGAAATTCTTTTATGATTATGTTCAAGGTGATTTTGGGCATGTGTTATTGGGGGATGATGAACCATGTAAAATTGTTGGAAAGGGTAAGGTACGGATTAAGCTAAATAATGGAAACGACTGGTTGCTAAAGGATGTAAGGCACATTCCTGCTATGAAAAGAAATCTGATCTCAACAGGGCAGTTGGAAGATGGCGGCTGTTTGTCTACGTTTGGAAAAACGTGGTGGAAGGTCACTAAAGGATCAATGGTAATTGCAAAAGGAGATAGGATAGGTACGTTATATTTATGTCCTCATAATATTGATTATTCTATTTCTGTAGCTTCCATAGAAATAGGTGCAGCATTGTGGCATCATAGGCTTGGCCACATGAGTGAGAAGGGGATGTAGATTCTCCACTCAAGGAAATTGCTTCCTGATCTAAAGCAGGTAAGTTTGGAATTTTCTGAGAACTGTGTTTATGGAAAACAGAAGAGAGTTAGATTTCTCAGGGTTGGGAAACAAAAAAAGAGTGAAAAGTTGGAGCTTATCCATACAGATGTATGGGGACCAGCTCAGGTACAATCTCTTGGTGGCTCTCGTTATTATGTTACTTTTATTGATGATGCAACTAGAAAAACTTGGGTTTATTGCATTAGATAGAAATCTGATATGTTTGATACTTTTAAGAAGTGGAAAGCTTTGGCTGAGAATGAGACAGGAAAAAGGTTGAAATGTCTCAGATCTGATAATGGAGGTGAGTACTGCAGCAAGGAGTTTGACAGTTACTGTTCACACAATGGGATTCGTAGAGAGAAGACAGTCCCTGGAACACCCCAAGAAAATGGTGTGTCAGAAAGGATGAACAGAATGATCATGGAGCGTGCAAGGTGTATGAGATTGCATGCAGGGTTGCCCTTACAGTTTTGGGTTGATGCTATAAACACTGATGTTTATTTAATAAATAGAGGGCCTTCAAGCACTTTGGATGGTGGAATTCCAGAGGAGACATGGACAGGTAAAATACTCATTTCTGAGAACTTTTGGTTGTGAAGCATTTGTCCATATTGATAAAGATGATAGAACAAATCTTGAGGCTAAATCCAAGAAATGTACCTTTATTGGATACGGGGTTGATGATTTTGGTTATCGCTTATGGGATCTTAAAAATTGAAAAATCATTAGGAGTATAGATGTAGTATTCAATGAAAAGGTCATGTACAAAGATCAGTTGTAGGGAAAGAAAGAAGAAAAGGAAAACACAGAGTACACAGTACTTGATGAAATCAAAGAAAATGAAGTTCCAAAAGCACTAGAAAATCAAGAACAACAGCAGGTACCTGAAACTCCTGCAACTGTAAGAAAGTATACCAGGTTAAGTAGGCCCCTTGAACGATTCTCTCCTTCATTGTATTATTTATTGATGACTGATTCTGGTGAGCCAGAATGTTTTGAAGAAGCAATGCAGGTAGAAACTAGAAAGAAGTGGGAGCAAGGCATGGATGAGGAGATGGACTCATTGGTAAGAAACCAGACTTGGGATCTGGTTAAGTTGCCTATAGAAAAAAGGGTATTGCAGAATAAATGGGTTTACAGGTTGAAGGAAGAAGATGGAGGAAAGAAGCGATACAAGGCTAGACTTGTTGTAAAGGGGTTTGCACACAAGAAAGGTATAGACTTTGATGAAATATTTTCTCCTATTGTTAAAATGACTTCAATTAGAACTATTTTAAGTCTAGTGGTGGTAGAAGATTTGCATCTTGAACAATTAGATGTAAAAACGGCCTTTCTCTATGGGGATTTGGAGGAAGAGATTTATATGCAGCAGCCACAAGGGTATGAGGTCAAAGGGAAGGAGAATTTGGTTTGCAGGCTGAAGAAGAGCCTGTATGGCCTGAAGCAAGCTCCAAGGTAGTGGTATTTAAAATTTGATAAGTTTATGACAGAACAAGGTTATGATAGATGTCATTCTGACCATTGTGTTTATTTCAAGAGGCTAGATAACAGAAGATATATTATCTTGTTATTGTATGTGGATGACATGCTTTTTGCAGGGTCTAAAATGCAGGACATAAATGTGCTCAAAATAAAACTAGCTAAATCATTTGCGATGAAGGATTTTGGTGCTGCAAAGCAAATCCTTGGTATGAGAATAACAAGAGACAGGAAAAATCACAAATTGACATTATCTCAAGGTGAGTACATAGAAAAGGTGTTGCAAAGGTTTAGAATGCAGAATGCAAAAGCAGACAGCACACCTTTGGCAAGCCATTTCAAACTAAGCAAGCATATGTGTCCAGAGACACAGGAAGAGATAGATTACATGTCCAAGATTCCCTATTCATCAGCAGTTGGGAGCTTGATGTATGCCATGGTGTGCACAAGACCAGATATTGCACATGCAGTGGGAGTTGTGAGCAGGTATATGAATAATCCAGGTAAAGAGCATTGGAAAGCAGTACAGTGGATTCTTAGGTATTTGAGAGGTACCGCTTCTCATGCATTATGTTTTGGAGGTTCAGAAACTGTTCTACAGGGATATGTTGATGCAGATATGGCTGGTGATAAAGACAGCAGGAGGAGCACCACAGGGTATGTGTTCACTGTAGGTGGAACAACAGTAAGTTGGATTTCAAAACTGCAACAGGTTGTTGCACTTTCAACAATGGAAGCAGAGTATGTTGCTACTATAGAGGCTAGTAAGGAGATGATTTGGTTGCAGAGGTTCATGGAAGAATTGGGTAAGAAACAAGAGAATAGTCTGTTGTACAGTGACAGCCAGAGTGCCATTCATCTTGCAAAGAACTCATTTTTTCATTCGAGGACTAAACATATAGAACTCAAGTACCACTTCATAAGATTTGTTCTAGATGAAGAACTGTTAAAACTAGAAAAGATTCACACTAGCCAGAATCCTGCAGACATGTTGACAAAGGGAGTAACCAGAGAGAAACTGAGTTCCTACTCGGCTTCTGTTGGCCTTAAAGCATGAAGGTGAAAAGAAGAAATTTTCCAAGTCTAAGGTCCAGTAAGTGCAGTAGTGGTAGAGTTGCTGTGATTAGTCTCCAAGTGGGAGATTGTTGGTTGTGGAGCCTAATCTTCTAGATCCAGACATATTATTCAGTTGTGATTATAACCTAGGAGTACTGTACACTCGTTCCCCCTGCCTTGGGGTTCGAGATTGCACCCCGAAAAAAATGGGGTTTGGGGGCAGCGCCCCTGATTTTTTTTTTTTTTTGGGATGTGTGTTGGCCAATAGTATTGCGGACCCATGGTATTGGGTTAACCCTAGAATTTTTCCCATGGTATTTCCCCTATAAAAGAAAGCATTGTAAATCGACTGGATATGGTATTGTATTGTACTGGAAGAGAGACTGTGAGAGCATGAAGAGGAAGTGCAACGGTTTCGCTGCAGGGTGTATCCCTTCATCTTTCTAGACTGTACTAAAAGGACTGGAAAATTTCTTTGTGGACGTAGCCCATCGTTTGGGTGAACCACGTTATATCTGTGTCTCTCTGTAATGTTTTAATGTGTTTTTCATCTTGTTTATTGATTTAACTGTATATTTGTTATTGCTTTGCGGTCCTGTTTTCTAACAGTTTTCACTATTTGGTTCTATGCGATCATTTATGTATGTTTCTTTCTCCATACCAACATGTCTATGCTTGTAAACTAGGTAACATATTTTGGAAGCTCCGTGTCATAAGAGGTTCACATGATTCCATGTTTTCGTAAAAACACTTTTGTTGATATCTTCCATAAATAGTAATTTTTAACCCATAAGATGTCCTAGGATGAATTTAGGACACCTAGAGCATGATGAGGCTCAATTTTGACTATTTAAAGCTTAATCAATTGAGATCATATGTACATTTGATCTTATTTAATAACTCTCAAATGTGATAACTATTGAAGGAATATTTGATACAAAATCTTACTTCAAAGCAATTTAATGTTATGTATTCAAACATTAATCGATGGAACAAAAAAAATATATGAGTTGTCTTTACGACAAATCTCATGCACTTAATGGAAGCATACGTACTAAGGTTTAAAGAAAGAACTTAGTAGTTCAAACAAGGTACAAGAGAGTCTCGGACTGAGATATGTATGTTGGATCCACTCCCAAATCTACAATATTTCTCTCTATCTCTCTAATTGTCAACTTCTTTACTTTTATAATTACCCTTTCTTACCCTTTCATCCTTTAAAATTTTCTTGAACTTTTGTAGTACTGTCAACTTCTTTTTATTGGAAACATAGTGCAATACATTGTTGCACATCATTTCATTGGTCTACTTGTAAAATTCTACTTTATTCATCTTATTGAAATGCTTGAATTCCACTATATATTTATTGGCTCTCCAATCACTGAAAGAAGTAGGAAGGGGATCCTTAGGTTCTAGGACTACCATCCTTCAGGTATTATCTCTGTTATCTACCACAGTTAGTAACCTATTCCCTTGGGCTCCCACCTCTCCTTTGATATATTTAACCATATTTGTATTTCTTTGTCTTATGTTCATGTATTTAGTCTAAAGATTTTGTTTTACTTATTATGTTCATGCATAGGGGGAGGCTTGCTGCATTTCAAGAACCTAAAAATTCAGGGAGGGATAATGGATAATTGCAATAGGTGGAACATCCTACCTTATTGGTGGTTGCTCCAAAATATCAAATAATTATTTTGGGATCTCATCACTCTCTTCTTTTTCCACCACTATTTTCTCAGCCTCTTGTTCCCCTTCAGTTCTTTCCTTTTTGTTCCTTTGGAACTTCTGCTCCTCCTACTCCTCATCATCCATGTCCATGTCTATATGCAACTCTTTAGCCCCTATTGTATTTCCTAATTATGTCACAGTTGAACCTAGATCTATCTCATTTCCTTATACTACCAAGACTTTCTCCCAAGTCTGCAAGTTAGCTATTTTTTGCCAATCAAGACTGGGCACACAAATGTTGGTAGAATTCATGTTCTCAATTTTCAAATTAGAGATGATATGATGAGGTTCATAAGGTCCCTTCTCTTCCTTTTCTATACAAAGATGCATTAGGATCTCTTCCAGATAACATAGGGAAATTCTTCTTTTTACATGGAAAGGAATAATCTCTATAAGAAGCAAGTGTTAAAGTTACAACATCGTGATTCATTCTTGTGTGCTACGATTGAACCTCATGTGTTGAGGTAGTGCCTTAGGGATCTTGATTTGGACTTGAGAAACTTGGATTAGATTCTTAAGTTGGACTCAAGAATGACTAAGTCTTATGTATAAAGTTTAAGCCTCATGTGTTGAGGAATGTACTTTGTATGTCAAATTGATGATGTTGTACAATCTTGTTTATCAAGACTAATGTCTTGTGTGTCAAAACAGATCCTAATGTGTTGTGGTGGTGCCTCATGTGTTGAGTTAATGCTTTTCATGTCAAAGAATGAATGGTGTGTGATGTACTACTAAACATGGTATTAGAGATGGATGAGATATTAAGTCTCCTCTAAAGGTTTTCCACCTCTAGAGTGAATTACTTTAGCATATGACCAGTTGGAACATTCATAGAACAATATGATCACATCATTGGAAAAATATCCTTAGTATAATTGATATGATAGATAAATTAAAGTTGGCACATGTGGACCATGCAAATATGTAAAGAGATAAAGGTAATATGTAATGAGAATAGAGAGAATTTGAATTTTCACTTTATATATGATAAAGACTTTAGTTAAATAAAAGAGAACTTGAATTGTCAACTTCAGTAATGTTAATAAAGAAGACTTCAGTTAATTAAAGGAGAACTCAAATTGATTACTTCATTGATGTGATCAAGAAGTATTTTAGTTAAAAGAGTTAACGAAGTGTTAATAAAGAAGATAGAGTTAACTAAACTGTTTTTCATGATGACACTTTTAGTTAAACTAAAAGACGGCACTTGAGATATGGAACTTACATGATGACACTTGAGTTAGAATCATAACTAAGTGTTGGAAGGCGAGTTCATCCTGAAATCAGAAGAGCATAGATATATTCCAATAATGAAAAGTATTGTGTAGTTGTTAAAAATGATTAATGAGATCAAGGTGAAGAGAAAACTATCCTTGGAAGGAATCCGTTATTCTTTGCATGAGACCAAATTAGTGAATTGGTTTTGTGTTGAACACATGTTGAGTTATTCTCTCTATCCATCATCTCTCGTGTTCTTATATTACTCTTGGGAAGTGTGGTATTTATATTTGATATTGCGTTGGTGGTGCTTGATGTAAAATGATCATTGTAAAGACATTCTCTGATATCTATCATTATATGAAGGAATATTTGTTGGGGTTTATCCCTCATGTTGTAGAGGGTTTCCCTAGGTGTTCATAGGCCGAATCAACACAATAGTCAACTAAGAGACAACCCGATCCAAAAGCTTTCAAAGGATGCTCTCAGTCGTTAGATAGTTGTCTCTGATGGGATTAAGGCCCCGTTGCCTTCTCTTAAATCACTCCCAATTATAGGAATAAATGATAAAGAAAATGTTAACAAACTAAACCAATCATAAAAGTTGTCTCTGACGGGATTAAGGCCCCATTGCCTCCATGGAAGGATTCTATACATAGCAAAAGAAAGTGGAAAAATTCATAGAATAACATCGATACATCTTCACCTCACCTATCGAGGTGCCTCAGCATTGTCAAGACAATCATTCAATTGATTTGACCCATTATGCACCTTTACCTAATGAGCCAATATATCGATGCTCTCTCTTGGAACATGAGGAAATCAAGCACCCAATTCAAGAGTTGCTCCAAGATGGGCACATTTAAACCAACTCTTCACCCTATGGAAGTACAATCATGCTCGTGCAAGAGAAATATGGGACCTGACAACTCTATATTAATTACAGATCTCTAAAACAACCACAGTATGTAACCAATACCCAATTCCCCAAATCGTCTACGTTCTCGAATAATTCAAGGGATCCAAGTACTTTAGCAATATTGGTTTGAAGTATGTCTACCACCAGGTCCCAATAGAATCAATTGATGTATTTATAAGTCCCTTTGGCTTAACGAACACCCCATAAAATTTCAAGAGGTTAACAGATGACATCTTTCTTCCTTTCACCAATTCCTTTGTGGTTGTAAATCTAGATGGAATCCCAATCTTTAGTAAGAGTTGGGAATAACATTTGCAACACATTCAACATACTCTGTAAAAACACAAGCTATATTTTAACTTAGAGAAATTATCCTTTGGCATGAGCATGACCCAATACCTTGGATACATTGTATATTAGAATGGTTTGCATGTGGATCCAACCAATATTTGAGTCATTTGTGACTGGCCATCCTCGAAAACACTAACCAAGATTCATATATTCTTAGACATTGAAAACTTCTATCGCAGGTTCAGTTGTGATTCTCTCATATTGCATGGTCCCTTAGCTAGGTGACCAAGGGTGGTTACAAAGCCAATTTTGGGTGGACCAAGTCACAATAGAAAGCATTTGATGATATGAAACATTGGTTATACTCAACCTTGGTGCTTGTCTTACTCGATATGGAACAACCTTTTGAGATTGAGGGGAATTCTCTTGACTACATTGTGGGTGTCCTTCTCACTCAGCATTGTCCTTTAATGGCCTATCATAGTGAGACACTCCCAAATGGCATCCATAAGTTTCTCACCTATGACAAAGAGATGTATTCCATATTACAAGCATGTCGCCAATGAAGGCATTACATTCCAAGGAGGGAGACAACCATCCATACAGATCACAAGACTCTGTAGTTCATGTAAACAAAAACCAAATTAAAAAATGACCTCCATTAAAAGTGGTCCACATACTTGCAACATTTTCACCTCAACATTAAATATAAGAAAGTGAGCACCAATCGTGCCATTGAATATTTTATTCAACCTCTAGTTGGAACACTAACCACAGTGATCGACTCTTATGGACTTAAGACATCTGGGTGGTCCCAACTCTATGATTGTGATCTTGACTTCGCTACAACCTACCAAATGTTGGGAGTGGGAAAGGCCATTTTCAAATTTATTTTGTGGGATGGATTGTTATGCCATCAAGGTCATCTCTAGGTTCCTTCAAGATAGTGTGCAAAATTGATTTGGAAATCCCACTACAGTCGAGTGGTAGGAGACTTTTGCATGGAGAAGACAGTAAAACTACTACAAAAATATTTATATTTGCAAAGCAATGTGCAAATGCTTAAATGTACTTGGGAAAGGTACTGCTATACAAAATGCATAGATATTGATGATAAAATGGAAAAGTGATGTACTAGAAATGGAAATACCTAAATGATTTGCTTAAAATTATGGATGTTATAACATGTAAATCTAACGGATACTGTAGGTACATTCTGATGGAAGACATTTTGAAGAAATGATGAAGAAAGCAACGATAGAAGAAACTTGATATTAAAAGGGTAAATGCATGTTGAAGACCAACTCTTTAAAGATGTCAACACTGAGGACGGTGCACCTTTTAGGGGGGAAGTAATGTAACATCCTCGATAATCACAATCCTTTTCGGATTAAATATCATTTATATGAATTAAAACTAAAATTTAACCTACATTGTAATCGTCTCAAAGAGCAGTTAGGGTTGGCTTGTAGATGTAAATGAAGGGCATCCTTTTCCTTCAAGGGTTGTCGAGTGAAGTGGAGAGAATAACTTCCAATTTTTAATGTATATTCTTTTGGGATTCATGCCGAGGAGAGTAAGCCATGATATCTGAAAGCAGTTCTTCCGAAAACATGTGTCTGACAAACTCATACCTTGGCCTCATCGCTTAACTAAATTTGAAGGAACGAAGAATATGACTATGAGGTGGAAGAGCCACAGAACTGTAGTTTCTTGATGGTGGCTTCTCAAGGCAAGAAAACCTCATTCTTACCTATTTTCTGGAAATTCATCCGTTGAGAGTGGATACAACGTAAGGAAGTTGGTACCTTCATGATAATAGATGTTTGGTCAATTGCTCTTATACAGGTATGTCGATTTGCCTACTTTTATTGTTTGTATTGGTATTGTGTGTATAATGCACCAATTTTTCTTTAAGAGAAACAAACCCTAGTACTTGTGAAGACAGTGCTCACGGAAGAAATAACATTATCTTCATTAGAATATGAGTACTATGTTTCGAACTTCAAATCTCTACAATGTTAAAAAGTTCATAGTTGTTTTGATTGGACTCTGTAGAGGATTTGATACTTCACCAACTATGACAAAAATAAGAGAACGAAAACCCTTTTATGCTTGCGTTAGGAAAGGAAGAGAAGTCTTATTAGAAGAAAAACCAAAGTAAGATAGTTACTTTCTATGCTCATTATTAATGGCTATCATTGTTTTAGATCAGAGATTTCTCTGGATAAAGAGTCATTTACAGTCTACGTAGATATACTTTATTCCATATAGAGGTATTTCTCAAGTGCAAGAATCCTTTCCAATCTATTAAAAGGTGTCTATAGTTGACAAGAGAAATGCTTTCTATACTAAAAAATCAAAGTTTAAATCTTTAAAGGTTATTATCAATATATATTGAGGAAAGGAAAAAACTTGGGTGGTAGATGCAGAGTGTTTTCTCTTTGAGATAACCTTTCTGTAAGTCGATGGGCCATTGCCCTCTCCCTTTTTTTATTGACTATATATTATAATTATTTTTTATTGACTATATATTATAATTATAATCGGAATTTTAGAAGACACTGACTCCCACGTCCTCGTAGTGACTATATATCACATTGATAATTGATTTTTAAAAAAAATACATCCCTCTTTAGGTTTCTATAAGTGTATTCTTTCTAGTTTTTATCTCTATATTTTGGTATTCGGAGTATATTTGTTTACAGGTATTAGACAAACCCGTACTCTAAAACTTCATAAGGTATTGTAAATGTTGAAGATCTACGTGTTATGAATCCCGTTTGTTGTTGTAGTTATCGAAAAATTGTGTGTCAAAGTTTTCAATCGAAGGTAAAACTCTATAGGAGTGACATCGCTTACATATTTGCATGCCATACTTTTTCTATGATTCCACATGATTGGTTCACTCGACTAGTGTTTGAGAGCTTGCATTGTAGGGCTTTCAAAAGTAGTTAACAACTTAGTATGTCATTTAAATATTTGATTCTTCAAATCTTTATTTAAGAATCTCTAAACTTTTAAGGTGATTTAAAACTCACCTTCCATTATTATAAAACCTAAAGTATAGATATTGAAATAATAACGACTCTCTTATAGTATAGATATTGGAATAATAACGACTCTCTATATTATAGCTTTTGTAGAAACACATTAATTGATCATTCATTTGCTTTGAAAGGGAACGCTTAAATTCTTGCATGAAAGTGTTTTTGTAATGTTATAATTATGGTAATGGTTAACATACTTTAAGTTTATAGTTAGTTGTGTTTAATATAATTGAATAATGGTGTTCGCGCTAGTTAAGGTGAAGCTACGTTATACATTTAATTGATGGAGACTATGCTAATAGTAAATGAATCCTTTAGTTAATACAATGCTAAGTCTTTATGTGTTAATTATGTTATTTACATGTAATAGTTGTACTAAAAGAGAAAACTTGTATAAAGTAAGTGTATGTGTGGTTCAATGTAAGGGACTATTATAGTCATGAAGTAGTTATACATTAAAAGAGGAAGGGCTTAAACCTAACCACATAAACCATAATGTTGGAACTCTCGTTTTATAATGCTTAACGATTCAAATATGATAACTAATAATAGTAGAAATGGGAAACAATTGTCTTCAATTAGTCTAAGATTAAGAAGAGGAGCATTACAATAAGGTTGTAGAATGTTTTGAAAATGTTATTTGTGAAAGATCCCTCGAGTATAGGGAAGCAAATGGTAGCAGATGTGCTACATAATTGTAATCCTCTTGTTGATAAATAATAATAATAAAAAACAATTTTGGTGGGTGTAGCCCTTGGTTAGGGGTCAACCACATATATTGGTGTCTCTCTTGTATCTGTGTTTATGCGCTTTCTTTCCTAGTATTGTGTTACATCAAATTATATGGTCTCTAATTAGTTGAGAACCTTCAATATTTACAAGTTAAAGATCAATAGAACCAGACATTTTCGTATGCATAAGACTACTCTTAATGAGGATTGTAATGGTTTTAGGATATTTTCAACAACAGGAATAATATATTGTTGATTAAATGTTGTTAAGATATGCTATTGATATGAATTGAAGTGTGTCTCTTATGTTTCATTAGTTAGAAATAAATATTGAATAGACTTTTAAATAGAGCACCTTTGCTTAACGGTATAATAGTTCTATATTTGTGCACTATTGATGATAGATAAATTGTGGTTAAGGATTAATGATTGGAATGATAAGTTTAGCCGTTTAGAACTACAAGTGTATCATACTAAGACAACAACCTCCATATTTTGGTTAAGCATTTCAAGTTAATATATGTTTGAAAGATGTTTAAGGAAAATTTTAATTGCCCACTTCCATGATCATCCTGAGATGGAAGTTGATTATGTTACAAAAATTATAGATTAATGATGAATGTAAGTATTCCTCTATAGGGAGGAAAGACGTCTTTATTTAGACTAGAACGTGTCATATTTATGATGTTTGATATTCAGTTGTTTAATATTCATTAAGACTAACATGTTTGGATGTTTGAAACAAAGTAAAAAAAATTACCACATCACCCTAAAATTACTTGCGGATTCTGGGTATGTTACAAATGGTATCAGAGAAGGTTTACAATGCTCTGACCTAATGGACTCACTTATATAAAGGTATGTTGTGCACTTTGTGAAAATTTGATTTTTGAAAATATGAGATTTAATGATTACTTATTATAATGCATTTGTTGAAAGGATATTGGTTTAATGTTATGAATGGAAAATGCATAAACTAGTTCACTTGGAGTCATATGCTTGCATTAGAGGAATTTTGGGGTCTAAAATGGGCCTCCTAAGGAAAATATTAAAATAATAGTTAAAATAATAAAATAATATTGATTAATTTTGGAGGAAGAAAGNGAAGTCTGTGAAAAGTAGGCAGTGTGGGTACTCGTTGGATGCGGAATCAAATTCCGCATCCAACAAGCTCTCCCAATCGAAATTTGAGTAAAAACACAATGAGATATGTCGAAAATACGAACAAAAATAGTAGTTTTTTTTAATGACAAATATGTCAATTCAACCATTATGGTTGACTTATTTTATTGAAATTCTATTGGCTCTTGAATTCCAACTCACAAAAAGTTATTTTGGCACGTTTTCTTATAAGGCCCATTTTAGACCCCAAATTTCCTCTAATGAATGTATGATAGTTGCATAATTGAAATACAAAAAAAAAATACATGCATGAAGAGTGAATTTTTGTTAAAAGTATGACAAGGTGATAAGTTTGATTTCATTAGATATTTTGAATGATATTTGGTATGAGAAAGGGACTATATGTTAACATGTATCTAGTATGTTACTCCCATACACTTAGATATATTTTGTGGAAACTTTATACCCATTGATCTTATTTTAATGTTAAGGTTTGTTACAATTAAGATGTAGCTATACACCTAGATGCTTTACAAGGATAATTGTGGTTATGTGACAAGAAATAATGTTAAAAAATTAATTAGCAAGGATTATCTTTATTGTTTTGGTATGGATACCTGTGTCAATTTTTTAGTACAAGTCAACATACGTTTAAGACTGCTGAGCAGAGTCCATCATAAAGCCAGATTCATCTTTATCGTTTTGGTATGGATACCTGTGTCAGTTTCTTAGTACAAGTCGACGTATGTCTCTGCTAAGCAATCCGAAACGTACGTCGACTTGTACTAAAAAACTGACACGGGTATCCATACCAAAATAATAAATATGGATCTAGCCTGTGAAAACAACAATATTAATTATAGCAAGGATTATATTTGGAAGATAATTTTTTGGGATAAGATTATAAATTGATGGAATAAACACGTGACAGTTTTAATTGTGTGAAGAGTTACTCATAAATATTTAAAGGGGTAGGTGTGATTAAATGACATGACCTAATATATCATGTAGACATTAGTTCTAATATACTTGGTTTGTTTGGTTAAAGGTTTCTAGAAAAAAAATACAAATAAACGTTAACAATTTTCCATCGTGTGATGTGCATAATGGTATGTTACATTGCAAGCTTAAGTATAAATTATTTGAAATTATGTTAGAAAGGTTGAATGCATGGTATCAATAAAATGAGTTAAGGATTTTGGAAAGGAAAGACCAAATGCTTATAGAAAATAAGTAATGCATTTTGCTTAAATTGCACATCAATGAAAGGCATATGCAAGTGTAGTTACGACTAATTTTTTATGGAAGTAATGCTTTGAGATCATGCAAAAGACTAGTTTGTTCTCTCAATAGAATATGGACTTCCTAAATAGAAACTTGTCATTATATTTTCTTGTGTTCTTTAGGAGATTATGATGCAAATAATTTTGGAAGGAAATTGTGAGTAAAGTATGCAAGTGCTTAAGGTTACAAGAAAACATCGTCAAATGGGGAATCAGTAAGGTGGTTGAAAGTAAAAGATAAATATCGATGGAAGCAGGTAACATCAAGATCCTATATCATTTCTTGAGTATTGTTAAAGGTTAAAAAGATGTTATCATTTGATTAGACAAACACATTTCGAAAAAAACATAGTTTAGATAACTTGATGATGAGTGGTGTACATGGCATGTTTATGTTAAGGAAATTGATTCATATATTTTTTTACTTGGTTTTTATATGAATAGATGCTAGAAGTATTAAAAGTTTGTTTTGAAGTAGAACTGGTAGGAACTGGAACAGTAAGTATGTTCAATGATTATTATGATATTTCATGCATTTAATGTTCCTAAATATATGTCATTATGACTAATTAAATAAAGAGTTGTGAAACTATTGAGCTGACCACGGGGGACGCCGTGGGTTATAAGGCTCTTAAACTTACAAGAAAATTTTCTACACTAAACAAAACCAATTAAGGAAAATGAAGTAGAACAATTGTTTGGTGTTGAACTTGTTGGGCTCTAGAGCACCTAAAGTATTTAGTCTCATTATCTATAATTACAAGATGTAATGTAACTAGAAACTGAGACATAATTTTCAGAATAAACAAACTGAAATATTGAAATGTTTGAACATAAAATATTTATGAATTAAGTAGATCTACTATGGAGCACCCTGGAGAGGTGTTAGGCTCTGAAATTTTTGATAAGTTAGTAAAGAGTTTCCAGTGAGCACCCTTGTGAGTTGTTAGACTATGTTGAGCGCTCTATGATATTAAGTCCTAGGCCTAGGAAAAGATCTACCAATGAGCATCTAGAGGTGGTGTTAGGCTCTTAAGAAGAACTAGCAGAGAGCACCAAGGTGAGGTGTTAGGTTCTATAGTGATATATTTTGTGATGTTAAGATTTCAGTATTAGAGACATGTGGGATTCCAGGTTCTATGTAGGAGATATTCCTGAGAGCTGTAAATAGTTCAGGAAAGGTATCATTTTTATATCAGATAAATATAATATATACAGGTTGAGGAGGCCTATATGTGAACTTGTGGTTCCACGAGGAGATGACCCTCATGTATATATGCATGTTAGAATTTTTTAAAGAAAATTTCATCCAAGAAGTGTTTGGAACATTAAATCCACACAATAGGTATGTTTATTATTTTTGGTATTTTATGCACCATGATATGATGAATTATGAAACATTGTTGAGGATTTCTATCCAGGGTGGATCCTTGTGTGATAAATATACTAAAAGAATTGTTATATATGAATTGGTAATGTTTAGATTAATAAATGTTCTAGAATATGTGAAAAAGGTATGAATACTTATATGTTATATTAATGTGATATGAATTACTTATGTTGCAAAGCAATGTGAAAATGATTAAATGAGCTTGGAAAAGGTACTGCTATACAATGCATAGATATTGATGATAAAATGGAAAAGTCATGTACCGAAAATGGAAATACCTAAATGATTTGCTTCAAATTATGGATGTTATAACATGTAAGTCTAACGGATAATGCAGGTACATTCTAAGGGAAGACATTCTAAAGAAATGCTAAAGAAAGAAACGATAGAATAAACTTGATATTAAAAGGGTAAATGCATGTTGAAGACCAAATCTTTAAAGATGTTAACACTGAGGACGATGTACCTTTTAGGGGGAAGTAATGTAACATCCCCAGTAAATCACAATCCTTGATTAAATATAATTTATATGAAATAAAACTAAAATTTAACCTACCTTGTAACTGTCTCAAAGAGCAGTTAGGGTTGGGCTTGTAGATGTAAATGATGGGAATCCTTTTACTTGAAGTTGCGTTGAGTGGAGTGGCGAGAATAACTTCCAATATTTAATGCATTTTATTTTGGGATTCATGTCGAGGAGAGTAAGCCATGATATCTGAAAGAAGTTCTTCCGAAAACATGTGTCTGACAAACTCACACCCTGGCCTCGTCGCTTAACCAAATTTGAAGGAACGAAGAATAATACTTGAGTGAAATAGCCATATAAATGTATTTTCTTGATGGTGGCTTCTGAAGGCAAGAAAACCTCATTCTTACCTATTTTCTGGAAATTCATTTGTTGAGAGTGGAAACAACACAAGGAAGTTTGTACCTTCATGATAATAAATGTTCGGTCAATTGATTTTATATAGGTATGTCGATTTTCCCACTTTTATTGTTTGTATTGGTATTGTGTGTATAATGCACCATTTTTCTTTAAGAGAAGTAGATGCTAGTACTTGTGAAGATAGTTTTCATGAAAGAAAGAAAATTATTTTCATTAGAATATGAGTAATATGTTTCAGACTTTAAATATATACATATACTTCCTCTTCTAGATAACCATTCAAAAATGTTGACTTAACATCCATTTGATAAACATGCCATTTGTTTTGTGCAGCAATGACCAGGACTATTCTGATTTTATCCATGTGCATGACAAGTGAAAATGTTTCATTGAAGTCTATGCCGGGTTGTTGTATGAACCCTCTTGTGACCATTCTTGCCTTGTGCTTTTGCACATTCCCATCAGCATCTTGCTTGGTCTTGTAAATCCATTTGACATTGATTACATCTTTATCTTTTGGTACATCTACAAGCTCCCATGTTTGATTCTTCTCAATGCATTCTATTTCTTCATCCATGGCTTGTGCCCATACTTATTCTTCGACAGCTTCCTCAAATGTTAGTGGATCATATATAGGAGAAAATATATCAAAGAGAGAGAGAATGAATTTGGTATATTGGCTTCATATATTTCACACAGACTTCTTGTCTTCACTGGTTCTGTTGATGTCGACCTCAACGAAATGCTTGATGGAGTTTGTTGTCCTCTTGGTGTGCTTGTTGATGTAGCTTGAGCTGCAAATTGTGTTGATGTTCCTTATGATGAACCATGCCGCGGTGTCGTGGGAATCGATGGTGTTGCGACCTATTTACTTACATGTGGTGTTTTAACCACTTCCTCTTCCATGTCATCATGGCTGACATTTGACACAATCTTGACATTTATGTCGATAGCTCCATCCCATGATTCATTCTCGACAAATTGAACATCTTAACTTATGATCACTTTCCTTGCGACAGGATCATACAACTTGTATGCGTTTGTGTCTTCAAAATAGCCAACAAAAATACATTTTTGTCCCTTCTTGTCTAATTTCTTTCTTAGCTCATCTAGAAAATGAGCATATGCAAAACAACCAAAAATTTTTAAATGAGAAACATTGTGATTCATACTTGTCCATGCTTCTTGAGGAACTTTGTTCTTCGCACTCTTTTTCGGACATTGGTTCATGATATATGCACCAGTTGAAACTCATTCATCCTGGAAATATTCATTTGACAAATGCTTGGTTTCCATCATGATGCACACCATATCCATAATGGTTATATTCTTTCTTTCAGCAACACCATTCTGCTAAGGTGTATACCGTGTAGTGAATTTCTTTTGTCTGCCATGGGTCTTGCAAAAATCTAGGAATTCATTTGAAACATATTCAGCTCCTCTATTGGTCCTTCATATTTTGATGCGGTGTCCACTTTGGTTCTCCATGAGTGCCTTGAAGTGCTGAAAACAACTAAATGCATAAGATTTATGTTTCAGAAAATATACCCATGTTTTTCTTGAGTAGTCATCAATAAAAGTAAGAAAATAATTACAGCCACCAATGGATGATGTCTGCATTGGACCACAAATATCAGAATGCACAATCTCAAGTGGTGTGTGTCCTCTATATGACTTTCTGACTGGAAAATTATATCTATGTTTCTTGCAAAAAATGTAGCCTTCACAAACTCTTTCTGGTTTGTCAATCAATGGTAATATTTTCACTATATTCTTTGTGTGCAATAGCTTTAGCCCACCAAAATTCAGATGTCCCAATCTGAAATTCCATAGCTTGGACTCATCCTGAACTTCTGTTTGAAATGCATCTTGAAAATTAGCCTTGTCATTTTCTTTCTTGTTGAATTGTTTTTCTACTTCCTTGCTTTATTCCTTGAATGCAACTCCTGTATTTGTCTTTCCTTTCATGTCTAGAATTATTCTCAAGGGAAACAAGCAATTGCTTGTCATTGACACTTTTGCTATCAACGGATTTCTTGGACGAATGTATTTAATAAAACAACGATTATATTCTATGTAGACTTTGTAACCTTTTTGTATCAGTTATCCAATGATCAACAAATTGTGTTTAATACCTTCGGCATGATAGACATTAGGAATAAACTTACTCTCCCCTTGTTTGGTTAGAATACCAACAGTACCTTTTCCCAAAATAGTGACTTGGACATTATTTCCAAGTGTAACATCAATTTGAACTGAATTATCTAGACTGGAAAACAAATTTAAATCACCATTCATATGATTGTTTCAACCTAAATCTAAGTACCATATGTCATGTGGACTTTCTTGGAAAGTATTGCATTCAATTGGAGATGCATATGCCATTAACATTGCGCTTGATGGAGTGTTGGTGTTGTTCAACTGATTTGGGATTTTCCTTCCTGGGTCATATTGTTTCTTCCTGCATTCATATGCATAATGACCAAATTTCTTACAATAATGACATTGAATTTTTATGTATCAAACCTGTGATCAGTTAGATGACTTGGGTTCTTATTCGGTCCTATACTAGTGACATTTGTAGGACTGCTATCTCGTCCTCCTATGGAAGAACTTCTTTCTGAGCCTCTAGAGTTGTTTCTCCCCTTGCCTCTACCACAGATTATGGATGACTGTGCTGCAAATGCACCTTCCAATGGTGTATTTGATCTATTGATTCTATTTTCATGATTGATGAGTGAATATTTCAACTCACCAATGGTAAACACCGACATATCTTTGTTTTCTTCCAAGGTCACAACCAAGGATTCAAATCTTGGGGGAAGACTTCTAAGAATTTTTTCAACAACCCTTTGGTATTCTATATTTTCTCCATGAGATTTTAGTTGATTAATCAGACAAACAACTCTGGTGTCGAATGAGTTTACTGACTCTGTATATTTCATTGACAGAGATTCAAAATCTCTTCTAAGAATTTGCAACTTGGAAGTCTTTACCTTGTCCAAACCTTGATAGGCAGTTTCCAATGTGTCTCATGCCTGCTTAGCGATAATTGTTGCGGCCACTATTGGGAGTATTCATTCATGCACGTCTTGGTGTATGTAGAATGGAGTTTTTCCATCTTTCTTCCTTTGTCCCATCAGGGCATCTTTCTGAGCTTGTGTGAGATTGTTATATGTCGTTTGATCTACTGGTTCTGCATAACCATACTTGATAATTTCCCAAACATATTGACCTCTAAACAAAGCCTTCATTGTTAGAGACCAATATTCATAATCCTTTCTTGTAAAAATTGGAGTTTACAAACTTGACGTGTTTGAACCAGAAGTGGAAGCCATTTTTAATTTTTTAAATTTTCCTTTTTAAGACACTATTTCTTTCCTAAACCCGCTCTGATACCAGTTAACAACTCTTTGAGATGCCTAAACTTGAGTTACATCATAAAATTTTCACGTCGGGACTTCGACCTATTTTTACACGTCGGGTAAAACTTGTCTAACTCCCTCTAGACAAGTCGAAATTTAAACTGACCAAAATATTTTGACTAACTAAATTTGGTCAGAATTTTCAACTAGACTCTTTTTACCTTGACAAGTTCTTACTTGTCGGTTTTACCGACTCACTCCAATTCGACAGGTTTTACTTAGATCGATTTATTTGACATGTTTACTTTGACCAACTTACTCTATTGTTTTATGTCGACCAACTTACTCGATCGTTTTACTTCGACCAACTTAGTTGATAGGTTTTAGTTCGGACCAACTGACTTCGACTTAACCACTTTTAGTCGAATTTCACAAAGGATATTTCTTAGTCTAAGGACTTAAGAAATGAGTAATATTTTTCACTGATCGGTAACATGGAGTAAAACCCGACACAACAATAATTCGATAGAATTACAAAATCATATAACCAAACATTCAAGAAGACTTCAGTGGACCACTCTATCCTAAAAGCAAACTTTTAATCAGTATATTACTTATAATGGATTATTTGTGTCTTTCACTTAACCTGTAAATGTAAACAACATTTACTCGAATAATTCTGGAGAGAATGTGTGGCGAAATAAAACATGCATTTAACCATAAAAATGGATTTATAAAACTTGTCAAGACATAACAAAGAATCAGTTGCTGTAAATATAAAATTGGTAATTTACAAAGATATTTCACCTTTTATAGAGCTTCAACTCTCGACATTTTCAAACACACAGAAGCTTGAGCTTCCACACTATTCTCTCAAAATTCTCTCATAATTCTCTCTTTGGTTTACAATCTTCTTCCTCTATTTATTGCAAAACTAACATTTGCTTCTCTGTGAATATATTGTCTTAACATTAAAGACTGTAATAACTATCTACCTAAGAACTTAGCTTCAAACAATTAATTCGAATGGTTTATATATGAGAGACGTGAACTCTTCATCTTGTCAGACTATCCGATAGAAACTGAACTGATATGGACTCTGACAGAGTTGGCTGATATCAGATATGGATCTGTGATTAATTAATATTTCCAACACTACTATTGCACACATCCCTACTTCTACACTTGTTATTACTAGCTCTCCCCAAGCACATTGACCATTGATTGTTTATAAAATGGAGGACATAACAAAGGAAACATATAATTTCCTGAGATTATTACAATATTTGTTCCTTGGTGTTTGAAAGGATACAAGGCGTCTTTAAAAATTCTAAATCATAGTGATGATTTGTAATATTTTATGTTATCCATAGGGTATTTCACAATGTTTCCATATTTAATCATTTGTTTCTCTTTATAATATGTCCTTCCATTTTCTTCTTTCCATCAATTGATCGATTTCAGGAGTGTAGATACTAGAAAATATACTAAAATTCAAGAATGATTCCATGCAATGCAAAGAGAGTGCACCTGTATATTAATATTGCAGAAAGAGAAAACTCCATGGGATATGGGGAGTCTACTGATCATTCAAGCAACCCTTTTGTGCAATCATTGACTGATTATCTAGATGTCATTCTCTTCGTGTATTCCAACATTCCCTCTCTCACTAATTCCAATTCCAATTGCAAGTGGATTGACAATGGCCTAGGAGGAAAAGTGAAGCTTCTTGATATGTTTAAAATTGTTAGTGAAACATTGTTGAGGTGAGATGTTACAATAAGTTTCTCTCCTTAGTGTAATTAATATGATAGCTAAATTAAAGTTAGCACATGTGGACCATGTAAGTAAGTCGAGAGATAAAGATAAGATGTAATGAGAATAAAGAGAATTTAAATTGTTCACTTTAGTGATGATAAAGACTTCAATTAAATAAAAGAGAACTCGAATTGTTAACTTCAATGATGTTAACAATGAAGACTTCGGTTAATTAAAGGAGAATTCGAATCGATCACTTTAATGATGTAATCAAGAAGGAATTTAGTTAAAAGAGTTAACTAAGTTTAAATAAAGAAGATCCAGTTAACTAAAGTGTTTGTCATGATGACACTTGTAGTTAAACCAAAAGATTACACTTAACTTGTGTCACTTAAGTTGTGACACTTGAGTTATGACAATTGAGTTACGACACTTGAGTTACGACACTTGAGTTATGACTCTTGAGTTAAACTAAAATATGGCACTTAATTTATGACACTTGCATGACGACACTTGAGTTAGCATCCTAACTAAGTTGTCTAGCATCCAGTTCGAAGGTGATTTTATCCTAAAGTCAGAAGATCAAATATATATGACAATAATGAAAAGTATTGTGCAGTTGTTATGAAATATTGATGAGATCAAGGTTAAGAGCCATTTATCCTTGGAAGGAATTTGTTATTATTTCCATGAGACCAAATTAGCGAATTGGTTGTGTGTTGGACACATTGTTGAGTTCTTCTCTCTATCTGTCTTATATATTGTTATGATAATGCACCTAGGTTGCTTGGTTGTTTCTATTTGATATTGCACCATGGGTGCTTGATGTAATATGCTCAATATAAAGAAATTATCTACTATCTATCATTATACTAAATAATATTTGTAGAGGGTTTCCCCAAGGTAAACTTTGTGTCTCATGTGCGAATGCTTATGCGTATGATTTTTCATTGATTTTCAAGTACTTCTATAATTTTGCATTAAGATAAAAATTAAATAGAAAGAAGGTGATATGATGCATGAATTTCCAAAAATGGATTTTTTCTAAAATGAGTGTCTTCCTCACCTATTCCATGGAAAATACTATTGGGGTGAGGAATACAAGCAACTTGTACGGGTCATCCTCAAACCCATAAACCCTCAAAATTGTATGATATTCATATAAAAACCAATCTCCTAATCTCATATTTAAGCTCAATTGCAGAAGCTTTTTATTTTTAGGAAAGATTCTAGGAGGGGATGCAGGGGATGCATTAAAGAATATAATATGACCATGATTTTTTCTACAAATTCTTTGAAATTGTGATTGCCAGACCTTCTTAAGATCAAATCATTCCATTCATACACGGGTAATTGATTACCTAATGCATCTCTAACTCTTAGGGTTAGGCTCTTAAAGAGCCCAATATTTTGGTAAAATGTACATGTAGAAGAGATAAGATGGGTATCAGAAATGTCCAACCACGTGAACATATGATAATTGGTTATGGATGAACTCAGATAACAAAATGCATAGGTCAAACATAGTAAGCATGAATCCAGTTGTAGTTGTCAGACATATTAGAAAACCTATTATAGCTTCATCCACAATGATATCATCAACATATCCTAATATAGTATATATTAGGGCTATGGATTTTTTCAAATTCTCTAAAAAATCACAATTTGATCAGGAGGGAGTGAAGTGGGGATTAAAAACCTCTTCAAGTTCTAAGATGAAATGTGTTCTCTCTCAAAGGGTTTCATGGCCTCATGGGATGTGGATAAGTATCCTTCATCTGAGAACTATAAAGTGGATAGGTCGAGAAAACAGAGCATTTTTTACATGGTGTCTCAAGTTATTAGACACATGGTATTGGAGTATTTGCAGACCAGATAGCTCATCTGTGTGATGTTTCTTTAAAAACTATAACCTTTAAAACTAGAAAACAATGCACACTTATATGACCACATGGATGCATGGTAGATTAAGATAATTTACTAACATTAGTTTTATAATTATAACAACTCCATGTCTTTTGTAGCTATTAATAATTGTTAGTTGGATAAAGAGGAAAAATCCATGTCCATGGCCACATCTATACCAAATGGCAGAAGATAACTTACCATGAAGATAATAGGTGAATAAAAAAATCTACTCAACAATATTAGTATAGACATAATAGCTTTTATGTGACACATTTTGACTAAAATGATGATGGTGGATAACAATGTCTAACAAGTCCAAATCTCTTTGTCTATTTATGCACAAATGTAAATCTATTTGTGTGAAAAAGCAAGAACTTATAATCCAAATATCTTCATCTATAAAAGAGGAAAACCTCATTTAAACTCTACTTAAATTCAAACATAATAGATAATGAATCAAATATTTCGAGAAAAACACAAAATAAATAAATAAGTTTATAAAAAAATAAAAATATTTCATATATTCAATAATATTATAATATTGACATTTTCAAAAAATAAAATGCCATCAAAATACGCCTAGATTATTATCTTTCCATTCACTCATGATTATTATCTTTCCCTTCATTCATGTAATCAATTTTTTAACCTTCACTTCGGATGGGTAATCAAAATTTTTAGATGTAAAAGACAAACAAAATGCCTCATAATTGAGACATCAAATTCCAACCCTAAAGGACCCCTCTTAATGATAGAAAAAATATTTGAACTTTGACAGTTGGCATACCATGATTTGACAAGTCTAGGTGACGTCAAATGAGGTGGATGGACCAACATGACATGTGTTGGTCTATGGTTTGTGCACATGGGAAATGAATACCCTTTTATTTTTGCATGTAGGGGCCTCCTTGGTGCTTTATAATCTTAGGTGGAAACCACTCTGGTTTAACTGTGTAGTAATGAATAAAAGCTGAGGTGGATTTACCAGTAGCCATGGGGAGGCATCACAAATAAAATGATTACATGCACCCTCGTTGTGTTTTGTCCATTGACTCCTTGGGATACACTTAACCCCCTCGCATCTCGACAAGGATTTATGCATTCCCACCATCGATTTGGTCGACACTCTAAATGATATGCTCGACCATTCGTACATATGCATGAGACATTGAGCCTCACCACCATTGAAAATTTGGGGCATACTGTGTAATATGCTTGATCGATCCACTAGTTTCCTCACATATTGATGATGTGTTGCGTCCTTCTATTTTTTATCTTTCCATCCTTCCTCATGATCTTCCCAATAAACATCAAAGTGTTGATGTTATGTATTGTAACTCGATGTTTATTATGGGATGTATTTGTAATGTACTTGAGTCATGCCATGCCCCGATGTTCCTATCAGGAAGTTTTTATAATGTAAACAAGTCATGTAAAGTCAAGGTGGTTAATTCTCCTATTGTCTAAGGTTTAAAGTCCCCACAGTTCCGGGGCACTAGGGTTATTAGACTCACCTAGTGAAGTCGGCCCTAGTTGGGTTTAGTCAAGTCAGGAATTAGTATAAATAGAGAGCTAGCCTCTCTATTTATCACACACTCACTCACACTCAGTTGTAGCACATAGATGAGGAAGAGAAAGACACTGGGGCAAGGAAGAAAGAGGTTACTGCTGTTGGAAGATCATCTTACTGTTTTTGGGTTTCACTTTGGTGTTGATTCTATCTCCGAGGAAGTTGCAAGGTTTTCTCCATTTATGGTTTCCCCAAGGAAAAACACTGTGTTCATTGTCGCTTGTGTTTGATTGCTGTGTTTGTTGTTCTCTTAGTTAAAGATCCTAATTTTATGCTAGCTTAATGTTAAAAATCTAATATGGCATTAGATCTAACTTGAGAAGAAGACACCATGTAGGTGGGGGAACTAGGGCTTCCTATTTTGTGGATCTCTCTCCACAAATTTTCAGCAAAATTAGGGTGGAATAAATCTCCTCTATAGGGTGCATCTTTCTGTCGAAGAAGAATCCAATTATGAGGTTTTTCAGTTTTGGACCCAACGCTACTGCAGGAAATTAGGGATTTTCACAGAAGTGGAATTTTTCAGTGAGCCCAGGCCTGGATTGATCTCCTCCTTAAAATTGAAGTTAGGGATCAAATTCAAAGCATTTGGTTGGATAGAACTCCGGAAAAGCAAAACCCTAATCTGCTCCTGAACCAGCACTGCGAGATTTTAGCTCCAAATCCAAATCCGACATCTTGACCTAGTAAGATCTAAATATTTTGTATTTCCATTTGAGGTTCTCAGTTAAGATGTCTCATCATACCAAGCTTGATGAAAAGATTGAGGGAGCTGATAACTTTCGAGCCTGAGGTATAAGATCTCCCTAGTCCTGGAAGAAAATGAGTTGGACTCCTACATCCATGAGGAGGTTCCAGTTCTAGAGGGAGATGAGGCTAAGGCCTTACATAAGAAGAATTTGGTTATGGAAAAGAGGATCATTGCTGATTCAATCAAGGATCACCTCATTCCACAGGTGTCCTCCCTCAAGACACCTAAAGCTATGTTTGATTCCCTAACCAAACTGTTTGAAGGGAAGAACATCAATCGGAAGATGACTCTAAGAAACCAGTTGAAGAATGTAAAGATTCAGAATGAGGAGACCATCCAGTCATACTTCACAAGGGTCTCCTAGATCAAAGAACAACTTGAAGCAATAGATGAAGAAGTGGAGAATGCAGAAATTGTGATGACAACCTTGAATGACCTCCCTAGGTCATGGGATTATTTCATCCAAGGAATCCATGCTAGAAAGAAGTTAGTCAAGTTCAGTAGACTATGGGAAGAATGTTCTCAAGAAGAAGCTCGGATAACAGCTCGAGAAGAAAATATAGGAAGTGAAGATCAAGCTCTCACAGTACACTCCAAGAAAGGAAGAAGGGAAAATCATCATCACCGAGTTAAGCATTCTCATCAAAAAAATAACATTGCAAGAAGGGATCCATTCAAACTCAGATGATATACATGCGATGAAATAGGAAATTATGCTAGAAACTATCCCATGAATAAGAATGGATCCAAGAAGAAGAGGAACTCCAAAAGAAGAAATCATGCTCACACTACTGAGGATGATGATCCTCCTAGGAAGAGAGTAAAACGAGAAAGTGAAGACTCTTCAAGTGAAGATGAATATGTTCTGATATCCACTCTCACAGGAACTATCACTCATGGAAGCAAAGATTGGCTTATTGACAGTGGGGCTTCCAAACACATGACAGGTTTCAAGGAATCCTTTGAGAAACTATCCAAACATAATTCACCCCATAAGGTGAAACTTGGGGATGACTACCAATATCCCATAAAAGGTAGCGGTGAATCCTCCTGCAAGCTAGACTCTAGAAATTATATGAAAATGAAGGATGTCTTGTTTGTACCAAGACTGAAGAAGAATATTCTATCCATATCAGCATTAGATGCAAAAGGCATGAGGGTTGCATTTGTAGATGGCCAAGTCCTCATGTGGTCAAAAGGAAAGACTATTGACGATGCAATAGTGATTGGAGAACAAGAAGGAGGTTTATACAAATTGAAGGGCCATCCAAAACAAGCTTTGGTTCATGACATAGTAGAGCCAAATGAACTTTGGCACAGAAGGCTTGCACATGTGCATTACAGAGCACTACCACTTGCAAGCAAAGTTGTTGAAGGTCTTCCAGAAATTCAAACAAAACATGAAGGGGTCCGCAAAGGATGTGCGAAAGGAAAGAATACAAAGAAGACATTTACAAGTAGAAAGAGCAAGGAAAAAGGAACATTGGAAATCATCCACTCTGATGTATGCAAACCAATGTCATCAAGTTCACTAAGCGGGTATGTATACTATGTTTCTTTTATTGATGATTTTTCTAGGAAGACATGGATTTACTTCATGAAGAACAAAGATGAAGTTTTCAGCAAGTTCAAGGAATTCAAAGCCTTGATTGAGAACCACACTGAAAATAAGATCAAGACCTTTCGATCAGATAATGGCAGAGAATTCACATCAAATGAATTCAAATACTTATGCAAACGATTAGGGATTAAGAGGGGTTTATCTACTCCATATAATCCACAATAGAATGGGGTTGCAAAAAGGAAGAATATAACTATCATGGAAGCTGCAAGAGCAATGCTTCATGATCAGGATCTTCCCATGCATCTATGGGTAGAAGCTGCCAGAACAACGGTGTATGTACAGAACCATACTCCACACAGAGTACTCAAGAACAAGATACCTGAAGAAGTATTTTCAAAAAAGAAACCAGAAGTCATCCATCTCAGGATATTCGGTTGTCCAGTGTACATACACATTCCAAAAGAGAAGAGAACAAAACTAGATCCTTCAGGAAAGAAGGGTATATTTGTGGGATACTCTGAAAGCTCGAAGGCTTACAAAATATACTTCCCAGGATTCAAGAAAATCGACATCAGCAGGGATGTAACATTTGATGAAGACACATCTTACAACAAATCCAGAAAGAGACCTGTTGAATAACCTGACGAAGAAGCACCCAGAATTCATGATACAACCATGAATGAAGAAACTCAAGAAGAAGATCGAGAATTTGAAGAACCACAAAGACCTATAGATCCATCTCAGGAGAATAATCCTCACAAGAGGAAACCTGCTTGGGTACAAGAAATTATCCAAGGTGTGGAAAGATATGGGGCTCCAAAAGAGAATCATAGAGAAAGAAAGAGAACCAAATCCTGCTCCGGATACATAGCCTTATTATGTGATGTTATCAATAAAGAGCCTTCCAACTATGAAGAAGTGACATAACAGAAAGAATGGAAGGATGCTATGATCAAAGAATATCAATCAATCATGAAGAATGATGTTTGGGATGTTGTCCCAAGACCAAAAGGGAAGTCGGTTGTAACTTCAAAATGGATCTACAAGATCAAGCATGTTGCAGATGGTAGCATAGAGAAATATAAGGCAAGATTTGTGGCTTGTGGCTTCTCACAGAAGGAAGGAATAGATTATGAAGAAACCTTTGCACCTGTAGCCAAATACACTTCCATTAGATCGGTACTTGCTTTGGCTGTAGGAATGAAATGAAAGATACAACAAATGGATGTCAAGACTACTTTTTTGAATGGTGTAGTGGAAGAGGAAGTGTATGTAGAACAACCACTTAGTTTTGAAACACATGACAGGGAGTATCATGTGTGCAGATTGAAGAAAGCCTTGTACAGTTTGAAACAGGCACCCAGGACATGGTACGACAGAATTGACAGCTTTTTATCCAGTTTGGGCTTTACCAAGAGTAAAGCAGATTCCAACCTATACTACAAGGTTGAAGATGGCAACCCAATGATGCTCCTACTGTATGTAGATGATCTATTTGTAACAGATATGGATGGGTTGATTGTTGAAACGAAGAGAAAGCTTGCTATCGAGTTTGAAATGAAGGACTTGGGTATGATGCATTATTTCCTAGGTATGGAGGTGTGGCAGAATGCAGATGGAATCTCCCTCGGACAAGGGAAGTATGAAGTAGAGATCCTGAAGAGATTCGGGATGATGGACTGCAAGGCCATGACCACACCTATGACATCGAACTTGAAGCTATTGAGTGATGCTTCATCAGAGACGGTTGATGCTACGATGTATCATCAGATGATTGGGTCCTTGATGTACCTGACGAACACGAGACCAGACATTTGCTTTGCTGTGAACACCTTGAGCTAGTTCTTGACAGATCCAAGACATGTTCACTTGATTGCTGCAAAGCATATTCTGAGGTACCTGAGGGGTACAATTGATTATGGGCTCAAGTACAAGGCGAATCAGAAGATTAACTTGGAGGTTTATGTTGATTCAGATTGGGCAGGCAGTGCCATCAATAGGAAGAGTACTTCAGGGTGTTGCTTCAGTATGGGATCAAGTGTGATCTATTGGTTTAGAAGGAAGCAATCTCGTGTGGCATTGAGTACAACTGAAGCAGAGTATGTCGCAGCTTGTTCAGCTAGTTGTGAGACAGTATGGCTAAGGAAGCTACTGTATGAGTTTTTTGATCTCCAGATGGATGCTACTTGTATACATTGTGACAACCAGAGTTGCGTGAAGTTGTCAAAGAATCCAGTGTTCCATGACAAGTCGAAGCATATCGAGATCAAGTATCACTATGTCAGGGATATGGTGCAGAGGGGAGCAGTGAAGCTCCAGTATGTTGCAACACATGAACAGATAGCTGATGTGTTGATGAAGCCGTTGGCTAGGGTGAAGTTTGAGTACTTCAAGGAGAATCTTGGTGTTCTCCAGATCAAGGTTTCCTCCAAATGGAAATGATGAGAACCAAAGCCATTCTGACATGAGAAAATTGGTTCCTTCCATGGTCAGATGTAAGGGCTGAACCATTATGTCATGGTGAGAGGATTGGTTCCTTCCATTTCAGATGTGAGTGTTGAGCCATTCTGATGTGACTGTAGGATTGGTTCCTACATGATCAGAAGTAAGCGTTTAATTCCATTCTGGGAATGGAGGCGCCTGGTCAGTTACCAGGTAGCTTAGTCTAGGACTGGGGGCCATTCTGATATGACTGTAGGATTGGTTCCTACATGATCATATGTGAGTGCACGCCCTTTTGAACATGCATGTTGGATTGGTTCCTCGCATGTGTCGAATGTAAGTGCAGATCCTTTTCGAACATGGATGTTGGATTGGTTCCTCGCATGTGTCGAATGTAAGTGCAGAGCTTTTTCGAACATGCATGTTGGATTGGTTCCAAGCATGTGTAGAATATAAGTGCTGAGCCTTTCTGACATTGGTTGTCAGATATAAGTGCAGAGCCTTTCGGCATGGAGGATTGGTTCCTCGCATGGCTGAGCCATTTCGACATTGGTTGACGGATGTGAGTGCTGGGCCTTTCTGACAGGGTTGTGGGCTATGTTACCACATGGTCATATGTGAGTGTCGGGCATTCCTTTCTGATATGATTATAGGATCGGTTCCTACATGATCATATGTAAGTGTTAGGTGGGCCATTTTGACTTAGGGTTAGATATAAGCGTTGGAAAAGACCTACACAGAGGGTAGGCCTACAACCAACATGAAAAAGGGTTGGATATGTAGAAATTCCTGTGACGAGAAGAATCATGAGATAGCACCCATGAAGATTCAGTGTTGATGATCCAACAGAGATGATCCAGATTGAGGGATGATCTAGATCCATAGATGATGCTCCAGAGATGATCCAGATCGAGGGATGATCCAGATCCAGTGATGATGATCCAGATCGAGTGATGATCTAGACCAGGTGAAGATGACTTGAAGATGAAGGTGACTTGAAGATAGAGATGACTTGAAGGTGAAGATGATGAAAAATCGATGATGATACAGATGATACAAAGAAGAAGACTTGTGCTGATAAATTGTATCGAGAGAATACCTTCCTAGTTAAGAGGGAGTGTTGATGTAATTGTAACTTCGGAATGTATTCACTTGTATTTCTTATGTATTGTAACCTGATGTTTATTCCAAGATGTATTTGTAATGTACTTGAGTCATGTCATGCCCCGATGTTCCTATCATGAATTTTCTATAATGTAAACAAGTCATGTCAAGTCAAGGTGGTTAACTCTCCTATTGTCTAAGGGTTAAAGTCCCCACAGTTCCGGGGCACTAGGGTTATTAGACTCACCTAGTGAAGTTGGCCCTAGTTGGGTTTAGTTAAGTTGGGAATTAGTATAAATAGAGAGCTAGACTCTCTATTTATCACACACTCACTCACACTCAATTGTAGCGAATAGCTGAGGAAGAGAAAGAAACTGGGGCAAGGAAGAAAGAGGTTACTGCTGTTGGGAGATCATCTTACTGTTTTTGGGTTTCACTTTGGTGCTGATTCTATCTCTGAGGAAGTTGCGAGGTTTTCTCCATTTATGGTTTCCCCGAGGAAAAACACTGTGTTCATTGTCTCTTGTGTTTGATTGATGTGCTTGTTGTTCTCTCAGTTAAAGATCCTAATGTTATGCTATCTTAATGTTAAAAATCTAACACAAAGCACGATACACATAATTTTTACATGGAAACTCAATTTCATGAATTGATAAAACCATATCAACATGGAAGCATGGTACACATAATTTTTGTATGAAAAACTCAATCCCATAAATAATTTGATAAAACCATATATTTCAATGAATTCTAGGAGACACCAATCTCCAATGATGGTGTGAGGAAAATACTCTATGTTGAGCTATGAAAAACCATTCGCAAATAGAATCAAATCATGTCTTATAATGCTATAGTATGATGGAGACTCAGAAAATGACTCATTTCATTCATAATCTATGTCCTTGAGGACTTCATTATAGTAGAAAAGATAATGCATGCTAGTCCAACTAGGGACCAGAATCTGTAAGGACGTAGTACTCCAGGAAGCAATGGAAATAAGTAATTAGGACGAGGTGAGTGATAAAATTATGACAATTCTATAGGCTAGTTCAAGTTTGCAAATGATCACTCTCTCAAGCATCCATAAAATGTAGCAATAGAAAAAAGGGGTGTGTGAGAGAGATGTGTGGTAGGAAAAACAGATGCCACCATCTAACGAACATCTTGATTCCTTGCATTGTTTATTCAATGTGCTCTTTCAATATCCAAACATGAATGAGAATTTTCAATGTTCATTCAATGTGTGTAGTGGTTCGTAGCGGCCAATAAGTTACTCTTTATATGAACAAACAGAACCGGTCTTGCAAGGGAAATCATCTTGACATACAACAACAAGGGAACAACCCAAAGGTTCGTGAGGTTGTTTGCATGACTACAAAGGGTTAAGACTTCAATGAGACGAGGATTATGATAGTGCACAAATCAATGAGATACAGATGAAGAGGAAGGGTATGTATATATGTAAAATGATAGTGAGGCCAGGCCAATGTTGCATGTAAAGATTAAAAGTTAAATGATGAGTCGGGGATTTGGAGACTAGGCTAGGATTTTCATGATGACAACTCATATGTGTAGAAGGAGGATGAGGTCAGAAAATTATACATTCTAGCAGGGAAAATAATGAGCATAGATTCAAATGTATGGGACGGCTTGGCTATGAACATGCTTTGAAACTAGAATGATAGATTTTTCAAGATTATTAAGACAAATAATTTGGGGTGCCTACAACTTCGCATGAGTGACCAACCCTTGATCAGTCCAATCAATCATACTGTCATAGTGAAACTGAAAAAATACTCTTGTGTGGTTGGATGATATCCATCATTAATTGAGGGTATCAACAGACTTCAATCATTTCTACTGATTGGAAAAAAAACTCCCTTTCATTCACTTCTTACAATGTAACCTCATCAATGATCTTTTCCTATTTTGAAAAGTTGGCATGATTTGAACTTGACTGTGCACTGGCATCATTACTCCTCATTTCCAACTTCTTTCCTGACACCATTAAGAACATCGATTTTATTTGAGAAAGCAGTGTGATTTAATTCTAGCATTTGATGATTAACGCTCGTCTATTAGTTAGAATCCATGTGTATCACTCAACAAATGACACATGTCTGATAGGGACCAGTGACATTATCTGACGTCATCTCAAATTCACCCAATTTCATATGAACTCTTCTTCAAACTATTTGTTTAAAAATTGATTTTTTATAAAAGAAAGAGCAGTCGCTCCTTCCTCTAGGGGTTATTTTTAAGGGATGGGGAAGTAGATATCAGCACTTTAACCACAAATTTCATAGGAATTTTACTTTAAATAGTTTGCTGGAAAGTGAAAATTTTCTCCAATAAAGAGCGATCGCTCCTTCCTCAAGTTGTTTTATTTTTGGGTGGTGAAAGTAAACGGGAAGGAGAAAGAGCAGTGGCTCCTTCCTAAAGGAGTTCTTTTTTACGGGTGGATAAATTAGATATCGGCACTTTAACCACACATTTCATAAGAATTGTTGGAAAGAGGAAATTTTCTCAAAGAAAGAGTGACCTCTCCTTCCTCAAGTTCTATTTTGGGGTGGTGAAAGTAGATGTTGAGGAGAAGAGAAGCCACTCTTTCTAATTTTGGCAATAATTTAGAGGATCATATTTGATTTAGGTGAAGGTGGAAACCATGTAAATAACATCCACCCCTTCAAGGAGCATGGGTACTGGACAAAGAAAGAGTGATTGATCCTTATATGTTGGACCCTTCGAGAAAATATTCTTATCTTAGAAAGAGATGCTAATCCTTTCACAAGGGTTTCCGTTTTGGGATAGGGAAAGTAGATGGTAAGAAGAAAGAGTGGGTTCCTTTTCACAAAGTGGGTCCATTTTGGAGTTCTAGGAATTCAACATATCGTATATATTCTAGGTGAAGGAGGGAATCATTTCAAGATCGTCCACACCTTCGAGGAATATTATCACTAGACAGAGAAAGAGTGTATGTCCTTTCCTAATCGTTGAATGGAATTTATAATTCATAGGCATAAAAAAATTGATATAATATATGTAATACTAATATATTATCATTATAAATATTTCCAAGTTTTATTCTCCAAGAGGCCATTTTAGGAAGGAACAATAGCTCCTTCCTCAAAGAGGCATGTCTTGGGGTTTTTGGATGATGTTTTCCTTAGACGATTAGGAATTAGTCATTGATGAAATCTAACCCTTTGGATTAGCATCCATATATGTATAAACCATTTCATGAGAAAAAAATCTTCTGAGGAAAAGAGTGACTGCTCCTTCCTCAAGTGGTTCAATTTTTGAGGTGAGCAATGTAGTATTTCGTATATGATTTCAATGAAGTCATCAATTGTTTAAAGTGAATCAACTCCATCGATGCATATGAGTGTTAGACGACTAAAGGATAACCATCCTTTCTTCATGCCATCTAATAGAATTCATAATTCAAATACATAAAGAAAATTGATATATTATATTTAAATATTATTAATAATATATTATATCAATAAATAATGCCAACCATTATTGTACAAGAAACCCTTTTAGGAAGGAATGACTGCTCCTTCCTCAAATAATTAGTTACTCATCCAATCTAGCCCTTTTCATGGAACGTGCTTATATGTACGGACCCTCATAGAAAATAATCATTGCTTGTTTTCATCTCACTATTTATTGATCTCTTTCCTTCTTTGTTGTACAATAGATTCATTATGATTCCCTGAGGATGGGTGGAGTTTCCACCCAAATCATTAGGTTAGAAAAATTCCACACAGTGCATCTAATAGCTTTGACACAAAATAATCTTCTCTCATTCTCATGTTACGTGCTTTCTATAAAACAAATCAACATAATTTTTGAAGGAGAGAATGTCTTATCATGGTTTTGGATTTCTTTTGGGGAACCACAATATTTGGTCCCTTCATGAAGGAACAATCTCTCTTTCTTCAACGAATCATTATCGGAAAACAATAGAAGAGGAAAAGTTCAAGAAAGAGCACACGTTCTTTCCTAATCCATTAAAATTGAGTTCATCATTCGTGAGCGTAAATAAATTTCTAGATAATAGAGATGTTTCTAATATATTATAATTATAAAGGTTATTTTCTTGTTCGAAAAACTCGTTTATGAAGGAACAATCAGACACGTGTTTCTTAAAGAGACTTACTTAGTGGTTGTGGATGACATGTGACTTGTATGATAGGCAATTAGTCACTCCATATACGATTTAATTTTTTCAATGAACTTCTAGATGGGACCCTATTTAATTGGGCATGCCTTAACATAATGATCCCTTTTTCACAGCTAGAAGGAAACCCTAATTAGTGAGATGTAACTCCTCCTACGATGGATATCATTTTGGTCTGGATTATATTTGACCTCTTCAAGAAGGAATGGTCATTCTTTCTTCTTTGATCCATTGTTGGAAAACAATAGTAGAGGCCGGCACCATAGAAAAAGGAACAATTGCGTCTTCTTTGATAGATATTCTCATGGAAAAACGCTACATTACATTTTTTCTAGGAAGGACTCATGAGTATTTACCGAATTGAATCTTTTCAAGTAAATTTCCATATGGGATTATTTGATAGGTTAGTTAGGTAATGATAGGTTCGTCCTTAAGGGTCGAATAAATTATTACCCATGGAAAATTAATTTATATGTATATGGGATTTTTTAAGGAAGGTGTGTCCTATCATCATTGTGTTGAGTGCCTTCCATTGAAAACAACAAAGTACCTTTTGAGCATTCAATGACACCTGCTTAACTCATGGATCTATTCTAAGCAACAATTACATTGGATCCATTTAGGATGGATCATTTGCTCCATTTGAAACTGATTCCTTCTCAAGAAACAATAACATAGTAAATCTTTAGGATATTGTTGTTGCTAAAACTCAAAACATTTTCTTCTTAGTGAGGAACACATGTATACTTTTGAGTAAGGATTGGTCATTCTATATCCAATCACTACTATCCCTTTTAGGAAATACTCCTTTTTATGTTCTCGCATTTATCATCATATAGAGAATGATATTATACAGTAATGTTATTAACATGTAAAGCATAGGTATAATTGATAATAAATAGTGGAAAATATTATTCTTTGTTTAAATTAAATATTATTTTCAATGTATTACAACAAATTTTACTTTTAGGGGGTTGTCTTCCGCTTTCAAAAGGCACTATTGAGAGTGGTTTTGGATCGCTCCCTATTCTTCCCATGCGTCGCCCTTTGTAGATGCTTGTCAATTCCCAAAGTTGACCTAAGGAAATTTTTTTAATTCTACAACAAAAAAAAGTGGTGCTACTGGTAGCACCACTTTTTGATTCGGGGTTGTTCTTTGGTGGTTTTAATCCAAAAATATGAGTTATTATGGTTAGAGTTTTATTTTCAGTACAAAGTTCAAGCGTCAAGTTGTATAACTTGTTCTAAGCTTAAGTGGTTGACTAAGTTGGGTGTAAATCTGACCCTTGGACCACAAAAGTTCCCCTTTCTTTTACAACCTATTAGTGGAGTATTGTTTTGGACTAGTGGTCGGTCTTCAACAAGGTGAAGCATTGTGGGTTCCTAGTGTTTTCTACTAATACAACTTTAAATGCTTGATAAGTTATATGGTTATTTATTTGTGTTTGATCACTTGATCATATGGTTTTGGTTTCTATTATAGACTTGTCAAATGTGATTGATTTAATTACTTGCAATTAAGGACAAAAATATATAGGTTATCTTTCCTTAATAAAGCCCCAGCCTGTACTCCTTAATTCTAACCTCCGCTCACAAAATATAGAACCAGGTAAACTCAATAGCTACGGGATAGTTTATATGGAGACCAAGTCGTGTCTACTATATGAACAACCAAGATATTTCGACAGGGCTCTTTGAACCGGGCAATTTGATCTAAGGGTAATTGAACCAGGTCTCTTTCCTCTAAAGGGCTATTATGTGGCCCCCTCCATCTATTGGGTTTCTATTTGTCCCCCTCCTTCCATCCATCAGGGTTGTCTCTATTGGCCCTATAGAAGGTCCCCTCCCTAGTGATCGACTATAGGTGGGTTGGCTGGGTCGAGGTGAGAGGCAAAAGGCTATAAGTTTAGGTGAAGGATTTTGCCAAACACCCTTATAGCTAGTGATGTTAGGTAGGTATGTTATAGTGCCATACTTTAAGATATCAATTTATAATGAGAATAAGATTTCACTTTCAAATTTGATGAAGATGCTTATTTAATTTAAATATTGTATTTTTCTATGGCCCATTGGTGTTATATTTGAGAAAATGGCATTATATCCCCAATGGGAATTAAGATCGATACAATCCATTTGTTTTAACCTATCGGGATTGCGAAGGATAGATTGCAGAATTATATTCAATTTGATAGAAATTTTAATACAAGAATTTAAATATGTAATCCAAAATATTTTTATATTTAGTATGAAAATTACTTTTCATGATAGTATATGAGAGAATATTTATTTCTAGCATGATAAAAGGTTATATATTCCTAATTAATAGTGAAGCGAAATGATTTATCAATAATTTATTTTATTATTAATTAATCATATTGATCATTATTATACAATTATTGTATTTATGTATATATTTTTTTACATTTAGGTTTTTAGAATTATCTTAAAATTATTTATCTTTTTCAAATAGAATTTTTTTTAAAAATTATTTATCTTAAAATTATTTAAAATTATTTATCTTATAAAGTATATGATTGAATTTGTACTAAATACAAAAAAAACATATATTTAAGTCGGAGGCGTTTTTAATGGAGACATGGTCTCAGAAGATTCCTCGTCCCCTTGGTAAATAAAATGTCGCCACATGTCGGTTCACCGCTAACGGACTGGAAAATAAGCGACGTATTTTGGGGGCACGGATTTTGAGGGGTTTGGACGGATTTTGGGGTTTGGAAGGGACAAATTCAGACTTACTGCGCCCTTGGAAATTTTAAGGGAAGGTCCCTCAGTCACTGCCAAATTTAGCGGCCTTATCGATGATCCACTGCAAAACGTTCTCGATCCATGAACCCAGTTGCGCCCTTCCATAGGTGAGAAAATTTTGCTTCCTGCATCTCATGTTCTTTTTCTTTTTCCTGCTTCCATTGTCAAGTTGTATCAGGTATTGTTGTCAGAGTGAATTGAAGTTTTTGATGTACGTGTAACGCGTATATAGAGAATGGGAGTTTGGAGCAAATTCTGCACAGAGAGAAAGCCAAGAACCTGTAGTGGCGGGATCGTAGCAGGGATAGCTCATGCGTTGGCTTACTTCCATGTGAAATAACGTGTTTCTGGACTCGACTCGACATTCCAAGAATGCGTCGTCGACTTCAGCACCGCCAAGCTCCTCAACCTCGGTAAATAAAAGTCATTACCATATTCCTCTTCTTTTCATTAAAATAGAATTATTGTATTTATGTGTTTGAAGTTTGAATGACTGTGCAGAATTGGGTTATGCAATGAAAGCAACGGAGAAGTGTGATGCGTATATCTTTGGAGTGCTAGTATTGGAAGTGATAAGCGAAAGACATATCTGGTGGGGAAGAGCGAGCGAGCGAGCGAAGATTATTTTCATGGGCGCCGAGAAGAATAAGGATGGTGCATTGGACGAGGTGTTTGTAAAAGATATACTGGATAGCAAAATTGAGGGTTCTCAAGATATTTTTATTGATAAATTTATTTGTTTGATGAAAAAATGTATCAAACCATCTCGCACATGGCCTCCAACTATGTGGAAAATTGTCCAAAAATTTCACAGAGGCCAACTATGCGGAACATTGGCCAAAAATTTCAATTATTGCACCCATAACATCGTAGTGGTCGCACTACCAAAGTCCACCCATACTATCTTAACACGCTCACACTTTCCCAACTATTGTATGATTGATATATTTTTACCATTTCCAAAGTATGGTACGATAAGGACCACAACTTCTCTTCTTTATTTGGCCTATAACTAGGTAAAGTGTGATCACGATATTATTAGACCCTGTATGCCAGCAGGGACTCTATGAATAGGCTTGTCAGTGTTTCAATTAGTCTACACCAAGACCAAAAACATATTTAAACATGTATTTTAAGTTTTCATTCAAAACAATGGATCACAGTTTCCTAAACCAATCAATAATTTATCCTTCTCACAAAAGAATGCAACACCATTTCCTTGGCCAATCGACAGTTTGGACCTCTTATTTGGCCTCATATCTAGACAAGAAAGACATTTTCCATTTAAATCATATGAAACATTCCTATGAATTTTTCTATTTTTTACTGTGCTTATATTCTTTGGAAATAATGATATCCCTAACATTAGCATTAGTTCATAGCATTAAAATTTTAATGCCCATACCCTGTGCACCTCTTACCACCGCCAGGCCCACCGCCCTAATATTCCACTTACTGCAGCAACAAAATCTACAAGATTGAGGCTACTTCCACTTCTTTGTTGAATTGTGCATCATGCAACACTGTCATGGCAACCTTTGTACATGAAGCTTGGTTCGTTGGCGTAGAACAACAAAGCCTTCATTGTTGCAACACCACCCTGGAAACCTTTGTACATGAAGCTTGGTTCATTGGCATAGAACAACAAAGCCTTCATTGTTGAATAATTCATACTTGAAGAAGCTCAACCTTACTCAATGCCATGAGGACAAATTCATATTCAGATCCAAAGCCGGACAATTAAAGAGTAACTCTAACTCTCATACCTTTCATTCTTGTTATAATTATTCCTTAGCTTAGCTCTTTGTTGTTGCAAAGAATTCTACAAAAAAAGTCTAAAAACGAGCATGCATATGCTTACAAAATTAGTGAAAGGAAGCCATGCATGTGCATGCCACATATTTCTGGATAAAGCAAAGAGCTAAAAACAACTAAGTAAGCTTATTTAATTATTGTTGTGAAAGATTTAAGAGAACCCAATAACTGAGGCATGTATACATCCAGTGATTCCACTCCCAATTGGAAAATCCCTACCATGGTGACCTAGAAATGAGAGAGTTTGTAGCTTTTTTTATGTCATTGAAGTCTTTGTTGTATGTAGCGTAGGGACTGGATTTGTCTGTAGCAAGTTAAACAGTTGGTCTTTTCTGCAATAAGTTAAACAATGGATCTTCAAACTGCAATTAGCTCTATTCGATTGTGAATAGAGAATAAAACTCAAGCATAAAAAAATTGCGACCCATTTTACAAAAAAAAAACAGTGTTGTACCACGATAAGACCCGCCCGTTTCAAGGCACTTGCCAGTCCTGTAACCTTGCAACCTACTTTCATCAAAATATTTGTCTTTATCCACAAATTCCTTTTCCTTACGAGTGCCTTTCAAGGGATACTGATTACAAAAAATATCTATTTATTGAGCAATGAAGCACCCTGACATAAAACTATCATATATGAAATAAACTGACGAAAGCATTTTGACCAATCATTTATCATGATAATTTCATACTCTGATATTTTTTAAATAAAGAAAAAACAGTGCGACAACGTTCTTATCATATCTGCATTTTCTTTCTTTCGAAAGTAGGATAAGAGCTCAATTATTGGTGTTTTGTATGGATTCCCTCTCAACTCAACATTATGTTTCCTCCCATCAAAATATAACATCATATTCGCTAGAATTTATAAATTTTTAAAACGATGCAGAAAACATGTTTGTTGCAATTGAAATTTCATTAAACTTGTTTATTGTTTTCTTCATCCTTATATTTCCCTCTCATTCTCTCCATTATTACGTCCATGTACTCATACTCATCTATGTTTAATGCATAAGAAATTACAGTAATAACAGTAGCCTCTCAACAAAATAATCCTGCTGAGAAGTATTCAGAAAATTCATTACCGACACTCGCTAAATAATATTCAATAAATCTACAGACGGAGTTGCAAAAACTCCAATTACCCGCAAGAAAGTCTCTGGTGTTCTTCCATTGTGATTTACATATCCCTGTATTGAATCCCAAAGCTTTCAAATGCTTCAACATTGTTGTGCATAGACAACTCTTACTGTGGTTCACCTCCATATAATTCTCCTCATTTTCCTTGGCATCTTTTGCACAGCATAGTAAACGTAACTCAGTTGCAGTCTTGCAAGATACCACGCTTTGCACAAATGAATACAAGGCACACATTCAAGAAATCCCTTGATATCAAGGGTTAATGTTTTCTACTATCTAAGCTCTATATCAAGAGTCATGACATAAAAACATATTTCCAAGTACAGAGAAACTTAAAATAGAAATAAAGAAGAGATTGATTGTACCTCCAACTTAACATAGAAACCAAGAAGAGATTGAATGTACCTCTACTATCTGAGTGGACTCGGGATCGTCGGGCTCATTATGAGAGGAGGGTTCTATTGGGCCATTAGGGAAAGTGCAACGAGAACATATTACTTCATCAAATTCAATGAAACCACAGACCATATCAACGAAGTAGGTACACTTCGATCATTTATTTATTTAATCACAACACCTCTACCTCCTCTGTGCGTGCCATATTTGTTATATAGGCTAATTTTGTTAAGAAATCATGGGCACCAAGATTATAAAGAAATAGGAAAAACTAAACAAGTAATTTTATTATTTGGAGGGTGCAGCTTTCATATTGAAGTGGGCATTTATTTATCTCATTACAATATATTCAATAACGGTTGCATAACTATAATTTATCACAACCGTAACATAACTAAGTGTTAATCTTCAACACACCCTCTTAACACTATAATTTAAAAAAAACTTGATTGACATAATAACATAAAATAAAGAACTTCTGAAATGGATATCTATTTTCTTCTCTACATATTCATATTTTTGCAGGTACTCCATCATGCTGTCTCATCACCTTCGTAAAGGTAGAATTCCCGAGTTCCCAGATTCCACCTCCCCGAACTCCTGAATCACAGATCTCCCGAAGTCAAATTACTGGACAATCCACATGTCGCGTAACCTCAGCAACTAGTGAGGGCTCCTTCCCTAGACCACAACTCCGGAATTACTTGGACAACAATCCATATTAAGTTACACTTTATTAACTTCTTCATATAGTAAAGAAGAAATATGACTGTTCAAAACAGTAAGTTGTCTTGACTTTGTTGTTATCATCAATTAAAACAACAATCTTTCTTTACATATATATTGCATATTGAGCAAAATTATATGCATACTATATTTTGTAAATAGAACTCAAATGTCACAAATTAATTTGACAAATGTATCAAAAGAATTTTTCACAGCAACAACTCCAGCATGCATAATGATATATCGATGAAATTTCCAGCTTTCATTTTGACAGTTCTAGCTTTCATTTTGACAGTTCTAGCTTTTAATTTGACAGATACTACATAATGATAGATAGCAATTTCCCTTTGTGATGTAAAAACAAAGATTTTCCCATCTCAGCAACGACAAAGAAGTACTGTCTAAAATTTCTGATAAGATTTCCGGCCAAGTGAGGAAAGAGATTTCCAGCTCTAGATACACCGCGTTTTGAATGATGAAATTCCGTTTCTTATTTTCACCGATAGTTACACCAAGCATTGAATGAAGTTCTGCTTCTTTTCTCCTGTACGGGTTGCCATCTACAAATTGCTGAGTTGATATATAGATTTCAAACTGCTTTATATACAGATTTAAATAATAAATATTATGGGCAACAACTTCAATCCTTGTAGATAGATATTTTCAAAAATATTATTGATAAAAATCTATACATTGATGCTATTCCAATATAGCGACCATGATTATTAAAAAAAAAGACTCATTTTCTAGCCACTCTCCTGATAGATTAAGGGTTGTCCAAGCTCTTATACCATGTTAAGAAATCATGGGCACCAAGATTATAAAGAAATAGGAAAAACTAAACTAGTAATTTTATTAATTGGAGGGTGTAGCTTTCATATTGAAGCGGGCACTTATTTATCTCATTACAATATATTCAATAACTGTTGCATAACTATAATTTAACTGTTTACTTACAAACTAATTGTAAGTGTTAATCTTCAACAAATTTTCCCTTTATTTATATCTTTTCCAGTGCCATGGAGAACAAGTTGTAACCTATAATCTTGGAGTAAATGCCTAGGCTGCTCAACCATTCTAGTGCGGAGTGTAATGGGTGTGGAATAGAGGAAGGCTAAATGATTTCTCGTATGGCTATGTCAACACTATTCTTTTTTGCAGGGTTTTACAAAGTCTCTTGCCATGGCAGTTTGAAAATTGAGCTTTATATCAGTGTCTATAAAGGCTAAAATTGGTCAAAGGAACTGGAGGATACAACACACGCCTTTCATAGGGGCTATTACAGAGTTACTGAATGCACATTATTTGTACATGAATGTAAGAGTGCCTAGTACAGCTTAGTTATCCTTCCTCCCTTGCTCGCCTTCTTTCACTTTTCTCTGTCTCAAGTTTGTTGGCATCTATGTTCTCCTCTCTCAGGCCCAAGGGATTATTCAATTGAGTTTTCCAACATTTGGATTGTAGAAAAAATTATTCAAAATATCCCTAGTCAGAGGATCAGAGGCGCACTACGGATGGAAGCTAAAGCTAGAGGATTCACTTGTTTAGATGGAGGCACTAGCAAAACCAAAGGTAGCTATGGAACCTTGCAATGATATTCATCATGGAGTGATGAGCTCTTGGATTTCCATGAGGAGCATGGACTAGGGTGAGACATCCGGTTGCCATGCATTGAAATCATGCCACAATAGAAATACCACGCATGCATTTTCGGTTCCCTATTGGTTTTATTGTGCTACTGCGATGATTTTATTGAATTAAAAAATTTAATTATATTTTATGAAGTGATTATTGTTTCACCACCCAAGGAAAGCTTGATATTTGTCCATTTGGATTCTTGTTGGTAGAGCACGTGGATGGGTGCATGAGAGTGCTTAGTCTTATCATTACCATGCTAAGTGGACGTCGCTTCCAAAATAATCTTTGAAATAATCCAACGGATGATGGAAACAGACAATCCTCTAACGATAGGTTGAAAGAATCCAACGGAAAAATTCCACCCCAACAAGCCACACCAGAAGCACGCACCCCAGCAATCACACTCTGATAGTCAAAATTCTTCTGTTTGTGTCCATAGCACAACATAGTTGGCAGAATCATGGGCTTTTCTGGATAACTAATTAGTTATATCAGAGGAGATCGTAAATGATTCCAACCAATTTCACCGCTAATAGTTTTGGAATTTGTCACTGCATTTATTGGACACATAGCAAGTCGGGGAATTTACTGGACATATAGCCGACATCACGATGATTTACATAATTTATTATATTAAAATACTATTCAGCTAAATTTACTTTCAAGATTATGGAAGTCAATATAACAATAAAAATCAGTGACAACCGATTAATTAGACGTGACCCAGATTCCGACAGATAAGGATGGTCTATAAAAACCATACCTTGATGTAAATTCAGTAAATCCAGAGACCAAGGTAGCTATTTGAGTTTCAAAATGCAAGATTTTAGAAAGCTAGTTTCAACGATAATTAAATTAAAGTAATATGTATTATTTGTTATCAGGGTGCTTATAAAATTCAATATAAAAAGCATTGCAAAATCTGAAGTGCATAATATAAAAATACTTTTGTGAATGATCAACAAATTAAAATAAAACAAATTGTGGTGTTTGTAATCTCGGTGAAAGAGAAAACTTAATAACGTTAATTTGAAAATAGTTTTGTTTAATAATAAATAAATTATTGTATTGTTAGTTGTTTAGGTGGTGAAAGATATCAATTATCTTATCAACGCAGAGATTTATTCTTTTCATAGCAGGCAGTTTTACCATCAAAGCAACCTGAAAACAAACAGACGCGTACGACAGCCGAGAAGGCTAATGCCATGTTATCAATAGTTGTACTACATATTATCTAGTGCTCCATTGAGTTTTTGAGCTATACCAAGACAAAGTTTATCACCTACTATGCATGCAGTTGCTTAGTGTTCGATATATGAAATGTTGATAGCATAGCTACCACAATATTTCATTTATGATTGGATGCATTATGTCAAAGGAACAATAAAAAGTACATTGATAATTGTAGGTTCCCTAAATATTACTAAAAGCTTTATTTATGTAAGAAAATTGTTATAATACTCTTCGCATGGACTTGCTGCCTTTAGCAGCTCCTCTTGTTTTTTGAAGAAACATTGCCAAAATAATGATGTTATTTTCATGAAATTAATCAATGATATTCATTCTTTGTTTGTGTGTTTTATGTGGAAATAATGAGATTGAATTTATAATTGAAATATTTTGTACATAACATTTAGTGGTTCTTCTTATAGTATAGGTGGTTGAAAAAACAAGGTACATAATTTCCATAGCTATATTCATTGAATTAAGGAAAATGAGTTTATTGATATGTTTTTTTAATAATGTCATATGATTAGTTTTTCCAACATCATTCATGTGTATTCCTATAACTTCTAAGGTCGTGTTGTAATCATGATTACCTCGTTGTACGGCCCAATGACTCCTTGATATGCAATGCCACACTCGGAGACATGCATGGGTGCAAGAGCTACGGCTATTCACAATATTTTAAACATTTTTAAAATTTTCCAAAAAATAAATTATAACATTATGTTATTTTCAAATATTTTTGATTTATTTTAAATTTTTATAAAATATATTTTATAATAAATAATAATGCAAGCCAAGTATAATATGTAAATGGGTGATTCCATGAAGGTGGGTAACACTTTTTGGCCAAATTTGGTGATGAAAACCTGATTTTTTACTGATGTGCTAGATAGAAGCCTTCGAAACGCATATATTCCATGTGAATTTCGACTTGTAGTAAAAAAACAAATTGTAGAATATTATGTTGCCTTCCCAATGATATTTAAAAAAAATATTCCGATGTCATTTAATGTGTAAAATTTTGCATTTAATGAACTGTGTGACCTTTAAAATTTGAAGAAGTTAATAAGTGGCTCGTGTCCATCCCCAATAATTCAATCTTACATTAATAATTTAATATATATATATATATATATATATATATATATGAGCATGATCTACACAAAATGCACTGTGGTCTGCATATTTTTTGTTAATTTATTTTACAATATACAATTATTTATTATTTTTTGAAAGTGACCACATCTAATTTCAGCATCATTTTATACACATGTGTGTCTATCCCATTTTTTTTCACTATTTTCAAATATTGAAAAACCAAAGATACCCTTTTGAAGACGATGCGTCGATGTGTGGGCTGAAAAACCAAACATTTTATTTTTGGCATGCATCGATGTGTGGGATTTTAAAGAAAATGTGTTATGGAGACTGTGGGATCTGAAAAACAAAAAGTAGGGAAACTAAACATGATACTAGTTTTCATTTAGACAAGAATTGAAAATGTTCAATGACATGAATTCAAATGGGGATTCAAAATACAAGGTGTCCAAGCATCTTTTGGAAGACTTCATTAAATGAAACTTTACATGATGCATATGAAAATACAATGTCAAGATCAAGCTATGATTTCAATCAAGGTCTCTAAAACCATTGATTGAACGAGTTAGAGAAAATCTCGATCGAGCTAGCAGCTTAATTGAGTTTTTCAAAAATTTAACTAAAAACATATTCGAGTGTGCACACGAATATGGACACCCAAATATAATTAAAATCAAACATAGAATTATATGATAATAAAATTTAATAAAACATAATTTCAACTATAAGAATTTTATACTTGAGGGTAATAGTATATACCTTGAAGAAAAAACAAGTAAACGCATTACTACTGTCACTTCCCCTAGATTTTATGTATAGATATTAGTTGTAAAGTAATTGGAGTTATAGATGTGATTGATTGGAGTCATAGATATGATTAATCACATCTATAACCCAATTACTCTGCGACTAATATCCATCAAATGAAGTTCATATCCATATCCAATTAAATGATGGGCATGTTGCCTATTTATAGGAAACTAAAGATGCTTGATCGAGGTCTACTTTAACCCTCGATCGAGCTTCTATTAACCCTCAATCGAAGTTCCGCACCATCGACTGTGGGTTAACAAAAAGCTCGATCTAGTGTTTAACAGAACCTCGATCGAGCTGTTAAGACCTCGATCGACTGTTTATTAAAAGCTCGATCGAGGTACGTTTTTCCGTTTTTGCCGAATTCGCATTGCCAAAAAATGTAACCCACCTCCGTGGATGCACCCAAATCATATTAAGAAATTAAAACTACGATTTATCTTCTTATTCTTTATTTATTGTTGTGATACATTATTTTCGATTTAAGTTTCACATGTCTTGCAAACCCATTATCGTGATACTTATATGTGACCTTACTCAGAGTCATGTTCTTTGAAGTTTAGCTTGATTTTTTATATTAAGTATGTATCATTTTATTTTAAACTAGTAGTTTAAATATTTATAAAATAAGTAGTTTAATTTTTTATAAAATATATTTTTTAAATTTTACAATAAGAATTATGAAGTGGCAATGTCTTTGGGCCTTATGCTTTGATAAATAGAAATTTTGTAAATAAATATGTTAATCTCATGATAATAATGTCTTTATTACATTCATGATAATATAAAGTATATTTAAGTAAAATTCCATGACAAATTATAGTTACATTTGATTAATAGGAATTTTGAACACACTTTGCTTTTATTTTTATTTTTCCTAAACTCCACATTTAAGCAGTCTTTAGTTATTTAATTCAAATACCAAAAAACAATTATTTTACTAAATGTTTTTACAAGTTCTTATCTCAAACCTTTATTTATTTGATTAAGGTATTTAAAACAATTATTTTGCTACAAAATTCTTAGAAGCTGTCTTGATTATTTAACTAAAGTATTAAAATGAACAAAAACAAAATGTGAACCATTATCATACTACAACTGTAAATGAGGTATGAATAACTTTGTTGGTTTTTCACTTGTCTTATTAAATATTTTTTACTACAAGTGTGATTGTAATTTTTTGGTTTTTATTTTAACATAAGAAGAATTAAATAGATTACTATTAATAAATAAAATATAATATCATTCTAATGAGATTATATTTAATTTGTTTTTATTAAAATCAAGTAAATAATTTATTTTTTCTAAAATTTATTTAGCTTTAATAAGGTCTTTTAGTAAGTTAAGAGGAATTTTTTTTCTAAATATTATACAAAAATGAATTAATATATACATTGTATAAATTAATATACTTTATTTTAAACAAAATATCCATGGTATAAATTAATATACTTTATAAAAAAAATTACTAAAAGTGAATATATTATTTAATTTCACATTAAAATATATTGTTTTCCAAAACCATATTAAAATATAAACTTTCAATACTTGTGGCCCATTTTGTGGTCATCTAACAGTGGATCAAACAAATGTAGTAGAAAACTCAACATACTAGGATGAAGCAAATACAAGAAACTCAACATACTAGGATGAAGCAAATACAAGAAACTCAACATACATATGCAATGAATTTACTCACCCCTTAATATCTTTATCCTAACAAAGTGGATTTGATTTTGTTACAATGGCATATTTATGTTTGTCAAGGCAATGAATTTACTCACCCCTTAAATACAAAAAACTCAACATACATATGCAATGAATTTACTCACCCCTTAATATCTTTAGCCTAACAAAGTGGATTTGATTTTGTTACAATGGCATATTTATGTTTGTCAAGTTTTCTTCTTCTTACGATAAGCCTTAATTAGTATGTATTCAAGTTCTATATGTAAGTATACTTACTAATTTATTCCTAGATCTTATTTCTTTTTTTCAAAAATTGTTAACCTAATGGAATGTAATTTGCAATTTCTAAAACATGCAATTCTCATTTCAATCCAATGTACACATCCAATTCACATTTCAACTCAATTTGTTAATCTCTATTCATAGTAAGTTAAAGACAATTGCAATTGTGGTATGATATTAATGTTAATGGATTGCAATATTATAAATCTTTTCTTGAGAAACATAAGATAGAGCTCAAGCAAAGTAGTTTGCACAACAAACGTTAGTTGTCTATGAGAAAGCTCAAAACATTATTAAATTTTTTTATCAAAAGTATAACAGAACTACCATGAACATCACCAATCCCAAGTTGGGGACAAAACAATTCCTGCAATAGATTCAATTAGGTTCATGGCACTTTCAATATTTTTTCTCAAATGTAAAAGACAGAGTTGAAAATATAAACCTTGTCATATTTGAGGTTATAAGCAACAATGCTTTCAAGTTGGATACCAAACAATTAAGTCCTATCTGTTTTAAAAGATGATGAAAATTTGTCTCGACCATAAATGATATAACCACTAGCCAAAATATGATTGGTGGTAGAAAATTTCTTCGGAATTTAGATTAGGTGACTTCTTATACCTTGGCACCAATGCAATTCCATAAAGTTTCTAAACAAACACAAAATTGGTTTGAATTAAATCACATTAAAGAGTTGTATGAGTAAATTGCATAAAGTTTTTAAACAAACACAAAATCCTTGTGAAGTAAATCACATTAAATAGTTGTATGATTACTCATGCACCAAATGGATTGTTACATTATCCAAGAATTACAAAGTTGCATCATTACTCACAATGTCGATGCTTTATTTCTTGTTTAGTCTCATACTACACTATTTTGACACAATGCCATTACACTATAAGCATTCCTTTAATTCATTCAATATACATAAAGGGGCCTTTCACACCATTTTTGTTTTTGATGTTACTACAGAACATTGTTACTATCTCTAAACTAGCCATTTACTTATCACAAGGGAGAAATGGATATGCTCAATAAATTAACACTAGATCTTATTTCCAATCATGGTGTTCTTCAAAGGCCTTATTCAAGTTATGTCCAAATCTACCATAGAATCCTGTGATGGTTGGAACACTTGCAATTCAAATGTGGGCTACATACTTCCTACATAATTGAAGACATAAAAAATCTCCACATATTTCCATCTGAAGTACCTAGGTTCACTAATAAGATCTAATGGTATTGATTTATCATATATATGGACATTGAAAACTAGATTCTACTTGCAGAGTGTGTCATCATAGTGCTTGCAACCTATAATTGTGTGAATGGTATCAAGGAATCAAATTTAGTTCTTTACAAGGTTAAGATAGTAGATACATTGTACAACATTTCTAATACTATGTTTAGGGGTATTGTGACTTTAGATCAATTGAAGGATTAAAATTAATAACATTGGATCCTCACCTTATAGAGATCGGGTATGATACTAATGTTAAGGGAATGGAAGAAAAGAAATCGCACCATGATAAACATGATATACATCTCAAGCAATACAAAAAAATCAAGAGGCAAACATACCATGAACATCACCAATCACAAGTTGACAACAATGCAATTTCTACAATGAATGCAAGTTGTCTACTAGCAACTTCAGGACACAAGATGATGCAAAATTGTCTCAGCCTAAACATGTGTTGTTCATATTATCCAAAATAGGGGCTAGGATAAAAATCCCTTTAGAATTTACTCTAGATGACCAAAAGCCTTAAAAGAGACCAAAAACAATCATTCCATTCCCAACCTACTACACAAAGTCCACAATGTTTCCATTACAACAATTCCAGCAATTGATCATTGCCCACTAAAACATATGGTAACACAATAAAGGAAATGCCAGAGAAGAACATATTGTGCCCACCTTTTGTAGTGAGGGAATATCAAGAAACCACATGAACCAAATAAACACAAGTTGGATAGATCATTCTAGATACAAAAAGAGGAAACCAACTATGTAATGGATTAGTGTCTTCAAAGATGGTTGCCCAAATGGTTGAGAAATACACATAAAGCTAAAAGTACCACCAACAAGAATTGATAAACATGTTTTTGATATCCTATGGTTGCACGAATGGTTCAAAGCAATACACATAAAGCTAAAAGTACCACCAACAATCTAACTAATAAACATGTTTTGGATATCCTTTGTGAATCATTGGATGAATTTTGAGGTTTAGAATCAATTTCCTAAGGAAAATCATAAAATAACATTTAAAATAATCAAATAAGAGTTATTATTTATTTTTAAGGAAATGAGAGAAGTGTTCTCACTCAAATTCAAGTACACCTACAAATATTTGAATAAGCCTACAAAGATAGGTTGAAAATAGAATAGAAAAATATAGTTTTTTCCTTTCCCTCCAAAATTGTTTATCATATGGCTCATATCATTATTGTGAATCATATTAGTTCTTATAAAGTTCCCTCCAAAATTGTTTATTATATGCTAATATCATTGTCTTGAATCCTATTAGTTCTTATAAAGTTGATTTTAACAATACATTTTTTTGTTTTGCGTTCCTATAATAAATTATAACCCATAAAAAAATTCAAAAAATGAAATTGTTATAAACATAAAAAAACTACTAACTACCCTCGTGTACATAACCTAGAACGTGGCCATTTCTATGGGATTTAGTGGATGATTATTTGATCATTTTTTATTGAAGTTGGTGGTGTTTAGTTCATCATTTGGTAAGGGCTTGTACATCCCTATTGAACTCTCTTTCCTATCCTAGCACTAACAAATTATTAACGAGCATTTGGGATGGTGCAAGCTAATGCTGGTCACTTATGACGTGTTCATTGCAATGGACTTCTGGAAAAATAGAAATCTGAACGTTAAAAAGCAATATTAGAGGTACCTACACAACTTTTTGGAATATGGTGTAATAATATGAAACATGGAAAATCGGATTACCTTCCAGAATATATAACTTTTATTTATGGAAACTAAGCATAAATCCCCAAAAACGATGTTCTTCTAAGGTTGGTATGTTATATTTTTCCCAAAAAATAATGAATATGTTTGTGTTGGTCCACTCGTTTGATATGCAAATGGTGGAATTTTGTGAAAAAAATTCTATAGAGTTGTAGATAACAGGTGTGTCTAGTGCAACGTTATTTTTCCATATTTATTTATGTTATATTTTATATTTTTCAAATTAAGGAAGTCAGTGACGCCCTAAAATGACAAGGTCGAGCGTTGGTCCACCACATCTTGGTCTTAACATAGTCAATGAATGATATATATTTTTTAAGGATGTAGGTCTTTGTGTCTTCTTGTGCGGGTTATTTTCCGTTTTCTAAATACGTGAGCCAATCAAAATTTATAGCCGAAGCAAATAGCCTACCTTTTGTGTTAGATTGACGTTAGTCCATTTAAAATTAAATAAAAAATAGAAAAAGATAATAGATTTAAGTAAAAATTACATATTGAGAATCTACAGACAGAGTTACACAAGTGTGTGAATTTTCATTAGCAGTGGACAAGCGTGGCATATGGAAAATCATGCACGAAATAGGAGAAGTGGTACAAAACAAGTTTTTATGTCATAAGACAGTCCAGACCACTTAGTTGGGCAACCCAAACCTAAAATCAAAGCAGCCAAGTCATCCACCACGTAGGTTGGAAAAAAGGTGCCACCAAAATTGTAAATTTAAATTACGCGCATGCACTAGAAGCGCGATCGCGCTACTTTGTGCGCACACGTTAAATACGTGTGCATGCATTTGTAAAATAAACACTTTGTTTTGGTTTGATTTTCAAGCATTTGCAATGGAATGATGATGATGATGATGATGATGGTGATGATGATGATGATGAGGATGAGGATCACGATGACTATGAGTATGATGACGATGATTTTGATGACAATGATGATGATTACGATGATGAGGATGATGATGTTGATGACGACGACGATGATGATGATGAGGATAATAATGACTATGATGATGAACAATGATGGTGATGATGATGATGATAATGAGGATGAGGATGATGATCACGATGACTATTACTATGATGACGGTGATTATGATGATGATTGCAATGATGAGGATGATGATGTTGATGACGACGACGATGATGATGATGAGAATGATGATGACTATGACGATGAGCAATGATGGTGATGATGATGAAGATGATGATGAGGATGATGACGATGCTGACGATGATGAGGAACAATGATGATGAGGAGGATGATGATGATGCTGATGATGATGAGGAACAATGATGATGATGATGATGATAAGGATGATTTCAACGACGATGATGAGGATGCTGACTATGATGATGATGATGAGGATGACGATGACGATGACGATGACAATGATGATGAACAATGATGGTGATGATGATGAGGAGGAGGAGGAGGAGGAGGAGGATGATGACAACGACGACGACGATGAGGAACAATGATGATGATGATGATATTTTTAGTTGAAAATTTGCTTTGATTTTATTGTCAAGTATGTGCAATGGAATGATGATGATGAACAATGATGATGATGAGGAGGAGGAGGATGACAATGATGATAATGAGGATGATGACTATGATGAGGATGATGAGGATGATGATGATGATTATGACAACGATGATAATGATGATGAACAATGATGGTGATGATGATGATGATGATGAGGATGATGATGATGATGATGATGACGATGATGAACAATGTTGGTGATGATGATGATGAGGATGATGGGAATGATGATGATGAGGATGATGACTATGATGATGATGAGGATGAGGATGAGGATAATGATGATGATGATGATGATGACAACGATGATGAGGATGAGGATGAGGATGATGATAATGACTATGATGATGAGGAACAATGATGATGATGATGATGATGATAGGTTTAGTTGAAACTTTGCTTTGATTTTATTTTCAAGCATTTGCAATGGAATGATGATGATGATGATAGGTTTAGTTGAAACTTTGCTTTGATTTTATTTTCAAGCATTTGCAATGGAATGATGATGATGAACAATGATGATGATGAGGAGGAGGATTATGACTATGATGATGATGAGGATGATGACTATGATGATGATGAGGATGATGGTGATGATGATGATGATGATGATGATGATGAGGATGAGGATGATGAGGATGATGATGAGGATGTTGACGACGACGACGATGATGATGATGATGAACAATGTTGGTGATGATGATGATGAGGACAATGACAATGATGACGACAAGGATGATGACTATGATGATGATGAGGATGATGATGAAGATGATGATGACAATGACAATGATGATGAACAATGATGGTGATGATGATGATGACAACGAGGATGATGATGATGACAACGATGATGAGGAACAATGATGACGATGATGATAGGTTTAGTTGAAACTTTGCTTTGATTTTATTTTCAAGCATTTGCAATGGAATGATGATTATGAACAATGATGATGAGGAAGAGGAGAATGATGACAATGATAATGATGAGGATGATGACTCTGATGATGATGGTGATGATGATGATGATGATGATGATGATGATGATGACAACGATGATGAGGAACAATGATGACGATGATGATAGGTTTAGTTGAAACTTTGCTTTGATTTTATTTTCAAGCATTTGCAATGGAATGATGATTATGAACAATGATGATGATGATGATGAGGATGATGATGATGATGATGAAAAATGATGGTGATGATGAGGATGAGGATGAGGATGATGAGGATGATGAGGATGATGATGATGATGATGACAATGATGAACAATGTTGGTGATGATGATGATGAGGACGATGACAATGATGTTGATGAGGATGATGACTATGATGATGAAGAGGATGAGGATGATGATGAAGAAGATGATGACGATGACAATGATGATGAACAATGATGGTGATGATGATCATGTTGATGATGATGATGATGATGATGATGAGGACGAGGATGATGACAATGACGACGATGATGAGGAATAATGATGACGATGATGAGGACGAGGATGATGACAATGACGACGATGATGAGGAATAATGATGACGATGATGAAAAGTTTAGTTGAAACTTTGCTTTGATTTTATTTTCAAGCATTTGCAATGGAATGATGATGATGAGGAGGAAGATGACAATGATGATGATGAGGATGATGACTATGATGACTATGATGATGACGACGATGATGATGATGAACAATGATGGTGATGATGATGATGATGACGATGTTGAACAATTTTGGTGATGATGATGAAAATGATGACTATGAAGATGATGACTATGATGATGATGAGGATGATGATGATGACAACGACGATGAGGAACAATGATGATGATGATGATAGGTTTAGTTGAAACTTTGGTTTGATTTTATTTTCAAGCATTTGCAATGGAATGGTGACAATGAACAATGATGATGATGATGATAGGTTTAGTTGAAACTTTGGTTTGATTTTATTTTCAAGCATTTGCAATGGAATGATGACGATGAACAATGATGATGATGAGGAGGAGGAGGATGACAAGGAGGATGATGAACAATGTTGGTGATGATGCTGATGAGGATGATGACAATGATGATGATGAGTATGATGATGAGGATGAGAATGAGGATGATGATGATGATGATGATGACGATGACGATAACAATGATGATGAACAATGATGGTGATGGTGATGATGATGATGATGATGATGATGATGATGATGATGAGGAGGAGGATGAGGATGAGGATGACGATGAGGATGACGACGACGATGATAGGTTTAGTTGAAACTTTGCTTTGATTTTATTTTCAATCATTTTCAAAGGAATGATGATGATGACCATGACGATGATGATGAACAATGATGATGATGATGAGGATGAGGATGAGGATGAGGATGATGATGAGGATGAGGATGACGACGATGATAATGATGATGAACAATGACGGTGATGATGATGATGATGATGTTGAGGAACAATGATGATGATGATGATGATGATAGGTTTAGTGTTGGAGGCCTCCCTTACCCTCCACTAGCCATAGGAAAGGAGCCTACGACCTCATAATGGCACCCATGGGCCTAAGAATAAACTAGTGGTGAAGACTATATTGTAAAAATACTCAAAGTAATCATGAATACGAATTCATTGTTGAAGAATGTTAGTTATTAAATGAGATAAACATTAGTAAGTAAATGATCTAAATGTTAGGTAGGGGCGCGCATGCGTTTAACTTTGTGTGCACATAAATGCGCGTGCACGTGCTTAAATACGTGTGCGTGCACTTGTTACTAGTTAAAAAAAATAGAGATCTGGATTCTCGAGATTGCTACCAATTTTCATGTGTTTTCTTTTGTTGTTTGCATGTTTTGTTTTCCTGAACTGTGCAATTTGGCTCACAATCCATCACCACTCTTTGATCTATTGGATAGAAGCTCACTCTTGAAATCTAACAAACATATTCAGTGGTCTTGGAAGTTAGTGGAAAGATTAACACTACAAGTTTTCATTGCAAGAAGAGATCATTTTGAATAGGTATGGTGAATTGTAAATAATTATTTTAATTCACAAGATTTCAGATCATTTCATTGATTTATGTTTTATGATATGCCTACAACAATATATCTATAATAGACAACATTTAATTTCACAAGAATAAATCCCAACTTCACATCTAAACAAGTCTCATATTCTCCATACAAGATGAAGTATGCAATGTTAACTAATTTACATTTGCACATGAATATGTTTTGATTTCACAGAATGATAGCATAGATGAAGTTATCTCTTGAGACTCTTCAATTTTAAAAAAAACCTTTGAAGTAATCATGGGAGAGGGTCCATATTGAATAGTTCACCAAGTTGTCCATATTCTCTATACAATATGAAGTATGCAATGTAGACCAATAATCATTTGCACATGAATATATTTTGATTTCCCATAAGGATGGCATAGATGAGTTTCTCTATTGAGACTCTTCAATTTGTATAAAAACCTTGGAAGCAATCATGGGAGAGGGTCCATATTGAATATTTCACCAACTTGTCCATGCTCTCCTCTTCATGCTAGATTTATCATAACATTCCTTTGAGCTTTACAGGGATGCCTCTACCTCGATGATTTCTCCTTTTTTCGAGGGATTTGCAACCTCCTCATTGTGTAATTAGTCAATTTGTTCTCTTAATAGTTAACTTGTAACTTAATGAGTGTAATTTATTCAATTTATTCCCACGACATCCAAACACCAACTTGTGTCTTCCCTCACAACTAATGTGGCATATTACGTGTAATGTCATCTCGTCCGAAGGTGTTGGAAATGAATAATATTTCACTCATCTTATTTTGACTTCCAATACTTTTTGAACACAAAGGAAGTCATAATCCTATATCTGTAATACCTGCAAACTTTACTTTCTTTACTTGACTCAAATAGAGTATAGAAATGAAAATTTGGTTTGAACATAAAGAGAAACCTTTAATCAACGTTTATGTATCAATGTCAATAATTAGCATACTAATATATCTGTAATTTAGTTAATTATGTTGGAACGCATCATGTATCTTGTATAATGGAACTAATACCTTATTTGTTGCTTCTTGATGAAGGGTTAGACCTCATAGTTTTGATAAAGAAATTTTTGGATATGGGCAACTCACATAACAGAGCAAGAAAAACTAGAAGGAATATTCCCATTGAAAAGGAAAATGAGGTAAGAGAAAAGGCTAGGTTGGAAATGGAGAGAGTGAGACATGGTCCAGAAATTTCCACTGATACTGCGACCGATCCTAACAGAGTTGATGACATAAAAACCTTTACTTCATAACCACGGGTGAAGCGGTTACATCCAACGGACCCAACTCAAGTTCCAACACTAACACAATCTCCAACCAACAATCCATCAACGAGCCATGTTGAATTTCTTGAAGACATAGATATATTGAGAGATACCGAGTATGAAGCGTTGGACATAGGAGAAATGATTAATTTGCAATCTCTCCAAGAAGACCACAACCATGTCGAGCACACTCCCAATATGGACTGACATGTGAATGAAGCACCACAACAAAGAATCCCTAGGATATGTAGCTCATGTCCACCTTCCGTACCTCGAATGTCTACTGTAAGAAAAAGGACTCCTAGACATATCCATGTGGATGAAAGTTGTCTATTAGGCCTTGAAGCTAAGTTTCCCAAATGCACTATCGACTGGTAATGTAGCAAATTAATGAAGGAATATTTTGAATCCAAAGGCGATGCAGGTAAATGTCAATTATTACTATGTTTGTTAAAGTCAAATTTTTTAGTTGTTGTTAGGATAGTTATGGGCATAAATATGGTTAGAAGTTCAGAGGCTAACAATCATATTGTTAGAAATCTCCAATCTTCTTTTAATGCGATTGGGAAGAAGTCCCGTACTAAAGATATTTTTGCGGCTCGTCGTGTGTTATCAGAATCAGTTCTAAGAAAGTCCACACGGAAACGTCACCTCTTTTCAAACACTTCTCATATAATTAAATTAAATAGAAAAATAATTCAGAAGTACTCTGTTATAAGAGAAAATCTACAGACTCCAGGTGGAAAAGATTGTTGGGATTTTGTCGGCAGGTTGCCTTGTCGAGATATAAAGCTAATTGATGCTATTAAGGACTTAGTACAAAAGTTTTGGCATGATCATACCAGACCTTCATCTAATCAAAGAGATGTGCTAAAGCTGAGAAAAGGTTCTACTAAACTTGAACCCCACGTCAAACACTTCCTTGACACAACACATACTGAACTCTATGAGAGATTCAGGAATGAGCACACACAATTGAACTTGGGCCAAAGGTCTTTCGAGAAATGTAAACCATGGTACATTCATATATGCATTAATAGAAACACATGCTGTTGTAGATACCATGTAGATTATGAATATTTTTATGACATGTATAAACATATATTTTGTGATTTGCATACAAACCTTGAGCAGGGCTGCAATGAATCCGTAATACCACCAAATGCATCCAGATATTTTATCATCAACATCATGTGTCCAAGGCATGAAGGACAAAAATACTATGGAAAATCATGTCTATAGGGGAATTGTTCCAGGTGCAGTGGGTTTTCTCTTTTGAGCTGTTGCATTCATGGAAGCAATGAGAATCAATTTGGAAATATGAGCGTGGAGATGCAGAGCTTCAAGTACGTAACCTATCAATCAGATAGTGCGAAGGAAAGTAAAAATATTGCATTGGTGAATTCATAGGTGCAAATGATTATTGCATGTTTTTCCTCTTACATGTTCAGTTTCTACATATACATTCTTTAAAGGTCACATTATAATACGACCCTTGTTTTCATGGAAACAGGTACGGGTATGTGATTTTTTTATGGAGTTCTACAAGAAAACCGACCAGTATGTTCAACATGTGCATGTAGTGTGATGGTAGGATGAGCAGTACAGAAAATGTAGGGAAAAATTTCCCATTGGGACCATATTGTCAATTATGGATTTTGCAGAAAAATACACCCTTCAGGCATAAAATGAAATTAAGAGTCAATACTACCATTCCGACCAAGTCAGCATCATGGTACATATTACGTATAGGCATGTCCCAGAGAGCAGCATTAACAATAGGATAATACAGAAGGAGACAAACTTTTACATAAGTGATGACAGACGCCATGATCTGCATTATGTGCAACACTGTTTTCGAATTTTCTATGATTAGCTAAAGGAGAGAGATATACAGATGGATTAGAATTGGATATGGTCAGATGGTTGTGCAGACTAGTTCAAAAATGAACGAGTCTTCCAATGGATGAGTATTTTTCATAAGACTTATAATGTGCCGCATATATGGAACTACTTTGAGACTGCGCACAACAAAGGTGAGCATGACGGGGTCGATGCATGCATCAAGACTGCACTACGAAGGGAGTAGATGAGGTTTACCAGAAACCCCCATATCAAAGATGTAGAATCCATAGTTGAATGGTGCTCTACAACAATGTGAGACCGAACTAAAGTGAAACATACATCAACATGGGTAGGAAGGCCAGTCAGGAATTTTTGGAATGTGGTTGACATAGATTGATCACTTTACTATAGTTATGGCACAGTACAAGGAACACGTGGATTTCATTCGGTTCGAAGCTCAAACAACCCCATATTTGAAATATGGACGCAGAAACTTTCTTGCTTTTGCAACCCTTGTAGTAGTGGTGAATGGGATGAATGTGAATGCATGGATTCGGTTGATGATTGGGATCGTGTGTCACTTGCAATATACTCACGTGTAGTCGGTGAAACAACCCACTTAGAGGAGGGTCAGTCATCAATTTCGACAAACTACGACCATATCTCATTTCTTGTACAATCAGGACACATATATGCAGTTGTTGCCCCGAAAGACAATGAATGGGGAACGAATTATTGGTTGGCACGATGCATTCGAGGTAAGCAAATCCTGAATGGATCATTGGTTGATGATGAAGGCAATGAATTTCCTATTGGCTTGATGGTGGTTGAGGGTGAATATCTTACACTAGATGGGAAATCAAGAAGAACTAGTGGGCATGTATTTATGGATTGCATACCGGGTTCTGCGGTCTATCACTTCACAAACTTGATTGTTGGCACGAACATCCATCTATAGACAATCTCAACCAAGAATTAAACCAAGGTACATTACTTCTTGCCTCATTCATAGCACGAGAGATTGATGGAGCCAATTAGCAACAGAGAGGATCAGGGATAATTTTAGGGGCGAATTTTAGCCCATGGGCTATTTTTAGGGGGTTTTCTCCAAAAAAAGATTTTCCATTTTGCATTTTTTGAAGCCCTGTTTCGCCCAATTTTGATGGGGTAAACTTTTTTCACCCTAAAAATCGCCAAATTATGATATAAACGATATAAAATCCTTGAAAATTAAAGTATTTTTTGAAAAATATCACCAAACATTTTATAGTTGGCGTTTTAAGAATTGGTAAGATTCGCCAACATTTATACACTTTTAAATAAATATGGTTCCTTAAAATCATCCCTCGAGAGGATCCATCTGGCTATATTGAATGAGATTGGGCAATTGTGCTTACACTCCACTTGGATGCCAGTTCTATCAGTGATTGAAATTGACAGCTACTATTAAAAGACAAGATGATCATGTTATTTTGTTGTATAATAATCATGCCCAATATTTGTTTTGTTGGACCCAAAGACTTCATTGAAAATTGACTTCCCAAGTCCTTCTTCAACCTTTTAATAATGGTCTTACCATGTCCAATAATTATCATGTCATCCTGGACCGAGAGTGACCAAGTGTCCCTGAACGAAATTTTCATGCGACTTGCAACTCGACATAGCTCGGCAACTGGAAGTTGGATCGACGAGCCGTCAACTCCGTTGGTCTTCTGGAAAGCCATTACCTCTAGTGGGCCCTCTCCACCATGTTTTCATGGCCCAGTGACTCCATGGTTCATTGGTTTCGTAAACTAGGGTTTTTCTCAATTTCCTTTAATGCAACTCTCACATTGGTGGGTCAACTCTGCAAAACCCTCCACCATGCCAGTCTTGGTGGTTTTCCCATTTTGGCATTGGCCATACACACCTGTCGGAGCCAATGGCATGCAATATTGCTGCTCCATTTTATTTTTCTCTCCCATATCGAGAGCGACCAAGTGTCCCCGAATGACATTTTCATGCAACTTGCAACTCAACATAACTCGGGAACCGGAGGTCGGATCGATGAGCCGTCGAATTCGTTGGTCTCCTAGCATTCCATTACCTTTAGTGGGCCCTCTCCACCTTATTTGCATGGTCCACTGACTCCATGGAACATTGATGTTTTGTAAACTAAAGTTTTGCTTAGTTTCCTTCAATGCAACTCTCACATTAGTGGGTCAAATCTGTAAAACCATCCACCATTCTAGTCTTGGTGGTGTTCCCATATCAGCATTGGCCATACACACCTGTCGAAGCCAACAACATGCAATCTTGCTGCTCTGTTTTTTTTTTCTCTCGCGGACCGAGAGTGACCAAGTGTCATTGAACAACATTTTCATGCGACTTGAAACTCCACATAACTCGGCAACCGGAGGTAGGATCGACAATCTGTCGACTCCGTTAGCCTCCTTGCATGCCATTACCTATTGTGGTCCCTCTCCACCATGTTTCCATGGCCCAGTGACTCCATGGTTCATTGATTTTGTAAACTAGGGGTTTGCTTAGTTTCCTTCAATGCAACTCTTGCATTGGTGGGTCAACTCTGCAAAACCCTCCACTGTGCCAGTATTGGTGGTGTTCCCATATCAAAATTGGCCATACACACATGTCATATCCAACGACATGCAATCTTGCTACTCCGTTTGGTTTTTCACTCCCGGACTGAGAGTGACCAAGTGTCCCTAAACGACATTTTCATGCGACTTGCAACTCGACATAAATTGACAGTCGAAGGTTAGATCGATGAGTCATTGAATTCGTTGGTCTCCTAGCATTCCATTACCTCTAGTGGGCCCTCTCCACCACATTTGCATGTCCTAGTGACTCCATGGTTCGTCGGTTTCGTAAACTAGGGTTTTGCTCAGTTTCCTTCAATGCAACTCTCACATTGGTGGGTCAAATATGAAAAATCATCCATCGTGCCAGTCTTGGTGATGTTCCCATATCAACATTGGCCATACACACCTGTCGGAGCCAATGGCATGCAATCTTGCTGCTCTATTTTTTTTTCGCTCCCGGACCGAGAGTGACCAAGAGTCCCTCAATGACATTTTCATGCGACTTGAAACTCAACATAACTCAAAAACTAGAGGTCGGATCAATGAGTCGTTGACTCCATTGGTCTCCTGGCATTCCATTACCTCTAGTGGACCCTATCCACCATGTTTTCATGGCCCAGTGACTCCATGGTTCATCGGTTTCGTAAACTAGGGTTTTGCTCAGTTTTCTTCAATGCAACTCTCGCATTGGTGGGTCAACTCTGCAAAAACCTCCACCATGCCAGTATTGGTGGTGTTCCCATATCGGTATTATCCATACACACCTATCGGAGCCAACAGCATGCAATATTGCTGCTCCATTTGCTTTTTCTCTCTCGGACCGAGAGTGACCAAGTTTCCCTGAACGACATTTTCATGCGACTTGCAACTCGACATAACTCGGCAACTGGAGGTCGGATAAACAAGTTGTTGAATCCATTGATCTCCTGGAATTCCATTACCTCTAGTGGGCCCTCTCCACCTTGTTTACATGGCCCAGTGACTCCATGGTTCATTGATGTTTCGTAAACTAGAGTTTTGCTTAGTTTCCTTCAATGCAACTCTCGCATTAGTGGGTCAAATATGTAAAAACCTCCACTGTGCCAGTCTTGGTGGTGTTCCCATATCAGCATTGGACATACACACCTGTCAGAGCCAACAACATGCAATCTTGCTGCTCTGTTTGGTTTTTCGCTCCCGGACCGAGAGTGACCAAGTGTCCCTGAATGACATTTTCATGCGACTTGCAACTCCACATAACTTGGCAACTGGAGGTCGGATCGACAAGCCGTCAACTCCGTTGGTCTCCTTGCATGCCATTACCTCTTATGGCCCCTCTCCACCATGTTTCCATGGCCCAGTGACTCCATGGTTCATCGGTTTTGTAAATTAAGGTTTTGCTCAGTTTCCTTCAATGCAACTCTCGCATTGGTGGGTCAACTCTGCAAAAACCTCCACCATGCCAGTATTGGTGGTGTTCCCATATTAGAATTGGCCATACACACCTGTCATAGCCAACGACATGCAATCTTGCTGCTCCATTTGGTTTTTTGCTCCCGGACCGAGAGTGACCAAGTGTCCATGAATGCCATTTTCATGCGACTTGAAACTCGACATAAATCGGAAACTGGAGGTCAAATCGATGAGTCCTCGACTCCATTGGTCTCCTAGCATGCCATTACCTCTAGTGGTCCCTCTCCACTGCATTTGCATGGCCTAGTGACTCCATGGTTCATCAGTTTCGTAAACTAGGGTTTTGCTCAGTTTCCTTCAATGCAACTCCCATATTTGTGGGTCAAATATGAAAAAACCTCCATCGTGCCAGTCTTGGTGATGTTCCCATATCGGAATTGGCCATACACACCTATCGGAGCCAACGACATGCAATCTTGCTACTCCGTTTGTTTTTTTGCTCTCAGACTGAGAGTGACCAAGTGTCCTTGAAGGACATTTTCATGCAACTTGCAACTCAACATAACTCAAAAACCATATGTCAGATCGATGAGCCGTTGACTCCATTGGTCTCTTGGCATTCCATTACCTCTAGTGGGCCCTCTCCACCACATTGTCATGGCCCAGTGACTCCATGTTTCATCGGTTTCGTAAACTAGGGTTTCACTCAGTTTCCTTCAATGCAACTCTCGCATTGGTGGGTCAAATTTGCAAAAATCTCCACTGTTCCAATCTTGGTGGTGTTCCCATATCGGCATTGGCCATACACACCTATCAGAGCCAATGGCATGCAATCTTGCTGTTGCATTTGGTTTTAGCTCCCAAACCGAGAGTGACCAAGTGTCCTTGAACGACATTTTCATGCGACTTACAACTCGACATAACTTGGTAACTGGAGGTCGGATCGATAAGCCGTCGACTCCGTTGGACTCCTGGCATGCCATTGCCTCTAGTGGGACCTCTCCAGTGCGTTTGCATGGCCCAGTGACTCCATTGTGCATTGTTTTCATAAACTAGGGTTTTTCTCAGTAGATTTATTGATGTTGTAATTTGTTGTAATAAGCATTAGAGGAAATTTCAACTCAAAATGGGCCTCCTAAAAAAAATTAATAAAATAATAGTTCAAATAATAAAATAATATTTATTAATTTTGGAGGAAGAAAAGAAAAAAACTACTTTTTTGTTTTTATTTTCGACATATATCCCCGTGTTTTTACTCAAATTTCGAGCGGGGGAGCTCGTTGGATGCGGAATTTAATTCCGCATCCAACGAGCTCTCCCGATCGAAATTTGAGTAAAAACACAGGGAGATATGTCGAAAATACAAACAAAAAAAGTAGTATTTTTTATGATACCTATCCCCAAATTTATATTAAAAAAGGGTTTAAGACCTATACGGTATTTCAAATTTAAAGCAATTTCATTGGCTAACACATGATGAAATGGAATTTGAGTTAAAGTTAAAAGGCCCATTTTGAGTTGAAATTTCCTCCAATGAGGTTCTGGATATGTTATATGCTTGGAAAGAGTTCCCTAAAGGGATGTATCTTCATGGTGTTAACGTACACTTGGACTAGGGTTTATTTTGTTGGGTTGATTTGTGATATTAGGATGAAGATAAGTGAAATATTGGACCATAGTGACCACCTTCACACACATGTTGAGGAGAACAAATGAGCATAGTAACCACCTTGGCACACATATTGAGGATAATCATTGGAGCATTGTAACCACCTTTGACACATATGTCGAGGAAAATTGGGAAAAAGAAGATGTGGTACACAACTAGAGGAGGAATGCATTACATGTTGAAACTTGGATATGCATGAGGACACTAGGGTTTATATATGTAAGTAAACCTTGGAGGAGGAGATATAATACTAGAGCAATTGATGGTTGTCTTGCAGAATCTATAGCTCTTGTTGTGAAGGCAAAGGAGGTAGAATTAGGGTACCAACCCTGTAGAAGATACAAAGAAAAGAGCTAATGTCTTTGGTGATATTGCAGTCTTGTTCTTGTGTGATACATGGAGGTTAGGGAAAGACCATGGAAAACTTAACTTGATAAGTCTCGAGCTTCTTTTGATTCCTTGCTTAGAAGAAGATTTTTTTGAGTTTAGTTGATTTTAAATGGAGGTCTTGGTGCTTGTGTTGATGCAATAGAAAAAGACCTAGGGTTTGAGGAATCATCCGAGGATAGACATGTTGACGTGGAAACTGGTGCTAGACTTGTCTGAAATGCCATGTGCTTCTATGATGAAAGAAGCTTAGGGTTTATAAACCCTAACAAGGAAAACAATTATACTGTGGATATCTTAATGACAACAATGATAGTTTGGGGCCAGCTTCGCTTATGGTTTCCAAATATATATACATACATATCATATATATACATATACATAAGAACTGTTTCAGTTTTCCAAATATTGTGTACTTGGAGATTTGAATTTTAGCTTATATTATCTTTATGATTGGGTAGATTCTAGCATTGGTTATGCATGCTAATTTGAGATAATTTTGGGTTGAATTTGTTAAGTAAATTTTAATGGTGTTTATTTCGTTAGATATCCTAAGTGCAAATATTTGGATAGGTCATCATGCACTTGTGTACACCCAAAGAGAACATGTCACTACCAAAGGAAGGATCAATAGGGATGACAAGATAGGAAGTGAGTGGGTAAGATAGGAAGGCAAGGAAGTGACCTTAGGCTATCATAGGTGGGTAAGAAGGCTATTAGGGCTGCCCTAAATAGGATATTACAGTTAAGAAGTTAGGGTATCTTAGGATGCATTAGTGGTGTGTCTTATGGTTTCCTAATAGGTAGTATTACAGTCTAGTTTGATAGGCAGTCCTAGGGTTAGTAAAGGTTAGAAAATGGAGTAGAAGGTCTATTGATATGGACAAGGCAAGTCCAAAACAAATGTAAGATGAAGATGAGATATGTTTTACTTATTTCACTATGGTTTATAAAAGGAGTGCTCATGAAGCTCTAACCCTAGCTTATGTGAAGTAATCCATGCTTAAGCTTTGAAGTATTTCATTTGATTAGTCTATATAGAATACATGACATATGACTACAAATACTAGGCATGCTCATATACAAAAAAAGGTACTTTATAAGAGCCCACAAGAGATGGTTGGGTAGGGTTGGTGTTAGGGTTTCCCTCCTAGGTTTAGGGTTTCATCATTGATTCTAAGCCCTAGGTTATGCATGCTAACCCCAAAACACTATTTGGGTCAAGGTTTCCTCATTGATTATAAAGCCTAGTTTATGCATGCTAACCTTTAAACTTCAATTAGGGTTAGGGTTTCCTCATTGATTCTAAACCATAGGTTATGCATGCTAACCCTTAAATTGTTAAAATTGCAACAAGTACAATAGATCATTAAAATTGAAAGTGCTAAATAAATCGTTATAGAAGATACATATTCATGTACTTGTTTCATTTTTTATTTGTCAAGGAAGAATAATTTTTATGGGACGTTATCATTATGGGATGTTTTCATTTCAATTATGCATGTGGTTGAAGCATGTTAGTGGTGTTGATGGGACGTTATCATCATATCGTACAAAGTCAACCTCTTTTGCAACCGACGTAAAAGTATTTCCAGCCAAGCATTTAGCATTATGACAGTCCTATATTTCACTTTTTAGCTTGTCAAGACAAATGTACAATCTTTTGAAGTAAACATCAATGATAAACAATTTCATAAGTGACAAGTTTCCAAGCCAATGGGACTGTTAAACCAAATGAAATTTCCAGTCAAGTAAAATGTCTTATGACAGTCCAAGATATAATTTTCAATCAAGTAAAATGTCTTATGACAGTCCAAGATGTAATTTCCAGTCAAGTAGGAATGATAAGAAGTATATTCACTTGGATTTTGATGACACAATGACTTGCAAGCAATTCAAGGCCTTTTCTAGTATTTTGCAAAGTTATGGATGTTTATATACCACTGTCAAATTTGTTTAAGTATGGTTGGGAATGATTGTTTGTATACAATCCCTTTAGGGTGTCTTTGTGCCATTTAAATTGGGTTATGGACAAATATGAGGTGAGGCGTTAGTGTGTGGGTAAGATAGGAAGGCAAGGAAGCGACCTTATTCTATGATAGGTGGGTAAGAAGGCTATTAGGGCTGCCCTAAATAGGATATTACAGTGAAGAAGTTAGGGAAGCTTAGGATGAGTTGGTGGTGTTCTAGGGCTGTCCAAAATGGATATTATAGTCAGAGATATAATGAGAGTCTTGGGGGTCTAATTAGTGTGGAAATGAAAGGAATAAGCCTTTCTTTAGAGAAAGGGAAAGGTAGGAGTCTAGGGAAAGGGTTTTAGCAAGGGTTAGGCTAGAATAGAATGGTTTAGGTGTGTCTTATGGCTTCCTAATAGGTAGTATTACAGTCTAGTTTGATAGACAGTCCTAGGGTTAGTCAAGGTTAGAAAATGGAGTAGAAGGCCAAAGGTTAGAAATACTATGTAAATACCAAAGGCAAACAAGTGCTTTCTATTGCAATTTGGACAATGAATAAGACTGTAGGTGTTAGTATGTTGGTTCAGTATGAGTTAGGGTTCTATAGGAGTTAAAGTTCAATTATCATTGTTATTGTACAAGCTTATGAATTTGTGTATTTTTTTGTTAACTAACCTACAGTGTTAAATTTTTTATGCATTTTATGGTGAACATACGGACTTTATTGCTACGTCAACAATAAGTATTTCAAGCGCATGAACTGTAAACTACTACTACATTCGACATAATGTATGCAAATATGTAATAAAAGGTAAAGTAATATAAAGAAGTACAAAATGATATATTAATATACAAAAATTTCCAATCATATACAAAATATGACAACTCGTTCCCTATACAAAATATGGCAACTTGTGCCCTATACAAAATATGGAAACTCATGCCAAAATGCCACATCATGGCTAGGGTACATAAGAGGGTCTCTCAATCCTCCTACCCACCCTCGGAGCTCCCAGGCGCAACTCCAAAATCGATCTTCCTCTTCTTCGAGCTAGACGAAGCTAGGTTCTTCTGTCCGCTTCGACCACCTCCCCTTGGCTCTGAAACGACAAAAAACAAATGTCAACTCCTATAGGCAATTATACAAGTATAAAACACAATTTAAATATCAAAAGTATGTTTTCAAATTTTAAATAGCTCACCTGAGATGAGATCATAAGTGGTGAGTGGGCTACCCTCCTTCGTGATCCAATTCTCTTGGCAATTCCAACCTGCAACATTTAAACAGTAATATAACTCATACAATTTACTGCTATGTTAATTTTCATTATATTGCTCAATATTTTAATAAACTAATCAATCTCACCATGAACACGACATGTTGGTCTTGGGGGTTGGCAGGTGGAGCAATCAGTTGGTCCTCAGGGGTGGCAGGTGGAGCAATGGGTTGTACAACCTGCTCTGATGCTAGGGTGGATGGAATAGCAGAGGATGTATCCACATCGACGTTGGCTACAACACTAGGGGGCACAGCGAGAGAGGGCGTGGACTGGAGTGGGAAAAGTGGTGATGTACGACGATAAACGCCAACTGGCTGTAGAGTGGAACGGGCCACCCTGGAAGAGGAAATGACGTTGGTGGGGGAATATGGGGGAGGGGGATGAGGTCTAGGATGGGGTGAATGGATGGATGAATGTGGATGGATGGTATAATGTGGTCGGAGGGGGGAGGGTGGAAACATGAGAAACTGCAAGAGAGGGGGTGGATGGTTGGGTAGGGGGGGGAGCTGGATGGAAGTGTGGTGGTGGGTGGGAGGTAAGGGATGGATGGAACGGGGTGGGGAGCGATGCAGGGAAGGGACATGTATGTCAAGGCTACACCTGGCATATATGATGGGAAAAATCCATTCGGTGGAGATATAGTGAAATCGACGTGCCTATGTAGTGGGACCTGCATACATATTCATGGAATCATGTATTAGTACATAAAAAATATAACTATAAAAATATAAGCCATCAAATATGAAATTAAATTTATACTTTATTACAAGATACCTGCTCACGAGGGGATCTACTAATCCTCGGTGGGGATGGCTGGTCACTCAATCCTGTGGACACTTGTTCATTTACACACAAATATTTCGATTCAATTACTAAATATTAACTACATTGGACAACAAGATTAACTAAATATGGGCCTACAATTAAAAAAAAATGTGACGATTGACAAGAACTAATTTCGTGATACAATAGAAGTCATAAATCAATCAAGCGACATAACATCAATGCTATGATAGTGATAATAACAGTCCCAAACTTGCATAATAATTTTTCTTTTAATTTATGATTTTGAGGGATGTTACATTTTTCTCTTAGAGAATATCCACGAAGTTTATGGGCTTACTCCTTAGACTTTCTTGTCGATCCTTGAAATGATATTCAAAAATCATATGCTTGTCTTGTGCAATATCAAAGGATGGATGATTTTTAGGGTAAGTGTTTGTCATATTTTCCCTAACTATATCTTTGAAAATAGTATCCATTATTGATGTTAAAGTTTCCTTATATACGAATTAGTTGACTAGTCATCCCTAGTAAACCTTGGTTATGCTTCATTTTCTTTCTGGTCTAGAGAATTGACATGGCTATGAGTTCTCTTTTCCTCCTATTTCAAACCTAATTTTTTAAGGTATCCTAATTGAGAATACCCTTCTTAGTACATTTTCTTCTAAGTTTCCATTAGAGGTAGCATATTGAGCAGATAATGGTTATTTTCACATATTAAATTATTGACAATACAATTAAGACCCAATTCATTAATTACCAATTTAATTATCTAACCCATCATCTTGGTGCATCTCCATGTAAATGTTTTCCACATAAGTTTTTTCTAGGTCCCTCATTTTTTCACCAATGGAAAACATACTTCCTAGCTTGTTACCAATTAAGGTAAGAGAACATTTCATCCATTTTTGAAGGAATTTAATGAATTTTAAGATAGTGTGGTAGAATATATTTTTTTCTCTCATGACCTTGTTAGAAAAATAGGATCGCGGAGCAATAAATAAACAATAAACATGATGCAAATATTAAAACAATTACAAGAGAGACACATATCTTGGACGACAAGATTAACTACTAACATTAAATTTAATTACTGAAAGCAAACTACTTGTGTGTATGGTGTTGCGATGTCCTCTGCAGCTGCCATGGCTTCATCTAGGTTGAAGGAACCAACGTCCTCCCACCCGTGTGTTGGAGACTCAGCACAAAATAGCTGCACATTAAAAAAAATCAAGTCATCAACATCTGATTCTAAGTTAAATTTATTAGAAATTATGACATTAAATAAAAAAATAACTAACTTGGTGTAGGTAGCTCTCTGTGCCATGCTCCTGCGTGGGAACCTAGCATGGATTCCCACAATGAGAACAATGATGTGGCACTGGTCTCGTCGAGCTGGATGGATCCACCTAGCTACCATCTGTATATGCTTTCCCTCGCCCACCACCAGTAGACCGTGCAGAAGTGTGTCTCTCAGGGGGGTCTTGCTCTCTCTACAAGGACATAGCCACAAATGCGGTATTCCTGAGAAGGTGTCGTGTGGCACGTCTAACAGACTCATGGATCTCATCTAGCCCGCTACCTAACCCAGGGGGTTGAGGAGGCGGGTTTGGCTCTCGCCTAGGTGCAAGAGGTCCTTTGAGTGGGTTCCGGTGGGCATGAGGTCAATCTTAGGTTGAGCCAAAATCAATGCCCTGGAACTCGGTGATGTCTAAGTAGTTCGCATGGAACCCTAACACAAACTCAGGCCACAGTTTCCTGACAAAATACTTTGGGACCTCGACATTGTTGCATGGAGGCTTGTCGAAAACCATGAACCATCTCTTCCTCTAGTTTTCTCTCCATGGTTGGTAATTACACCAGCCCATGCAAACTTGCCTCTTCGTCACATATGGAGGTTGTCCTATTCTAGGATCTGTAAATTTGCTCCACAGTTGGGATTTTGTGCTATTCAGGTTTTTTATGTCCTCTTTGGATATACCAGTGCTATAATGCTCTCTCATTCGAGCCCTATATTCGCTCAAACTAGTTATTTAACTGTGGGCAATGTCGATAGATTCTATTATGTTTTTTATTGATGTGGCGAGGGAAACTCGAGAGAGCTCCCTGGTGTTCTTCATTTCATCACTCAAAATTCTTAATTGGTTTAAATCCCCATGTAATTCATCTTTGAGGTTTTGTTTGTTTAATTCAGGGTTTGAGTCCTCTGTTTGGTTTGTTTCATTCCTTTCTTGGAATGGTTCATTGGTATTTGTCATTGTGGTTAGGTAATTTGTACCCGCAGTATCAAATTTTGCCCATTTCAATTGATTTTCAATTTTTATTTTTATTTTATTTTAAAAACAATAAAAACAATGAAAAAAACAAAAAATTGCATTCCTACTCTATTTACCTTACTCCAACATTGTTTTAGGCGATTTGCACAATTCCGTTGGGCTCCTTGGGGGTCGTTGTGTCCTCCTTGCATGCTCGCGGGTGGCTATAAAACAAAAACAAATGCCCATTATTTTGTTTTTTTAAACACAGGGACACGCGCGTGTCCTTGTGTGCGATCACACCCAACAAGCGCGTGTGTCCACATGCACATGCGCACATAGGCATGCGAGTGCGTCCACATGCGCGTGCGTGCTCTTATTTCCCATGCTAGCAATCCGACGTGGAGGTTCGCCACTGCTGAAGTGGGAGCGTGTGCGTGCATCTAGGAGGTACATGCACGTTGTCGATTTAGTTCGCTCGCGCACTCCCATTGCATTAGATTTGGGTAGCAGGTTCATGCGGGCGCCCATTTGCACCAGGATAAAAATATTGAAAGTGAAAACTAAGGTTAAGATAATAAGAATTTGTTTAATTTTAATATTAACACAAATATATTTCATGTAAAGAAGATTATTTTGAAAAAGAGAAAAATGCATTTACTAATAAGAATAAAGATTACTCAAAATGTTAGCATATAGCTAATGTAGCTTTTCATAAGATAGGTATTACAATTGATGTTTGGAATATTTTGAATTTAGCAATAAGAGTTATATCATTGTCTTGTGAAAGGGCAACAATCCTTTCCCTTTGACTAATTCCCAAGTTTTTTTTTAATCTTCTATTGAATGTCACACTTGACGTGTAGAAGCTACGAAAAAAGAGATAATAATAAAATAATTTTTTTATACAAAATAGATATGAAATGCAAGATGAAAATGAAATATGCAAATGTTTATTGATGTTAATGTTAATTTTTGTATGGAAGTTCAATGACAGATATGAAAACCAATTGCTTTGTTGTGCGTGGGAAAAACTTCAAACAACATTTGCATGTTTTCTTTGTCATGGGACAATGTATAGGATAAATGTTGATTAAAAGAGTAATTGATAGTGTAAAGAGTTTCCTGTAAGGAATCAAGGGCTTGTGTGTTTGGATTTTGAGTGAGAAAATGTATGGAAATTCCAAGTGTTCATGTGGATGCAAAATAAAATGTCTATTAAATTATGGTACAAGAAAAACATGAATAGTTTAATGGGATTAGCGAATTGAGAGTATGTTCCTTACCATGGTTCAAGTGTCACTTGTAACAAGTCTCCAAGAAAATATTTTCATTCCAGCCCTTGTACATAAACTTAAATGTGTACCAATGACTCAAAGATAATATGTATACCTTTTGGAAATGGTCATAAAACCAAACAAACATTAACTTGTAAGATTGATAACATTTAGATTTTTTGTTTTAAAAAAATCATTGTTTTTTTTATACAAATAGATTTTTTCTTTCTTTTGTATTGTAAGGTTTTTTTTATCATTCATCTTTCTTCTCTGTTTCAAATACTAGTATAATTTATATATTACATTTTTATTTCATAACTTTAGATAATGTGTACATACATTTTCGTTGTCAAATATCTTTTATACTTATGGTGAAAATGAATATTTTAGAAATTTTAATTATTATTATTTAAAAAAAATCTACATTATATCAATATAAATGTTAATTAAATATACATTAAAATTTTTAAAATATCTTTTTAATTCTATTTAATATATAAATTATAATAATAATGTATATAAACTTTGAGTAAAGTCGCTTGTTGGAAACTTTGTGAGTGTTTATTTGGAAAGTCGCTAACACAGTTCTACGAGGCCTATCTTTTTTTTTTCTTTTTCTTTTTTTTTCTGTAAACTTGAAAAAACAACTTTTGTTAATTGTAGTTTTACTGTTTTATGATATTATTATTATCTATTTTGTAAAGTATTTCTGTGTTGAAGAAATTGTGGTAATGGGTAAATGATAGTGGATCATATGAGGATTGTAATTTTGAATAAAGTTATGATTTTTTTTCTGGAAAAAAAAGACCTAGAATTTTAAAATCTTATTACTATTTTTTCATTAACTTAGGAAACAAAAATAAACAACTTTGATGCAAATTTTGCTAATTTTACTTTTAAATTTTAAGATTTTAATTTAACATGACACTGAGTGAAAACGATCCATCCCTCAATCTTGCAATCATTCGGTTGAAATTAAACCTCCCAAACTCAATAGGTATGAAGGTTCTAGATTCTACTTACCGTATACAAGAAATCTACGTGTCTTATGCGGCTTCCGTTGAGACAACGCCTTATGCTAATGGTCACATTAAGGTGACAGGTAGCGCTCGGGGGTTGACGGAGCTCTCGCGGGAAGTTCATGTGTTATGGCGGTTGCCATTGTTTCTGATTCCCACGATCAATTCTTGCAAAGGCGGCCTGCCCAGAATACCCATCAGTACTGCAACGTCGGATCAACAGAAACTGTGAAGGAAGCGTTTGCAAACATAATTATCGATTGCGAAGCACAACAAAATGTGTTTAATATCGATTGAATCCCAAGAAAATGATAAGTTCTGTACTTGCGACGTCTCTGAACGGTCAGCTCACGCGGCCCGGGAAAAGCCTCACACACACACTACTTCGCAATTTAAGCTTTTGTCTGATCGTTCTCATTGCGTTCTGCGTTTGCCTTACGATACTTCAAATTGTCACTACTCGCGGCCAACCCGGGAACACGTTCCCAGATTCTCGTTCCAGATTGCCAGCCCGGCCCACTTTGACGGCCCTACCTACAGAAGCGCCGTCATCTCTCCTACCTCGCCATGATTTATCGCCGAACGTAACAGAAGACGAGAAGCGTTTCTGGGCTCAGCCGGATAATTTGGGGTACAAGCCGTGTATTCAGTTCACTAGTGAGTACAGGCTCGCCATTGTGAAGAGGACACGCAAGCGGTATTTGATGGTTGTCGTCTCCGGTGGCCTCAATCAGCAGCGCAATCAGATTGTTGACGCGGTCGTCATTGCCAGAATCCTGGAGGCGGCTTTGCTTATTCCCATTCTGCAAGTCAATCAAATTTGGGAGGACGACAGGTGAAATATTATTGTTAATACGCCATGCCATGCCATGCCATGCCATGCCGTCACCTTCTTTTAGATTTTTTCAATTTATGTCTTTATAATGCAGTAAATTCTCTGATATCTTCGACGTCGAGCATTTCACGAAAACTCTTAAAGACGACGTCACAATCCTTTCTTCTCTGCCTTCCACCCATTTGACGTCGAAGCCAGTGGAGGAGAAAATAAATAATCTCCACGTTAACCCCAGCTGGATTCGATCTCAATACCTAACGCTGGTGAGCGCTTAATTTATTCAAATTCCACGAATCTCGTTTATGCATAGTGCGCTGTGTAGAATTTCCCAATCTAAATTGAGTGTTGACCATGATCTATCGATGGCAGTTGGACAAAGAAGGATCAGTTCTGGTTCTTCGAAAATTGGATTCGAGACTTTCCAAGGATCTTCCTTCCGATCTTCAAAACCTCCGATGCAAGGTTCCTTTTGGCTTCTAATTATTGACCAGTCCTTAATTTGCAATAGACGACAGACGGTTTCTTAATATCGTATATTGTTTGTGTTCCAGGTCGCCTTCCAGGCCTTACAATTTGCAGCACCAATTCAAGAACTGGGGAACAGGCTGGCGAAAAGAATGCGGGAAAAGGGTCCTTACATAGCTCTTCATTTACGGCTGGAGAAAGATGTGTGGGTTAGAACCGGATGCCTTCCCAGTTTGGCTCCCGAATACGACCAAATAATCCAACAGGAACGCAGAAGCCATCCAGATTTCCTCACATCAAAATCCAACATGACTAACACAGAGCGCAAGCTTGCTGGTCTCTGCCCTCTTAATGCCATGGAAGTCGCCAGGTTATTTTCTTTCCCTCTTCTTCTTTTAAGCATGCATGAATACCTAGGTCTATTCTTTAAAATTCTCATTCATCTTGAGCGTACTTGTAACAGGCTTCTTAAAGCCCTGGGAGCGCCGAAAAACGGCCTCATATACTGGGCAGGTGGGGAACCGTTAGGAGGAAAGAAGGCGGTGGAGCCTTTGATGAAACACTTCCCAAATCTTTACAACAAGCAGAACCTGGCAAGGCCAGGCGAGCTCGAAGCTCTGAGCAACAGAGCATCGCTTCTTGCTGCAATCGATTACATTGTGGCACTAAACAGCGATGTGTTCATGGCATCACATGGAGGAAACATGGGCCGTGTGATTCAGGTGCTCTCTTCTTCTCTGTGCTGTGCTTAGAATTGTATAGCATATTCTGCACCATGGAAATTTATTGATCATGTATATGATTGTGCAACAGGGCCACAGGGCATACGCAGGCCACAGAAAGCACATAACTCCCAACAAAAAACAGATGCTCCCTCACTTCCTTAACAAAACAATGCCCGAAGAAGATTTTAACAAGATTGTTAGACGTCTGCATAACAAATCTGTGGGGCAACCGGTATTGAGGACAAAGAAACCAGGGCGTGGTGTGGTGGCTTACCCTGTTCCCGAGTGCATGTGCACAAACCAAACCAGAACACAAGCAGTCATGTAGCTTTCTTTAACTGCACGAATTTAATTGCAACTGGTCAAGCCAGACATCCAAAGCTCAACCGAAGATTACCAAAATGGTGGAAAATTTAAACGACCGCTTCTAAAATATCAGTGTGGCAGGCAGAGTATAATATTCAGGTCTAAGCAGAGTACATTATTGTGGGAGACCACAATTGTTTGGTGTTATCGACACCAGTAAGAGGCAGAGTAGTTGTTTGAATATCTGCATACTGTACTGTTGCACAAGTTCTACCGGGCCCTGGACAGATTTACGGCGGGGCCATCCCTATAAAGAGAAGACAACATCCGGATTAAATCTTATGAAAAAACAGGCCTGGCCACTCGTGCGATTTACAGATTAAAAATTGTCTTTTATGAAATCGATAACTAAAGAGAAGGCTTGGCTTTCTTTTTGTTTTTAATTTGAACATAAAATAGTTTACTCACTCAAATTGTACTAACCTTATAGTATTTACTTAAATTCAAATAAAAAATCTTTAAATTACACCATTTAATATTTTTTACTTAGAGTTTGCTTAGATGTATTTGCAATCGATAACTTTATTGATAGACTTAGCCAAATGAAAATAGAATAAAATGATCAAATAAAAGTTCTCACCCATCGAAACTCATACTTAGTAGCTCAAACCATACCACAGCACAATGGTACGCCAAGGTAAACACTCTTAAGAAAACAAAACTATGTTGTTATTCTTAAAACAAAAAACATAGAGGGAAAACATCCATGTCTACGTGATCGAAAGAAAAAATCTTAGATATTGAAATTTGTCAAAATAATTGGTCGATTTCTTCCCCATGATGTGTGGATCAATTTTAAGTCTCTTTAATATGTCTCTTGGAATAATTGGTCGATTTCTTCCCCATGATGTGTGGATCAATTTGTCAAAATAATTGGTCGATTTCTTCCCATGATGTGTGGATATTAAGTCTCTTTAATATGTGTGGATCAATTTTAAGATGGATCATAGATTAATGATAAAATCTGCATTAAAGTTGTTTTTCTAAAATTGGAAGTTAAGTTTTATATTTCAAAATATTATTTGTATAGATTTGGATTAGAACATGGTATGAGGTTACTTTTAAAAGGCCACAAAAAACATTTCGGTAGTTTGTTAACTTTGTCACATGTTACGTTACAAGGGTTTTGTTGTTCTCATGGATTAAGCTTGTTGGAATTCACCTGGATGGATATTTAGCTTCCGCCAGAATGCCAACAAAATTTTGCACACAAGAATCAACAAGACATCTTTTAATAACTTTAATGAACATGTGTGTATCCTTGCATTTATTTAAATAATTACAAAAAGTTAAGGACAATTATCTAAAACTAATTTTGGCAATATATATATAAAAGCAAAAGCATATAATTAGCAAGCATACCCAAAAAAAATTTAAACAATTTGATGACGAGTTTCCCACAAATAAGATATTGCTAAATTATATGTAACGCGTTTCCCACAAATAGGATGTTTCTAAATTATATGTAACTTATAACCATTAACAAAATTAAATAATTGAAACTAGCAAGAGGAATCTACTTAATTGGTGTCAATCTTAAGTTAAACATAGAAAATGTATAACTGTGTACACTAATAAATAAATATACCTTCCAAATAAAACACAACTCATTCTATATATATGCATTACTTATCTTTTATCTTTCCTTATTTAAGTCTCATTGTCCTCATTATATGTACTGTGGGATCTCAATTGAAAGGACATAAATACCTAACACATGTTTTTTAATAATACAATGTAAGCATAATAATGTTAGTGTTTATGTGGCTATGAGTTGGAAATTGTTCATTTACTTTTCTATCCAAACATAAATAAATATATACATATGCATAGGTGTTTGTTATTCAAATTATAAACATAACAACAACAAAAAGAATATCAACATAAATGTAGTTTAACTCTAGAACTTTACTGAGTATTTGATTATTTTGGCCTCTTGATAGATTTGAAGTTGAGATGGATCTATGCTTTTTCTTTTGTCATTTTTACTTAGACCTCTTTTTTGTAGTCATTACATATTATTATAGATGCAAATAATTATTATATGGGACATGGTTGTAGATGTAGTCATAACATATTCTTATAGATGCACCTAGTTATTATGTTGGATATATGGTTATAGATGCACCTAATTACTATTTGTAATGTGATGTTCTTGACATACCAATACAAACAACAAAGGAAGTACCAATGAGACTCAAGCATTATTATTTTAGCGTTATATTTTTTTGTAAGATAGCAATTCTAGATTAAATTACTAGAAAATACATAGAGTATAAAACAAGAGCACTAGTGGTTGACCTTCCACATGGGAAACTAGGTCAACCACGAGTGGAACTCAAACAAGTTCTAGGAGAAGTGTCCAAAAAATAAGAAGATTAGTCCAAATAGGGGAATCTTTCTCTATATCTAGGGAAACCAAGATGTTCCTTTCTTTTTTGGTAAATTTAAGCATACTTGTCTTGATAAGGTAACTGTCACAAAACCAAAGATATCTTTCATCTAAAAACCCTGAGATAAGAACACAAAACCACCATAAATTAAGAGCTAGACACATGCTCAATAAATTTTTTTCTTTCTCCAATTGTTGGTACCCAATTTGAAGTGGGGTATCGACTAATTCTACTAAGATATTGACCTTTGAGTATATGTTCTTGACATCATCGTTAATGGTAGCCACTACTATATTGAAACTCACATGATTCTAGTCTCTTTCTATCAAGAGGTGTCCCAAAAGAAGCTTCAAAACCCATTAAGTCTCCAAACCACGATGTACTTTCATTGTATTATTTTTCATTGCCTGGTATTGGAGGTTCACTAGTAGGATGGCTTCGACTTGTTCAAATTTTCTCCGAATTAACTAGAATGTTTCCCAAATAAACCATATTTCCAACCAGTGTTGAAGCACTCCTACTCTTCTACACCTAGCTTGTTGTCGTAACATGTTCCCCTAATCACCTTGCGATTTTGTGTTGTCACAAGGTCACCCTATAATAATTGTAGAGAGGGAAATGAATAGGGTTCAAGCACACCAATAAGATTTCATGTTCTCATTAATCTCTAAAGCATAAGAATGAACTACACGTAAGATGAAGTGAAGGATCTCATCATAGCATAGGGATCACAGGAACCAAAACATGACATTTTCCATGAATGCTGAAGGATTGGTCGAAATCACACCTCTCCAAATTGAATTCCCATCACAAGAACACATTAACATTTCCCCACATGAAAGGAATCTAACATCACTCCACAAGTTTGTCCCATGGTTATGCATGGTTGATTGGCCTTTCCCTAATGCCACCTGCCCCTTCCATGCACCCAATCAAAGGGCAAGACGTGTCCCCCTTCTCACCCAATTTGGGAAGTCCAAATCCTTTTGGGAAAGTTCTTGGAAATATTTTTAAATGGTGGGTTACTCCACTACTTCCCAGTTTAAATTAGTGTATTCTTATGTCAAGTTCCTCCACTGCTTCCTAGTTTGAATTAGTGTCAGATTGGATCAGATGAACACCTTTGTTGGTAAGCCAATCCTGTAGTTTGTTGGATTCACATTGGACATGAGAGAGGATAGTCACAAATATGACCACCATGAGAGTCACCTTCCACCGAGAGCTTGGCATACCCAAAAGTGATGATAATTGCTAAACCTTTAGAGATCCCTAATAATTCAACCACATTGTTGATTTCTTATCCATGAATCCATGAAAGAGTCTTATAATATAGGCATTTTCATATGTGAATACTCCTCTATATCTTTATAGGGTGAGAATCCCCTTAAAAACACCATCGAAGTTGAGTTTGATAAAGACTTAGGTGGAGAGGACCATTAATTTGAACTAGAAAGTTGACTAGTCTATCAGGCAACTACACACATACCAATCTAAAGTAAGAAGAAAAAAATATATGCCATAATACAAAATTTATTTCTTTGGATGTGTGGAGGGTTCTTATATCTCTCCACCATGAAAGCTTACTAATTATAGATTAAATTACCCAAAATTTGGTTACAATTATTTAACAATTTCTAGTAAGGACCATTTAATTCACCAATGTGGAAGCGTAATTAACTATACACCAATGTGGAAGCGTAATTAACTATACACCAATGTGGAAGCATAATTAACTATAGGCTAGATTTTCTAATTAATGACTAAATTAAATCAATCAACTAATATATTATAATTTTAGAATCGTTTCAATGGTTTTTTTCGGCTTCCCTACTTGACCATACCTTTTTGAGAATATCACACAATGGATCCTAACCAAACAGCCTGAGCTTATCTCGATTGCAGATTCCATGCATCCAACGGTAGAGTCAATTGTTCCCTGCATCCAATGGGCAAGGAGCAGAGTCAACAATTGACTTTTATCCTTTCCCATTGGATGCAGGGAATCTGCAATCGAGATAAAGATGGCCAACAAAACACCCTCAACCTCAACATACCCATTCCGAATTTCCGATGTCTAAATCCAGAGTTACTTGATGTTGGCGTGTTGGTACTAACTGAATAACATTAACAATGTCCTTTTCGACGTGGATGTATGTACTATCTATGATATTGGGATTGGAACCCTGGGCATTTCACACACATTAAGTGCTATCAACCTTCAACCAGGGATCAAATTTGAAGGGTAGGGTCCCATTTCACTTTGAAGGGTTGTGAGAAACCGAACCCTTCAATGTTGACATGTAAAAATAAATCATTCTTTTCATTTGAAACTTCTAGTGTAAAACAAAATTTTATTATTTATTAAAAATAGTGTATAGAAAAAAAATGACAATAAGAAGTAATCTCGAGTGATTCAACATTTACATGGAATCAATGAGGTAAACCATGTACTCTCCTTGTCCCTGGAGCATATAGTTTATTGAACTTAGATAAGGGACAATTCTGTTGGGCCTATCCGTTGTTAGTTGTTGATAAAATAAGGCATTGGAATTTGGAAGGACCTTTGAATGGAGGATTGATTCAGCTTAATGGTGGCTCTATTGGTCAAGTGTGATTGGGCCTACCTAAAAGAAAAACCTGAGAATGTAATACCTACCTAATGCTTTCACGGAGAAACTTTTTTATTAACCCTGAATTCAACAGTTATTTTTATAATTGAATCATGTCCTCCCCACATGCTCAAATCAAAGTGATCAAACAAAGGCCCCAATTTTAGGTGGATTATGGATAGTCCCTCGAATGTATATCGAGTTTATACCCAATTCTAAGTGATCAAACAAAATCCCCAATTTTAGGTAGATTATGGATAGTCGCTCCAATCTATATCGAGTTTATCAGCCCTATCGAAAAGGTTAAGTATTTATTAGTCCACTATAAGTAAGAACTTTAAATTCTCCAACAAATATCACTACAAGTTGAGTGTCTAGTTTCTACCAAAGTCAACAAGGAAGATGAATCATAAACACACGTTTGGGAGGTTTGCCACAATGAGGATGTTGAAATTAAGTTCTTCGCTAGATCATTGCACTCCAAGTCCCTCATTCATGAACTTCCGTCAAGGGATTCCCTTGTTTAGATATATTGGTAAACAATTTGTACTTCTTGTTTCCATTATTAGAAGGATGACAGGAGAACGAAGGGGTTAGAGTCTACAACATTTACAGTGTCGGTTGTTAAATATTTTATCCTTTCAACTATTGGATTTCATTAAGGAAATTGGAACAATTCAAACACTTGTATTCAAATATTGTTCTTTCTTTCAACCTAATGTTTACAATTCATGGCAGATAAATAACATTGACAGATTTGGAACTCAAATACAAGGCTCTTTCTTCTTGCTCCTTTGCCCAAACGAAGTTGTGGTCCTAGACTATGAAAAGTATACATTATTTAGGTTCTAATTTCATTTAAATATTGGGTTTTTTAAGGTTACATCTATTGAGTATTCGAGACTTAGTCTGGCAGAAACGCAATCGCATAATACATTACAAATTTCAAACAACATTTTGGATGGGGAAATTTTAAACCCTTATATTTATAGAACAATAAGTAACTCCAACAAGAAACAGATTTAACTTTTATCCACATATAAAATGTTACACAAGTGTAAAATGCTATACATACCTATAAATTCACGGCAACCAAGTCGACAACTTAGCTCTGCATAATCTTCTGGAGGAAATAGAAATTAGGGAGACACTGAAGCATAGAATTGGAGAATTGAGAGTCTGAGTCCTGACCTCCGACTGTCCTATACTTGTAAACCCAAAATAATGTTTTTTTTCACAAACTTCACCAATCTCTTTAAGTTCAGGGAAGCTCAATCCAACCTACCCAATGTTCTACCTTTGCTTCTCTTGCTCCTTTCTGTGAAAAAGGTGGAACCTTCGAGTTGCCCACTGCAGAAGACAATGAGGAATTAGATTGTGCAACCATTTCCTTTTACAGAAACACGATTGGAAGCAACACCATCTCAATTCCATAATATAGTAGTGCTCCTGAGTTGGTTTACCTTGCTTGAGGTAGGCAAATGCATGTTTGTGTATTTCACATGATTACAACAAAAACAAAATTATAATTGCTTCTACATAACATAGATATATCTGTGCAGGTAAGGGAAAATTGGGTATTGTTTTCTCGAGGTTTCCATAGACTTTCATAGATTGTTCTTCATTATGAGGGCGCTCAGGGCATAGATTAGAGAGACCATGGGAGGACGAAGAAGAAGAAGAAGAGGACTCAATTCAAAAGGTGAGGTGAGTGAGGAGGGGAGACATAATAGCGATATTTGCAGGAGAAACCCACTAGTGCTATAATGATGGGAACAAGCTTGTCTAAATCATAGCCATTATAGACATAGGAAACCCTCATAAACAGCTCGGGCACAAGAGTAACTATGTAAGCATCCCGACAAATTAAGTAATGATAATATTCAGTTAAAGGTATATGAAAAATTCTTTTGTTTCTTTTAGAGATGACTATATGCATATTGTACAACCGTTCTCTCTGGATGGCCCTCCATTCCAGTTTCCTTTTTCTCTACTACCTAACCCCCTTCCTCTGATGAGAGAGGTAGACTAAGCAGCCTAGGTGGACCGTGGGAGACTGGGAGTGTTGATTCAAATGATTATGACCCCAGTAAATGAATGGAAATTGGAATAAATCCTAGAATCCTGGACTAACTAGTAGAGGATATGATTCATGAGCACAAACAAAGGGCGGCTTGCTGCTAGCCTGCTACCAAAGATCCGTCATCCTAGTCTTGTGGTGGTCATAATAGAAATGTCTAGCACTGGGTGAAACCCTGGTCTGGAAACTTACATACCTGTTGGATTAGGTTAGGTTCAAATCTAGCAAAGATTGCTCAATGCATTGTAAATTGCAACTTGTAAGTTGTAACCCAAAAAACAACACCATTAGTTTTTCCTTACGGAGTCTTGATAGTGGAGGGTTATCAAATCAATTCATTATCCATAGATATGACTCATATGAGTATTTAATTTCACATCATATACTCAAATACTTAAGTGACTTGTAAGTTGTGAGATCACGTGACTCGGTGAACAATAAGATGACATATGGAAAATCGAGTTGGTAAGTGGCATCATCTCATACCAAGATTTAATGAAGTTGGTGAATCAGTAATGCATGCTAATGCCATTAAATGCTTTGAAAGTGAACATCGAATCATGAGTCACAATCTTGACTCACCGACTTGAACTTGGCACTAGGCAGCCTAGTGGCCAACCGTGCTCCGTGTCGATTGGGACTTGAATCCTCATCCAAGATCCCACTATTTAAGGGCTCTTGGGAAGACTTTGAGTCCCGACTCTTCCAGTCCACTAAACCCCTGGATAGGCAAATTTTATAATTGCCCTTCTGTTGCAAATTTACTCAATTTCATTATTGAAGTGCTGGAAATGAAACTGATTTTTTTTTGCATGGTAAAATTCCTTGTGGCCTTCTATGACGTTTAAAATGGCCTTTAAAGGGCTCTAAAGGCTTCAAATTTGAAGCCTGCCTCCAACCCTGGGCGTTACGATTTCATAATTCCCACGGTCGTAAGATTTAACAATTTACTATAGATCGGATTGAAAATAAGCTAGGAATTGATGAATCTGGCTGCCACAATTCGAGATATAAACAACTCTAAATCAGTTATGAAGTTGAGATCCCTACGGGTCATTTAATCTGTATAATCTAGAATTATTTTCGTTTCCGTTATATTTGGTGTTAAAAACTTAATCAAGAAACTGCGAGACATCCGTTTTGAACATTACGGGAATATTGGTACAATGCTTAGACATTCAATATAAACTACCACAACCTTTGGCTGGCATTCGACGAGAATCGCACCAGACTAATTCACTGCGAAAACATTTCATGGGCAACTAAATCGATATTTCGGTAATCATGTAATTTAAATATGTCGGAATAATTTATATTCAAAATAAAACTGAACCAATGTTTTGCAGATCATTCGATAGAAATGCACATGGTTAATTTATATTTGATATAAAACCAAATTGACATTCTACAGCTGCATCTATTTGAAATGTGCGTAAATAAGTTATGGCATAATATTCATACTTGTAACCTAGCAACAACCATATTAATCAGATTAATATGTTTGAAATACCTCGAGAGGAATATATCACCATTGAAGTTCATTGAAGTTAATTTAATAGTTGTATCATGATTGGAGTTAACCTAATAGTTAATCTAATAGCTATACAATATAATTGCGAATAGAGTTAAAGTTAAGCTAATAATTGTAAAACCATTGGATTTAAACTAATAATTGTATCTAATAATTAATTTAAAAGTTAATATATCAACTATTACAATTCAATTAAAATTTGTGATTGGAGTTGAAGTTAAGTTAAAGTTGTATCATCATTGGACTTAACCTAATAGTTATAATTTTTTTTCCTAAAGAATGTGTCAATTACTTGTATCTAATAGTTAATCTAACATAAAACCACTTAAGTTGTGGTTGTTAGGCTCATAGTTGAAGTTAAGCTCATAGTTGTATCATCATGTTGGAGTTAAGCTAATAGTTGTATTTAATAGTTAATTTAAAAGTTAATATAAATATATTGTAGTTAATAAAAGAGCTTTGAGTTATCTTGGCTTCTATCTTCCAAATGGAGTTGGACTAAGCCTTGTGCACATTAACTGGACTCCCAATTGGTAGGTGGAGTTTGAGTGTCACATTAGTTGCACATTACCATGCCAATAAGTGCACTTATCCAATGAGTTAAGAGGAATTCCCAATTGGTAGGTGGAGTTCTAGTGTCACATCAATTGCACATTACCATGCCACTAAGTGCACTTATCACATGAGTTAAGAGGAATTTATTAGGAGTTCAGAGGATTTTATTAGGAATTATACTATCACATGAACTGCACTTTACTTCAACTCCCAACTGTAAAATGCAGTTTGCTTAATTAACTCTACTTCGAGGTGCTAGTTTATAATTGTTTATAAGGAGCTCGAACGATTAATATTTAATTTAAAAGTTAATATAAATCTATTGTGGTTAATAAAAGAGCTCTGAGTTATCGTGACTAAGCCTTATGCACATTAACTAAACTCCCAGTTGGTAGGTGGAGTTCGAGTGTCACATAAGTTGCACAATACCATGCTACAAAGTGTAGTTATCACATAAGTTCAGAGGAATTTATTAGCAGTTCGAACTATTTTATTAGGAGTTCGACTCTTACATGACTGCACATTAGCTAGACTCCTAGATGCCAAATGCAGTTGGACTAAGCCATAAATAATTAGAGTTGAATTTAAGCTAATAGTTGTAGAATCATTGGAGTTAAGCTAATAGTTGTATCTAATAGTTAAGCTAATATAAATCTATTGTAGCTAATAAAAGAGCTATGAGTTATCATGACTTCTAGCTTCCAAATGGAGTTCGACTAAGCCTTATGCACATTAAGTGGAGTCCCAATTGGTAGGAGGAGTTCGAGTGTCACATGAGTTGCACAATACCATGCCACTAGGTGCAGTGATCACACGAGTTCAGAGGAATTTATTAAGAGTTCGAACTATTTTATTTGGAGTTCGACTCTTACATGACTACACATTAGCTAGACTCCTAGATTCCAAATGCACTTGGACTAAGCCGTAAATAACTAGAGTTGTAGTTAAGCTAATAGTTGTAGAATCAATGGAGTTAACATAATAGTTGCATATAATAGTTAAGCTAATAGTTATCCAATATAACTTTGATTAGCGTTGAAGTTAAGCTAATAGTTATCCAATATAACTTTGATTAGAGTTGAAGTTAAGGTAATAGTTCTAAACACATTTATGTTAAGCTAATAGTTATATCTAATAATCGATGGAGTTAAGCTAGTAGTTGTATCTAAAAATCGAATAGTTGAAGATTAATTTTAATTTTTACAACTATCACTAACTCTACTTATCACATGTTAATTAATTTTTTTTTTATTTTTTTGAAATTATTAATTATTAATTTTGGACGACACTCATATAATCAATCTGGACAGTACACTTGTCTCATTCTCGTCGGTAGATGAAAAAGCATAGATGGTAGTCCACCCCAAAATTCTAACATATATACGCCTATCGACGTAACAATAACAACATTACATAGGACTTTTTGACGAAAATATCTCAAAAATAACTCATTGTATAAACATATCAGTTCAAACTAACTCGACATTTAGCAGATCACTCAATTGAATGTATAGGTTCATACTTTTATTCAATCTAAAATTAAGTCAATATTTCTACATGAATCATTCCATCTGCATAGTTTTTAGTTTTCCAATAGGAAAATATCTGTCTCTCTAAATAAAGAGTGACAATAAACTGTTCTAGAGGTTCACTTTCATTAAATAACAACCAGAATATTACAAGTTTTTTCTTGAGGATATATTACAAGTAATATCCAGGCTGTGTCTTTCAAAACTTTATAAAAAAAAAGCTCACATGATTAACTTTACATCTTCAGTGACATAAGTTAAAACTTCAGTACTTGAGTTTAGATTCCTGAGATTTCCTCTATCATTTTACCTGGGTCCAGAAGTAGAGCTAACTTGGATAGTCCATCTACTTCCATGTTCAGCTCTCTGTATATGTGAGAAATGCTGAAACATGTGAAGAATTCTAGAAACCTTCTGATAGTGTTCAGTGGTTGTTGTAAATGAGGTGCATTAATTTGGATCTTCATGTTCAACCAATCAACTACCATTTTGGAGTCCCCAAAAACTTGTAAATGAGATATGTTGTTGTTTATGGCCAAATTTAGAACCAAGTGTAGTGCTGCAAGTTATGCCTTATTATTAGTGCAATGTCCTGGAGCAAACCTTGCTTGGATCTTATGATTATTGGAGAGGTATAGTACTCCTCCCGATCCTCCCAGTGGAGGGTCCCCTTGACTTGCACCATCGAAATATGCCCAAGGAATGTCTCTGTTTATCTCAGGAGGGACCAACATTCTGATGTTTGGCTTTTTTTTCTTGGGATTTATGTTCCCCGACCCACTATATCACAAGAGATGATGCTACTTCAGGAGGGATAATTTTGTTATTAAAAATGATAGTGTCTCTAGCCCACCAAATTCCATCAGAGAAAAGGGATGGGAAAGCACTGTAAAGACATACCGATCTTTATGTCCACCAAGCTTTTGCTTTATGTTCCAGAGAGATCCCTGATGTCCCTTGATACTTTAATTCTGTGCATGCTGCCTTCCATACCAATTCTACATAAGAACATAAATTAAACAAATGAGAGACTATTTCCTCATCTGAATTACAAAGTGCACATCGGTTTGGACCAACCCATCCTCTTTTCTGCAAGTTATTTTAGATTAAGAGCTTGTTATTGAGAGTCAACCACAAGGTTAATTTATCCTTTAAGGGGCCTTCGATGTTCCATAATTCCTTCCACCAATCCATCTTCTTTCCCTGGTGCTTCTCCCATGCCCATGTTTTGTAGCCTAGTTTGGCCGTGAAATTCCCATTAACAGGATTTTTGGTCCAAACCAATTTATCTTATTTCTCCTGCTCCAAATCAATAAAACTAGATTTGAGCAGTGAAACATATTCCTCCCATTCCTCCTTTTGACCTTCCTCTAGACCTAGATCCTCTGAGTTTTTCCAAAGGGTTTCCCTTTGTAATGACAAAGAGCAAGCTTTATTTAGGGTGAATATCCATAAGCTTCTTAGTTTTAAGACAAGACCTTCTGAAAGTTTAAAACTCTCCCCTGCTCTTGACCATGGATCTTCTCCTATTCTTACTTCTCTTCCATTGTCAACCATCCAAGCTAACCAATTCCCTACTAGAGGGAATGCTAGAACCAGTGCTTTCCAACCTATAGAACTGTTCTTGAACAATTTCTCTCGTTTCCTTATCCAATCTTGTATAGACCCATTTGGACAATATTTGGATATTAAAACCTTCTCCCATAACGAGTCGGGATTATTGATTAGGTGCCATAATGTTTTGGCAGCCAAAGATTGACAAAAAAGAAAGGGGTTTTTAATTCCCCGCCCCCCTAAATATTTCGGACTGGCTAGCACTTGCCATTTAGCTAGAGGAATTCCTTCCAAATGTCTGTTGGTAGACCAAATGAAGGAGAAGAAATGTTTCCTTAATTTTTGTAAAATACCTTTTGGGATATAAGCAATTGTGGCCCAATATATTAGTATGATTTGAAGGACTTTCTTGAGTAGAACCAACCTTCCTCCCCTGGATAAGAATTTATAAGTCCAACACCCAATTCTACCTTCATTTTTCTTGTATAGCCACATCCAATCTTTAAAGGAATAAGCATTTGGTTTGAGTACAAACCCTAGGTATTTGAAACCTTCATCCATTGATTTTATAATGTAAAGAAATTCAGCCCTAAGTCTATCTCTTATTTCTTCTAAGAAACCATTTTCAGAGAGAATGGACTTTTCCATATTAATATGCATTCTTGTATAAGTCCAAAATTTGCTTTGCTTCCTTTAGGTTTTCCCAGGTACCCTCTCCCATCATTACCACATCATCCACAAACAGAATGTGGGATAGTTCTTCTAAATTAGTTACCATTATTTCTTTGTAAGATCCTTCCCTTTTTGCTTGTTTTATGATTCTGCTCATGGCATCTACTATCAGTAAAAAAAGGAAGGGGGAAGAGGGAACCCTTGTCTTAGGCCTCTTGTTGTCCTGAAGAAATTTGAGGGAGATCCATTGATCAACACTGCAAAGGAAGTTGACTGAACGCATCCCATTATCCAATTGACTACCTCCAGATCCATCCCAATCTGAATCAGTACTAGCCTTAAAAAGGTCCAGTTAACCCTATCATAGGATTTGGAGAGGTCCAGTTTAAAGGAAAATGTTGAGTTTTTGGACCTCTTGATGGTATGAATTGCTTCCTGTGCAAGGGATACCGCATCATGAATTTGACGATTGAATAAGAATCTGAATTGTTCCTTTTTTATGATATTGCTCATAATTGGATTCAACCTTTGAGCTATAATATTAGCGATTATTTTATAAACCACGTTCCAGCATGAGATTGGCCTGAATTCTTCAAAGGAGGATGGGTTTTGTTTCTTGGGGATGAGAGCCAAGAATGTGGAATTCAGAGCTCCCAAGACTTGCCCCGCCCTTTGTGACTCTTACACAGCCTTCAGTAAGTCCTCTTTTACTAGGTCATAAAACCGTTGAAAGAATTCAATAGTGATCCCATCCGGACCAGAGCTCTTACCTTTCTGAAAGGAGTACACAATTTTCTCCAGCTCCTCCTCTGATATTTCTTCTTTTATGGAATTGTTCATTTCTTCGCTTATCATCATTGGAAACAAATTAATGACTTTCAATATTTCTTGTATATTACAACCTTCTGATTCCTTGAATAAGTTTTTGAAAAACCATTCTCCCGCCTCTTTTTTTTCTTGAAAGGAGCTAACCATTACCCCACTCATGTCTCGTATTGTTGAGATTGTGTTCTGGTTCCTTCTAAGGTTAGCGAAATTGTGAAAAAACTTTGTATTATTGTCTCCTTCTTTTATCCAAATAGCTATGATTTTTAGCCTTTGTAGCTCCTCCTCCCTGTTCAACAGTTCTTCTATTTTTAATTCCTTTTCCCTTACATCCTTTAATTCTTCCTCTATAAAAAATTCCAGAGTTGTTTTTCTCATAAATATCTTTTAAAGAGTTTTCTACTTCCTTAAGTTGTTTCTATTTATTGGTCGTATAAACCCTATCCCATGTTTTTGTCACCTTCTTAACCTTTTGTAAATTTTTTGAAAGTTGTTTCATGAAGGTGATTTAAGGGTCTGCCTTTAGTAGCCTCCATGTATCTCCTATCAACTAACGATAGTCTTCCTCTAATAACCAAGCAGGGTTAAATTTGAACGGGGCCACCGGTTTTGTTTCTGGGTTTTGAATTTGTAGGAGAACTGGGAGATGGTTTGACAAACCTCCTACTTCGACCCATTTTCTAAAAATTAAAGACCCTGAAAGCAAATTTTCAGAAAGAAAGAATCTATCTAACCTTTTAGATATGGCTTGGTCCCCATTTCTGTTGTTCCTCCAAGTTGGAGTTAGCTTCAACGGTTGAAGGTCCACTAGCTCCTTGGATTCAAAGAGTTCCATAAAGAAGGAGCTTAGTCCATCATGGCGAGCTAAGATTCCCCAATTTTCTTTTTTAGATAGGGTTATATTCAGATCCCCACCGAGTATTACATTCTCTGACTCCAGCAGTCCCGAGGTGAAGAAAATTTCCCAAAACCCTTTTTTATCTTGGTAGGGTCTGTATACATTGTATAGAGCATAAGAATTCCCTGTGGCTTTCTCCTGGAGAACTGTTTTCAGCACCGTGTTATGTTTTTCCGCTTTCACTTCCTCATATTCCTAATTCCAGGCAGTTATTAGACCCCCAAAATGTCCTTCTAAACTTATATGTCCAAAGTTCCACCCTCTTAGCCATGACTCCAATATTTCCTTAGCTTTCTCTCTCTCCATCATTGTTTCCTGGATAAAAATGATCGTAGGTTTTAGATTGTCGATCATTCTTTTTAGATATTTTAATTTGGGGGAGCTCCCCAACCCCCTCACATTGAAAGATAGGACCAGCATCAGGTGACCCTTTCTTGGGCATTCCCTGCTCTAAGGGCCCTACCAATCATTGCTTGTTTTCCATTCCTCACATCCACCTCAACTTGATATTTAGCTATTGCACTATGGGATCTCCTTCCCAATGTGACCTTGGCCAACTTGTTTGAAGCTAATCCTCCAGATGACACTTGGTCTCTATCAACATCCACCTTTGACCGTGTTTTGTATATTTTATGCTTAATCCACGAAGGGGGCTCTTTAGGGGATACCACCTTTTTTCCTTTACTACCCTCACTGCTACAGGTGTCTTTCAACACTCTTCAACTAATGTCATTTCCTTATATCCGGTATGCATGTGAATTGATTTTGCCGGTATCAACCTCGACGTGGTTTCCTTGGCAAGAGTCACCACCTCTCTTTCATCCTGTGAGCCATTTGTCCTCAATGGAGACCGTTCATGGCACACTAGGGTTTCACTAATGACAAATGTGAGATTGTCAGTACTGATTTCCAGCTTACCAAGGGTCTTAGTTAAGAAATATTCTGTCATGGTATATCTCTTTTCTTTTGAGAGTGCCACCTTTTTTTCCTTACTACCCTCATTGCTACATGTGTCTTTACATTCCTTAACCGAAGTCATCTCCTTAATTCTTATTTGCAATACCATTGTTTTATCCTGCATCAGGATGTGGTTTCCTTGACAAGAGTTACCACCTCTCTTACCTTGTGAGGAACAATTCTCCTCGGAGGAGACTATTCATTGCACATAAAGGTTGTAGTATTAAAAAAAGTAAGGTTTCTGGGACTGAGTTCCGACTTACCAGGGAGCACAGATAAGCTATCTTCCTTCGAGATTCTTTGCCCACCATCTTTGGACAAATTCTCTCTACTTCCTTTGTTTTGTGTATTCTTCCCCTCTTGATTCCTGAACTGTTGTGGCCTTCACTCTAGGTTTAAGCAGTCCTTCACTAAGTGCCCGACCTGTTTGCACATGAAGCATCGAAAGGGAATTTTCCAATAATCCAGCTTCTGTCGCCACCTGCTCCCATGAAGCTCCAAATGAATTTCTTCATACAACCCATCGGGAAGGTCTACTTCGATGAGAATTTTGGCGCACCTCATGTCCACCTTCTGCTCCCAACCTTCTTCCAAAGCTACAAATTTACCAATTTTGTCTCCTATAGCCTCCATTGTCTCTTTTTTCTAGAACATCATGGGAAGCCCTGACAGAATAGACCATATTTTTTGCACATTTTGCAGCTCCCTGTTTGCATCAAAGTCTACGATCCAATTCTTAAGGATTAACCCAGAGGGTCCCCATTTCCATTTTTCCTTTAATAATAACTACCTCTCTGCCTCTGTCTCAACTCGAAACAAAATCCAACCTCTTGACAAAATATGAAACATTGGTAGCTTCCACAGATGGGGGTTCCAATTTTCTTCCATCCACCTTCGGAGAGCATCCTTGCTGACTGTTTTCCCGCATAATCTTCCAACCAAAGCTAAAGACAAGTATTCTGGTACTTTTGATAATGAAATATCTTTTCCAACTATTAATTTTGTTGCGTGTTTTTTAACTTTGGCTCCTGTCCGTTTTTTGCTTTCGCCATTTTTAGTTGATATTATGACTTCACCCTCCTTCCTATTTGAAGGGTCGTGCCTGAATTTCTCTGGAATGTGATCGGACTGTACTGCTTGCTTAGGTTTTGCCACTTGTAAAAAAATTGATTTTTGCCCTTCCGAAGTGGACGAGTCATAATCAACTTCATCTATCATCACTATGAGCATAATACTTTAAGCCTTTAAAACATTTAAAGATTAAAAATATAACCTTCAAGGTCATAAAAAATTTAGCTCCAATTCTTCTGTCCTTCGCTACTCCTCTTGCTTTTTTCCCTGAACTGATCCCTGGCCGTAAAACCCTTATCCCCTAAGGACCCCCCTTCCATATATATATATATTAAAACATAACCAGAACAATACTCAATATAAAATTAAATCAATATTTTATTTTTTCTTGTGGTATCTTAGCACTTATTGAATTTTTCTTGGTGCACAATGCACGTTTGATTACACCTTGCAAGCGAGGTAACTATGGATTTAAACAACTACAAGCTGACTAGACCAAGCAATATGGTTACCAATATTTAATGATCAGTCAATTGAGGTGGTTTCCCATATTATGAGATCGTGATTCTTATAAAATTACAACGTTTGTTTATTCGGTGAGGGAATTTAAAACCCAGTAAAAATTAATAATTAAATTGCAACTCATGAAGGGATTTACTACACTATTTATTGAAGATTATTTTTAATAATTGATAGTACCATTAACCACCCCAATACATTTCGAATAAGGGATCCAAAATCATGATCTAATATAGTGGTGGAAAACCATGGCTCCTCTAGGGATTAAGTTCACCAAGGTTTGAGTGCTGATTTGGAATCTGATAACTTCCCCCTTTGGTGAATAATCCCTCATTCGAAAGAGGCATTCCAAAGATGTCTCAGTTTTTGCAATTGCTTAGCCCTTAGATCTAATGTAGTCTTGGATTGAAGGTTCATAGGGGAATTCTATAACCCATACACTCTATCCTAAAGTAAACAATTGATTCCACGTAAATCTTACTAGGAAATCGTAGAGTGGAATCCTTAACTCATAATTTAAATAATTGGCTTCTTTGAAGAGTTATAGGTGTTACAAAGAAAACATTCTTATGGCTTAGGGTAGACCACAACAAAAAGAGTGACACTAGAAATCAACTCTAATCTAAGTATGCTATATAAATGTAAAATGCTAACATCAAAAGGATAGGGCTCATACCTCAACCGGATGTTCGAAGAAGACCATCCTTGAGCTCGCGATCAAATTCTCTCCACCTAGAACTTGTCCTCAACAACAAAGGTATCCGAGAATATAATATGTATATAAAGTGTTAGAATGTAATCTAGCATAAGCCATTCACATAATAAGCAGATATACCCATGGAAATTAAAATAAGCATTTGCACATGAGTTGGACGAGAAAATAGTATTTCTATTAATATAAAGAACATAAGTACAAAGTGACAACCTCTGTTGGCAAGCCGTCAAAACTGAGAAACTAAGTTCATCCACCTATACCTCCACCAATTCAATCCTCCAAGCAATGTCCAAATCTCACAAGGATAAGGAAGACCTTGGGAGATGAACATAAAAGGTTCAATCCAAGAAGAACAAAGGGATACGGACTCAAGGAAATGCCAATGGGGCGAAATTTCACTATAGTTTACTTTCTCTCAAAGTTTCTCCTCCTTTAATGCTTCACAATGGCTCAATATATAGCCCTCGAATGGGAGATGGAGGGTCGAATCAAAATGTTTTCTAACATATGGAAGGCCAAGGATCATAACAGTCTTGACTTGGCATGGAAAACACTAATTTTTTTTAAATTTTGAGTGCAAAACCTGATGTATGTGGGATGTAATGGAGAAGGATGCATATACGCAGGTTCTACTACTATTGACATGCGTACATCAACAAAAGTGTGATTTTTAGGGTTTTAATTGAGCATCGGGGACATACTAAGTCTGCAGAGGGACAAGGTAGGCCATCAAGACATGTTGCATAGGTGCAAAAAATCATGCTATAATAGATGCCCCATAATGTGTGAGGTCAGAGGGATAATCACGATGGTTGAAATACATTATCAATCCTAGGAGTGGAGTAATGAGCGCCCAACTAGAAGAAGTAGCCACTCATCAATGTATTAAAATAATGACTTTTAATACATGACTCGGTATCTAAAGTACATAGTATTCCTTGGTACATATCACGGGGGGCGTCACCTAGGGACCAATATGATGTCACGTTCTTTCATATTGGGGGCTTAAAAATAAAAAAAATTATAAACCAATATATTTGTGGTATATTAAGGGTCAAAAGGGTTTTTTTTACTATATAAATATGCAATATGATGGGGCATATTTTATTTCAAAGTGCTTCTCGCGCCTCCACCATAAGCCATAAGCCTGCGTGCACCCTAGGTTGCATAGGTTTTCTGTTGTTTTTCTCCATCGTTTTTTCTCGGGTTTTCTCCATTGTTTTTTCTGGATTTGGAGGGCGGTTTTTTTTGGTGCATAGCAGTGTTGGTCCTCTAGTGCGTAGCATTTTTTCACCATTTTTTTCCACCGTGGTGCATAGCAATTTTGGTCCTCTGGTGCATAGCGTTTTTTCACTGTTTTAATCCACCGTTTTTTGGTCGTGGGTTTGTGGTGGGTTTCTCTGGGGGTAGTAATGTGCTTATTGGGAGATTTAGTTACAGAGCCTTGATAAAAACCCTTTTGTATTGGTTACATATAAAGATCCAAAGCTCCCACTCACTACCAGTTCCATATCCAAATACAGGTGCAAGGGGCAGTTCGACCATAAAATCTAAATTCTAATGGCTGTAAAATGAAGATTAGGTCATTCATTTTTGTCAACCAATGATAAATATGTGAAGTTATAGTAGGTAACCAACCCCTATTGCTTCGCTCAGTCGTTGCTTTGGTTCCCAGTATGAATGAGGTTACTCTTCGATGTCCTTCGTTGTCTTTTGAACTGCTGAAATAAAATGGATCTTAACATACGTGACATCCTTGCCTTTTAATGGTGATTCAATTGGCATGTTCCTGTGACATTAGGTACTTGTGCTTCTTAGGGACTTGTCCAAGTCTAATAAAGTTACTAGCAATACTGTAAGTGCTCAAGCCAAGCCAAATCGGTGTGAAATCATTAAGGTCTCATGCATGCATGGGTTTGCCTATATTTGATCCACCCCAAAGGGCTTTTAGTTTCTACGACTGACCGGTGGTTCCTTTATTGTCTTTCTTTGTTGGGGCTCTGTTCCTTTATTGTCTTTCTTTGTTGGGGTATTGCTCCTGTTGTGGTTCCTTTATTGTCTTTAGAGTCTAGCAATTGCAATAGATTCTATTTTTAATAATGAACACTGTTTATTAGAAAATGTAAAAGTAAGAAATTTTATGTAGGAATATATTAAACCCACTCACAACTTAGCATAAAATAATTAATCATTATTTGATTAATTATTCACCCACTAGCTTAATTAGTTGGCATCCACTTGCACCTTAAAGTCAATACATGCCATCTATATCCTAGGAATGATTTATTTCCAATTCTGGGTTGATCTTGACCACCTTTTAACCATCCAGAATTAGTATACAGGACTTTACAACAGATTATGCTTTATTCTGCTTTTTTTGCTTTTCCTGCTTTTCTATGGATAAGATAAAAGCTAGTCAACTAGGAACCTGGGAGCTTTTGTTTCCAACCCATCCTCCATTAGTTTTTCTCCATTTTCTAGGATTAGCATGTTTTTCCCATCTCCTTGACAAATCACTCATGCTTTTTCCAACTTGTGAGGTCCTTGATAGATTTGGTAAGTGCTTTATCCACCTATGGGGGTTTTGCTATATTTTGGTAAGTCAACCTTTTGAGCTTTATGAGTTGTTTCCATACAATTCGATTTTCCTATGAGGGATGTACTATTTATGTACACTATTGTTCATCATTATTCAATGGAAGGATACACACCAATATTCATCTCTTCATTCATGTGCTTCAGTCTCTTTTCTCCTCTCTATTTTTCCTGTGTATGCTTGTGAGAATTCTTAGTAGCAAGATCTATTTCCTGTTCTTCTTTTTAGCATAATTGCACATAGCATTGATCTATTATTTCTACATGGTATCATATCTACAAGGTTTATCAATTTCTACGGAGTTGAGGAGCGCTTTCAGTCTCCTATCTCTCTCTGAAGAAGAGCTTGCCTAGCTTACAATATTTTCTCCTAGTTTGTTTTGCAGGTTGCAGAGAGTATCTCTTAGAGCATATCAACAAATTCAATATGGATTCAAAATTTCCTCTACTATCTCCTTTCAACTATTCTGATTGGAAGCCAAAGATGAGTGCATACTTGAAGAGGCAATGTCTCTTTGATGTCTCCATTGGTGCATTGAGTGAACCTGAGTCTTATGAAGAGAAGATTTATTGGATAAATAATTGTGATAGAGCTTATGGAATTATGTGTTTGGTAATGTCTCCAAATATATATCATCTCATAGATTCTGCTGAATTTTCATTTGAGCTTTGGAAAATTTTGGACAAAGCTTTTGGTTTGCAGGAAATTGAAGATGAAGCATGGAGCAAACCTAGCATCTCCTCTTGTTCTCTCTCTCAAGATTTCTTGGCCTCTACATTCTCTGATGAAGTTGATCATGATGACGAATTTTCTCATACAGTTTATGTTTCTGCTGCCCTCTTTTATTCGAATGCTTCCTCCTTCAATGAAGAAGCAAATATTGAAGAACCATCTTTTTCTGTGTCTCTTGAAGGTGATTTTTCTTCTTGTGATACTATTGATGAAAAAGAAGTAACATATGGAGCTGATGCTGATATTGATTATGATCCTATAACCCATTCATTGTTCTCTCAATCTCCTATCTTAGATTCTGAGATCTATGTGCCAGATTCTTTACACCTCTTGCATACCTCTCTCATTGATGGTGTGCAACCCAGTGACTTACAGGATGTTTGCTTAGCCACATCAAGCCTTATTTGTGTCATACCACTTACCTTACTTGATATCATGTGCTTCATCATATCCTCCTTTGTTCTTGGCATCAATACTCAGAGCCTTCTTGAAGATTTTGAACATCTCATTCTTTCCTCCCTTCACACAGAGGATTCATTACCAGTGTATTCCCATGAGTCTATTGATATGCTTATATGTGATCCTTTGGATTCTGATTTAGAAGAATATTTTCAGGTTCATACACATATAATACCACCATCCATACCATCTACCATACCTCTGAATAATCCAAAGACTATACAAATCCCAAGCTCACTAGTTGATTCCTCATTGGTCTCATATGCAGTGATATCTATCTTACATGATTTGAAGTCTTTCCTAACCTTCAGTGGCTGGTTATCCATGTCCTTATTAATATTGGGACTGATATTAAACATGTTTGGATATTTTCTAAACACTTATGGTTCAGATCTTATGCCCATCCATCATTCAGATTTTTACACCTATCAGTTTTCTCCAGTTGCTCATAATTTTCCTAGTCTAGCCCTATATCCTCATGGAGCCATTGAAGCCTTTGTCTTTGCTGTTCCATATGCTAATGTTTCTGATATATCAGAGTTTTATCAGCCCCATATTAGACCTATACAGGTGCTACAATAGATTGGAATATTTACATGTGATTCACATCACAATTTTGCAGCTATTCAGGGAATTGGGTGTGAAATAAATTGTCTTATTTTTTGTACTCTTTGGAAAGGAGTATGCATAGATCTCTTTTCCATTTCAGATTATGTTTGCAGATCATAGTTTGACAGCAGAAACAAGCATTCAGATAATTGTCCTACTTCATCAGTTGATGAGATACAAGGAGTCTCTCATCTTCCTTCATGCAGGTTCTACACTCCAGCGCATGATCATGGAGTTCATGATTTCTTCAACAAGTCCTTCATCCATAAGCAGTTCAGTCAGCTCATTAAAGTGAAGATGAAGATATGTTGAAGACACATTTTAAATTTTGTGCCTTGTCCTATCTTGAGGGAAGATTTTCCCCATGTGGTTTTGCCTCTTTCCTCACTTTTCTGGACATAATAATTGTTAAAGGGTGACCATAGCCTTGTTGCTGGGCCCTATATGCATCCATATTTTTTTGTCATACCATCATAAATTCATACTTATAGGGGGGTTTAGGAATATATTAAACCCACTCACAACTTAGGATAAAATAATTAATCATTATTTGATTAATTATTCACCCACCAGCTTAATTAGTTGGAATCCACTTGCACCTTAAAGTCAATACATGCCATCTATATCCTAGGAATGATTTATTTCCAATTATGGGTTGATCTTTACCACCTTTGGACCATCCAGAATTAGTATACAGGACTTTACAGTATATTCTTCTTTATTCTTCTTTTTCTGCTTTTCCTGCTTTTCTATGGATAAGATAAAAGCTAGTCAACTAGGAAACTGGGAGCTTTTTTTTCCAACACATCCTCCGTTAGTTTTTCTCCATTTTCTAGGAGTATCATGTTTTTTCCATCTCCTTGAAAAATCACTCATGCTTTTTCCAACTCGTGAGGTCCTTGATAGATTTGGTAAGTGCTTTATCCACCTATGGGGGTTTTACTATATTTTGGTAAGTCAGGATTTTGAGCTTTATGAGTTGTTTCCATACAATTTGATTTTCCTATGAGGGATTTCCTATTTATGTACACTATTATTCATCATTATTCAATGGAAGGATACACACCAATATTCATCTCTTCATTCATGTGATTCAGTCTCTTTTCTTCTCTATATTTTTCCTGTGTATGCTTGTGAGAATTCTTAGTAGCAAGATCTATTTTCTGTGCTTCTTTTTAGCATCATTGCACATAGCATTGATCTATTATTTCTACAGTTTAGTGTGGATAAGGCATTTAGAATCTAGATCTATTGTTCTGGTATGTTGTTAATTTCAGTTAGGAGGAAGGGAGGCGCTATCTTTTGGAAATAAGCATGCAAAGTATTTCATGGTGGGAAGCTGCCAATGGATCAATTTGTATCCATTATTTTGTATTCATGCTCAGCCTAATTCTATTCAGTTTTACAATCAATTTCCTTGCCAAAGGAGGTCACATCCTATTTGTTGAAACCAAACATTTGCTTCAGCCTTAAAGAGTGTAGTGTTAGATGGTTCTATGCAAGAATCTACAAATCAACCTACATTTCTAGGTAGAAATAAATTATTGATGGAGGTCTATTTTGTTTTAAATTTAACTATTTGTCTATTTGTGGAAAGTAACCAATATTTGTACCCCCTTTTGTTGGACTTAGTAATTTGAATATCTATTCTTGGGATGCTAAAAGTAGGTTGTTTCCCTAAGAACTTTTTCAGGTATTTAGCCTTGGATATCTTCTCTATATTTCATGGAGGCCTTCAAAACTGAGTATTTGGATGAACACTCGTTAGTATAAGAGCAGATGGTTATGATTTTTCTTGTATCTTTATTATTGTGATCTTTTAAAATTTGTGTAAATAAAGTTAATAATGGAAACAAACAAGAAAAGCAGGCATTGTTCTGAAATCTGAATCATCAAAATATTGTTGTCCTTGATGTTTAAGGTCAATGGATGCCTCTTTAAGGACATTAAAAAATTTGTAGTAGTTCAGTTTTATTGGCAACATAGATGTGACTATTTACAAATTTTTTGTCGTTGTTGAGACTTAAATCCATTGGCTTTTTGTTGGGTGATTTGTCCGTTTTTCAAGATTAGCTTGGGTTAGCTAGCCTTGACAAGATTTAGTACTGATGGTTGACTCATGTGGATGATAGTGGCTGTGATTGAGCCTCTTTGACAAAAGATGGAAGATATTGACTCTAATCATAATTCCATGCAAGAATGAAGTTACATTGTGTGAAGTATTGAATTGTTATGTATTGTTGATCCCAATTTCACTTGGGTACAACATTTGCTGCCGATTTACAAACATCCAATTTCAGAGCTATTTGCAGCCGTTAATGTTTGCACTCACCAGTCATATCGCAGAGTTACATAACACTCGTTTTTTTTGGGCACATGGTTGGTCATTGCAGTATGGTGGTGAGATTTCTGCAAGTGTAGGGTCCAACAAGTCTCTGGATTAATAAAATTATCTTATCATATCTTATCCTCTAACTAATTCCTTGACCTTGTCTGATTTTCCAATATAACACTTCCATGGTAAAGTAGGTTCCATCAGGAGCTTGTGTTTCAATTTTTATGGAGTCCATTTGACCCATTTTTTTATGTTGTCCCCTTTAGCCTATGTTGTTCAATCAATTGAGGGGAAAAGACACATTAGAAAGGCCAAAAGTTTTAAAGAAAATAATTAAGTTAGTGGAGCCTGATACCTCCAAAACCTGCACTTCAAGTGGTATCCTTAAAACACAAGTGCATCCCTGGGTGTGATGAATAAGGGCCACCCGTTGTCACCATAATGGATCCTTCACTCTCTATTGGATGGATGTTACAAGGGGGGTATCCCTAAAAAAATTTATGATAAACTTTAGATACTAAATGGGGTGGTGGACCAAGTTTAGTGCCTATCCAGTTGAGCAAAATGGAGTCAAGGTGCCAATCTCAGAGGGATATTATTTTAAATGACTGATCAAGGCAAGATAGAGGTGCAACAACATGCTACAATCAACTTTTTTTTACTAATTATTATTAAAAAAAATAACTAGGAGTACCCTTATAAAGGTATCATATTATACATATAATTGAAGCAAGGGTGTGGCTTACTTCTGAAATAAAACTCTACAACTAGCTCTTACTGAGATGATGGCTGCAAAATTGAAATAATCAGAAATAAAACTGCATAGGAACATAAGAGGGGAAGACCCACACCCAAGATCTTCTAAAGGAGTAAATTAACCTTTGTATTTAGCCTTGAAATAGAATTTGCAAACACTTTCTACTTCTAGCAACAATATTTAGCAAGTTAAATGCGAAAACATATATCTCACATTACAAGAATGAACCCATGAATCTCCAAGACTTCATTAGATATCCAACTAAACTCATAGAGGGGATCTCTCCCAAATCCAACCATGATCAACAATGGGAAGAGCAAATGCTTATATAGATTTGATGTCAAAACCCCAAATTTTCACAAAAATTCAAAATTTTGAGATAACAATAAATGGTAAAACCTGCTGATCCGGTGGATTATTCCTCGTTAAAAATCCAATATGGTACAATGGTTCAAAGAAGCCGCAGGTGAAAACTCGGACGACAAAAATATAAGCATTGGCGGTTGAAAGCCTTTCCCCTTCCACAACGGCGGGGCTCACAAGCCTTTCCCCTTCCACAATGGCGGGGCTCACAAGCCTTTCCCCTTTCGCAACGTCGAGGCTCACAAGCATTTCTCCTTCCGCAACAGTGGGGCTCACAAGCCTTTCCCCTTCCGCAAAGTCGGGGCTCATAAGCATTTCCCCTTCTGCAACGACGGGGCTCACAGGCATTTCCCCTTCCGCAACGGCGAAAACTTAAAGGACGGGTCGAAAGTCGGAGCGATAGCAGAACGAGAGCCGCAACGGCGGAGATATAAAGGATCGGAAGACAGAGTGGAATGGGAGCCGCAACGGCGGAAGCCCAAGAATTACGGAGTGACGCACATAGCGACGCGAGGTTTGAAAAGTCAAATCGGGAGACTTTGCCATCCGCCGTCTGCAACTGCGGAAACCAAAGTAACAAAACTTTCGACTCAGAAACCAAATGACAGCCGATTGAGACCATCGAAGCCCGTTGCTTGTCCTCTTTCGCAATGACGGAAGCTCAGATGACTAAAACTTCCAGAAGTTTAGTTCGCATGGTTTCGTTCCGATCCTTGGCATGGTGGGAATATCCCTCATGCGGCACATTATGATGTGGCTCGATATTTCATCATGTGTACAGCTTCTTTGTAATGGTTTTGGAGAAGATTTCTTGGCAGTTATGCCACAGTGGGGATAACGTTGAAAGGCAGATGAATAGCCTGTTGGGAGCCCAGAACGTCAAATGCTTGAGGCGCGATTTGACTGAATGGCATATGGTAACAGCTGTGTGAAAGAAGGCAAATCCGTTACTTATGAGGCTTAAATAAAGGAAGCTGGAACTAGAAGGGAACTTAGTTCGTGGGAAGTTTTTGGAGGGCGGCAGTGCAACGTTTCTCAGTTATGAGAAGCTTGGAGAGAGCATTTTGTTGTGAAAACTATCCATGTGCTATTCCTTGTGAAGTTGACTATTCTCAGTTATAACTTGGCTTCTTTTGTCTGTTGAAGTCCAATTTTGTAACTTTCAGAGAGAAGGTCTTGAAGACTTTACTATTAATGTTCAGTTGCTGTGATTGTAAAGAGTCGACTGTCTTCTCTATTTTATTTGGCTTTTCTTTGCTTTTGAAGGCCAATTTGTATTATTCCAGAGAAGGGGTCTTGCAGACTTTTGTCCATAATGCTGAAATTGATTTGCAGAGTCCAGAACTATTTGTACCATTTTAAAGCCATTAATTGGATCGGTACCCATTGGAGAGGGACCCGGAGACGTAGCCCAGTGGAGGGGGTGAACTCCGTTATCAACTTATGTTTGTGACTCTGTTTCTATGTTTTCTTCCTTGTATCTGTCTATCATTGTTGTGGTTTTTCATTCCTATTCTAACCATTTAATTTCTGCTAATACTGTCCATTAATTAACCTGTTGAACGCATTCTTTTACAACAAACTTTTAATGCACTAAAGTTGAGGTCCTACGGATCATATTTTGGTATCAGAGCCGGTTGACTGTTGTGCAAGTTTGTGAATGCTTACTAGGTCCAGGTCAAAGGTGGTGAAGGAGAATTAGTTGAAGGAAATCCTGAGATTGGCGCCAGTTGAACATTCTCAAGAACCATGTCTTCTGCACGAAGGGAAGAAGAAGGACATACAGAACGAGAAAAACCTGTCATTTCTGAAACTGAGTTTCTGGAGGCTTTTATGAGAATGAAAGCCATGATGGAAATTCTACTTGATGAGCGAGTAGAAAGGAAGAAGAAAGAAGAAGGATCTTCATCCAGATATGCAGAAGTGGAAAAGGAAGAAAAGGGTAAAGGAGTAGGAGGTGATGGTGATCCTCCTGACACTAAGCAGACTTTTTCTTCTTCTCATACTTCTCATTCAAATAATGCAAGTCCTAATATGCCTTATTTCAAATTGGATGTAAAATTTGAATTACCTATTTATAATGGAGATTTAGATGCTGAAAAATTAGACAATTGGATCAAGCAGCTTGAAGTATATTGCAGGGTACAGGGAATTAATGATGACCCTTCCAGGATTCAATTGGCCACTTTGAGAATGAGTGGAATGGCTCTTATGTGGTGGGATAGCAAGAGTCAGTAGGATCTTCGAAAGAATGGTAAAATTATTTCAGTTTGGAATGAATTCATTGAAGTATTAAGGAAGCAATTTTATCCTTTAGGTCATATGCAGCAATTAATAATGAGCTGGCAAAATTTTAGACAAGCTAAAGCACAAAGCATTCAGGAATATACTCATGAATTTAGAAAGAGGGCTATTGCATTGAATGTTGCATTGGATACACATGAAACTCTTCTTAAATATATTGGTGGCATGCATTCTTATTTGCGACATACTTTGTTGATGTTTAACCCCAGTAATTTGGATGATGTATGTGTTCAAGCTACACATTTAGAAGCTAGGGGTAAGCATGATGATGATTCATTTATGAAGAAGTCATCTAAATTTGACAACAAAGATAAAAGCAAAGATAAGGGAAAGGAAACATCTACCATCACGAAAGAGGGTGAGAGACCCACATGCTCACATTGTCAGAAAGGGCATGATGTTTCAAAGTGTTGGAAAATTCATCCGAAATTAAAGCTTAAGTGGATGGGAAGAAATAAAAACAAAGATAAGGATAATCAAGTAGCTACTGCAGCAATAATTCAAGACTTGGGATCTGATTCAGGTGATGAGACTAAGATCACAACAATATGGATCCGAGGTAAAGATAGAGGTATATCTCTTTCCATTGATGCAAGTTCAAGTTCTAATTCATGTGCCAGTACAAGTACAAATCTGCTATCTACTTCTATGCAAAGTGATAAAAGAAGAAGTGAACTATTTCATGTTCATGTCATTACAAATCATACAAAAATTGATACATTGTTTGATAGTGGTTCTCAAGTGAATTTGATATCGGAAGAAGTGGTTAAGAAATTGCATTTAGTTACTATGCCTCATGAAAAACCCTATCCTCTTGGTTGGGTTACTAATGATACACAATTGCAAGTTACAAAGAAATGTGTTTTGAAATTTGCAATCACTGAAAAGTTTATGGATGAGGTAGAACTAGATGTAGTATCACTTGACATTTGTGGAATTGTACTTGGGAGTCCATATTTGTATGACTGGAAAGCAGAACAAATATCGTCTCTTTAAAGGTGGTGTGGAATATATTGTTCGTGCACATCGTATGAAAACAAATCTAGCATTAGTCGCTACAAGTCAAATGAAAATGATAGTGCATGCTAGTAGGAAGTTTGCATTAATGGCAGTTAAATGTGAATCATTGGAAAGTGGTAAATCACTTAATAGAGATGTAAAACATGAAGTGTAGTTGCAGCAAAGCATACCTCTTCCAAATCTTGGGATGAATGAGATGGTTATTCAAAAGACTGTTCATGATTATTGTAAGGTTCAGGGTGAACAGTTGCAGCACATGCAGTGCATTAAATCTCCTTTTGAGGCTTGTTTTTGTCATCTGTTGAGGTCACATGTGGACTTTTCTTTCGGCACAAAAGATGTTAGAGTTGGACATCATGATGCAAAGAAAGCAGTGTAGCAGATAGTGCAAGAACAACAGGAGACGAGCTAGGCAATTTGCAAATCCAGACATGAAAATCATCATCCTTTTGAAGTTGAAAAGCAAGTTTGGTTGCAAATCACCAAGCGAAGATTGAAAGGTAAAAAGCTCCATTTTGTTTATGATGGTTTTGAGATCTTTCAAAAGAAGTGTAAACATTCTTTCTGTTTTAGCTTATCTCCAGTCGCATATGCAAAGAATTTTAAATGGTATAAACCTCCTTTGGTCATGGACAAGGAGACTAATATGCAGATTCTAAGAATTGCAGGATGTATGGAGATTGGAATGGTGAGTAAGTGGTACCTTCACCTTCCTGCAGGATGATCTAGGATTTTGGAGGTCCAAAAGCTCTCCAATGGGGAGGATTGATCTGGTGGATTATTCCTCATTAAAAATACAATATGGTACAATGGTTCAAAGAAGCCGCAGGTGAAAACTCAGACCGCAAAAATATAAGCATCGACGATCGGAAGCCTTTCCCCTTCCACAACGGCGGGGCTCACAAGCCTTTCCCCTTCCACAACGACGGGGCTCACAAGCCTTTCCCCTTCTGCAACGTTGGGGCTCACAAGCATTTCCCCTTCCGTAACGGAGGGGCTCATAAGCCTTTCCCCTTCCGCAACGTCGGGGCTCACAAGCATTTCCCCTTCTGCAATGATGGGGCTCACAAGCATTTCCCCTTCCGCAACAGTGGAAACTTAAAGGACGGGTAGGAAGTCAGAGCGATAGCAGAACGAGAGCCACAACGGCAGAGATATAAAGGATTGGAATATGGAGTGGAATGGGAGCCGCAACAACGGAAGCCCAAGACTTACAGAGCGATGCACATAGTGACGCGAGGTTTGAAAAGTCAAATTGGGAGACTTTGCCATCCACCGTTCGCAACTGCGAAAACCAAAGTAACAAAACTTCCGACTCAGAAACCAAATGACAGCCGATTGAGACCATCGGAGCCCATTGCTTGTCCTCTTCCGCAATGGCAGAAGCTCAGATGACTAAAACTTCCAGAAGTTTAGTTCGCATGGTTCTATTTTGATCCTTGGCATGGCAGGAATATCCCTCATGCGGCACATTATGATGTGGCTGGATATTTCATCATGTGTATAGCTTCTTTGTAACGGTTTTGGAGAAGCTTTCTTGGCAGTTATGCCACAGTGGGGATAACGTTGAAAGGAAGATGAACAGCCTGTTGGGAACCCAGAACGTCAAACGCTTGAGGCACGATTTGGCCAAATGGCATATGGTAACAGCTGTGTGAAAGAAGGTAAATTTGTTACTTATGAGGCTTAAATAGAGGAAGCTGGTGACCAGAAGGGGACTCAATTCATGGGAAGTTTTTGGAGGGTGGCAGTGCAACATTTCTTGGTTATGAGAAGCTTGGAGAGAGCATTTTGCTGTGAAAACTATCCATGTGTTGTTCCTTGTGAAGTCGACTATTCTCAGTTATAACTTGTCTTCTTTTGTCTGTTGAAGTCCAGTTTTGTAACTTTCAGAGAGAAGGTCTTGAATACTTTACTATTAATGTTCAGTTGCTGTGATTGTAAAGAGTCGACTGTCTTCTCTGTTGTATTTGGCTTTTATTTGCTTTTGAAGGCCAATTTGTATTATTCCAGAGAATGGGTCTTGCAGAATTTTGTCCATACTGTTGAAATTGATTTGCAGATTCTAGAACCATTTGTACCATTTTAAAGCCATTAATTGGATCGGTACCCATTGGAGAGGGACCCAGAGACGTAGCCCAGTGGAGGGGGTGAACTCCGTTATCAACTTCTGTTTGTGACTCTGTTTCTATGTTTTCTTCCTTGTATCTGTCTATCATTGTTGTGGTTTTTCATTCCTATTCTGAGCATTTAATTTCTGGTAATACTGTCCATTAATTAACCTGTTGAACGCATTTTTTACAACAAACTTTTAATGCACTAAAGTTGAGGTCCTACGGATCACCTACGGTCTACTAATAGCTATCGGTTTGCAAATAAAAGAACAGTCAAGTAATTAGTTTCACTAAATCTTAAATATAATAACTTAACAATTCATTTTTGTAACAAGAATAAAGTCTTCTTGCGTGCCGTTTACTTTAGTTTACTGATTAGTCTTTTCATGTAAAGTAGGTGGAATCTACTTTTGAATCCGGGGCTTACTTAGCAATCATACTAGCGCAGATGAATATTGATTCTTACAGGTTTAGGGTATGATCGAACGAGTATGTAATAAAAGTTCTTTAAAGTGTCAACAGTATTTTATTTGCAATTTAAAAGCTTAGTAATTAAGCTGCTAAACTCTAGACAGCTACTGTAAGGTAAAACCATTTGGCTTCTTTCAGTTTTTCTAGTAGACATGTTTAGAAGTAAGTAATGATAGTAAGATATGTTTGCGACTCTAAGCATTATAATCTCAGTTACAAAGTATTTCTACTTTAATCTATGTAATTTGTAATGTTATAATGATTTTTTTGTCAGTATTTATGCAATAGTACATTATCTTGTCTGTGTAATCATTGACCCACATTTTGCTTCTGCAAGATAACTTACAGCCTGTTAACCTTTGGACAATATAACTTTGATTGTGCAAACTACAAACCATCATGCCTTCCTACATGAGATCATGGTTACCTATATTTTATTTCCATATCGAACCCTATGGTTCTAGTAATTTCTAGATTCAATAGGGTCATTCCTATTCTAGTTATCATGTTTAGTTCTATAATTACTTTACTATCCACTAGACATAGTAAAATTAGAATAAGAACCAAGTTGAGTCATAACTCAAAATCCATCAAAGTATTGTCGCTTTGAACTATGTAACAGAATTTCATAAAGATGTTCTTACATTCAATTTTGCACTACTTCAAAGTTCTGATACTATTTGAGTTATTAGTTCATGTAAGTTTTATAGATATGCATAATCTATTTGTTCGATAGACATTCAGTCTATAATTAGTTTGTGATTATAAACATATTTTAAACTAGAGTTTATAATCCTCTGCACTATTACATTATGCCATTTATAAAATTATGACTTGTAATATTGTTATTACAAGAGATTTACAATGTATAAACTATAGTCTTACTACAAGGAAAACTATATTTGTTTATTGGTTAGCAAGAACTCTCCCATAAAATATTTATTTTCTTATCTATAATAAAGACCTAAAATTCTGATCTCTATCTATAAACAAGATATGAATTATTTGATTTCTATCTTATAACAAAACAATGCTTAGAGGAGAGAAAAGCAATCATTCAAATCACAAATGTGATATTGTAATAACAAAATGTTTATAGTGGAAGTGAGCCTTATGCAAGAATGATTATCGGGCTTTATAAAGGTTTAGAAGTGACATTTATTGAAGGGTCAAAGTAACCATAAACATGGATATTCTTGTCACTATACTAACATATGATAATGTGCAAATGATTATCGATTTGGATGGCAAATTATTGGTTTAATAATATGGTTCACTTCTCGCTCAAATTATCAAATAATTGGATTTTTCTTTTACGCAGGCACTATAGAACACGACCCTCTTCGCATGGTTTGATTTGTTGTTTACGTGGTCGTCTCCTGTCCACGCATGGGAAATATAAAATACTACCGAAGCCTAACCCTGATCATTTCCTTTCCGCATTTTGCGTTGGCTCTAGGGTTGCTTTGCTTGGATTCCATGGCGACTGTCGTTCCTCCTCGCTCTGGTTGTCTTGTGCCTTGATGTAATGCTACGATTGCCAACGATGTTTGGTTTTGAATGCCATTGTCAATGGATGGGTTCTCACTCTGCAACTACTGGATATTTTCGTTACCCTTGGCTCGTTGCCTGTGCAATCTCCCATTCACTATCTTTGTGGTTTGGTGTCTGCTTCAGTTACCTTCTTCTGTTCTCGCGGCTTGCCAGTGTGTGAGGTTTTTTCCTTACGGGCTATTTGGGTCTTCATTTGCACAGCCTATAGGTGACAGTGCTTCATTGAGGCTGCTCGTCGTTCTCATTTGACAGGTAAAATTATAACTTTGAGTTCAATTACTTCGTTGCAAATTTACTTTGTTGTTACAATGGTTTGTATTGGTATTGTTAACTGACAGTGGTCTATTTCCTTGCTTGCAGGTGCTCGCCATTGTAAAGCTTGTACAATGAGAGATAGATAGTCATCAACAACGACCGAGGCTCATGGTTCATTTTCGGGTAAGCCCCGTGGTCCAAGTGTTGGATTTTTAACTCTACTAGTGTTAGGATGGTCAATGGAATCGCCCAAGGGTTTTGGAAAAACCCTCCCTCAACTCGCCATGAGTTATGAAGTTTGTTTTTACAAGTTGTTGTTGTAAAATCAGTATCAAACCCTCACTAGGGTAGACTCGGTTTATCTGAGCATTGCTCTTAGTTGAATTTTGGATTTACGGCCGAGTTGAATTAATGGTTTTTGTAAAGATAGTGTTGTCTTTAAACATGTTTGTTTTAACATATGTTTTATATTAAGCTCTGTTAGGGTTTTTACCCTTCTTGACATTTAGTTGAGCTTTTGTACTTTGTTTACATACTCTGTAAGGGTTTTATAATAAAAATTTAAGGCCGATACTTACAGCCGTAACTTAATTCTTGCTTGTTTTGATTGGAGTTATAAATTAGGGTTTGACCTATAAAACCCTCATTGTGATATAAATTATTCTTATTATAATAATTATACAGTTTTTCTACTTGTCCATAAAGGACTGTGAGTAAATTTTATTAACCTGTTTATTTAATGATTACATAATTTGTATAAATGTGGTTATTTACTTCAATGTTTTGGTACTTGTAAATGTAATACTCATAAGGGTTTTAACCCTGACATTTATTTCTATAGATACATGCTGTTAGTAAAAGAAAAGGCACAGTTTCTTTTATAAATACATTTTGTACATATAGTTCAGTAAATGTATTTCATTTTTGTGTTTAAATTTAGTTGTTCTTTAATAGTTTAGAAGAATTAAATTATGATTTAACCTAGGATACTAATGTATATAGAATACAAAAAGATTACGCTCAGAATATGAGCTAGGGTTTATCCTATTTAACTTTTATAGAGTATTAATTTATGTATTGTTATTTTGTTAATTCCATTTCTGTCACAAGGTTTTCTTCAGTTTGTTTAAAAGGATTAATAATTTATAAACAATATTTTTTATTGATAATAATAGTATTATTTGTATTAATAACATTATTATCTATAAATAATGTATTCTCTTAAGTTTATGTTGGTATTTATATATATATCATTAAATAAGACTGAGAGCAGTCTATAGTAATTGTGTTTATTATTTAATATTATTTTTGTAAGCATGATGGAAGAATAAGAACTTCCATACTGTCAATACTTCTTACATCGAATTTATCTGTAAATGTATAAGAATAGTTCTTTACTAATAATACTTTATGCTTAGGTTACTATTGTCTGTTTATTATTTTAATTCTTATTTAGAGTTTAGATAATTGCAGGTAAATTAGTTAATACTATTGGAAAGGAATAAACTAACATAATTTATTTACATCTTTACTTAACATAAACAATAAGCATTCAACTAACAATTCTATTTCTTGTATTTCAGTATAGATGTATAGTTTACAGAAGTAGGTACTGTGTAGAAGAATGAATTACATACTTGAACATACTACTATTAGTAAATAATATGATTCTATTTCTTTTCTGATATTATAAATATACAGTCTAGTTCTAACAACAACTCTGTGAAACAGATAATATTCTTTATGGAAAAACAACTATCTACTGAAAGATATCGTTTCAATACTCTGAAAAACATAAGTACTCCATTCATTTCATATTCCTATCATACTTCATTCATTTAAAATCACTACCTATGCTAGAGTACGATCTAGATTACTCCAGATGGGGAAAAATACAAGTAGGATTTATTTTTCACCAAAGAACAAATTCAGCATTAAAACAACTAAGATATTTCAAACTTAACAGTTTACAACATAACATATAATCATTCATTATTTGTTCACACACAAATATAAACTTTAACACAGAAATTAATAGATAATGGAACATGTTTATAAAGCTGGATGACAATAGCAATGGGAGGTTGTCCCTCCCTACCAACTCCTAGAGAGCGCTCAAACGGCGAGTTCTCAGGACCCCCGAGCCTGTTCTGGTCCCTTGGCTGGAACTAGGTGAAGCAAACAACAAAGTACTAGTCCAGAGACTCAATACCAACTCTACACACTACAGTAAGATCTTTCAGCTGCAAAGCTATACTAGATCACCTTCCTGTAGTTGACCCCTAAAACACCTTCCTCAAAAATTCCCTTCCCAATGAATTCCTTGAAGTACATTCACCTAAATGATTCTTCTCCTGGAATGAGTAGCCTTAGCTCTCCTCAATGGGTTCTTTTATTAAGATTGCCTAGGTATTTTTGGGCTAGTTGTCATTAATCGAGCCACCTACTCTGATCCCACTTTCTTGGGGGATCATGACCCCAAATGTAGGGAGGTTTCCACCTACAACATAGGAAGTGTTTGAGGATGTTTCCACTTGTCTTTTTGCTCTCCACCTAGTCTCCTCCACCAACTTGACCGGTAACACTCTTTTTAACAACTCTCCCAAGCTGTTGTCTCCACTTTTATTTATTTAAAATTAAAATATTCAGAATTACATTCCACATATTGGACTCTGCTGAGTCATCAGGTACAACTTAGCATTAAATTTAAAATAGTGTCTTGGAATAAAATCAAAATAATATAATATTATTTTACAAAATTGGGGCATGTGACATACACACCCCCTTAGAATATAACATCGGCGTCGATGTTATTTATTCTTCATCCTTCGAAGTCCCCTGGAACAGAATTGGATATGCATCTTGCATTTTACTTTCCAATTCCCAGGTGTCTTCTTCAGGACTAAGGTGCTTCCATTGCACCTTCACCTGTCCAATGGTGCGGTTCCGAAGTGTAATTTCCTTCTTCTCGAGGACACAGTCCGGTTCCACCAGAAATTATCCTTCTAGTTCCACCTATACAACATTCCAGTTAACAACATGAGTAGCATCATGAACATATTTCTTTAAAACGGAGATGTGAAAAACATTTTGTACTCTTAAGTTAGGTGGTAATGCTAATTGATAAGCTACTTGTCCAATCCTAGACAAAATTTCAAATGGGCCACAGTAACGAGGTGCTAGTTTTGCACAACTCCCCAATCTTAGAGAGCTCTTTTTGGGCCTTACCTTGATGAAAACATGTTCACCTACCTGAAACTCCTTTGGAGTTCTTTTTAAGTCTGCTTGATTTTTTTGCCGATCCTATGCCACTTTCATATTTCCCTGCATTTGTTTCACAATTTCTTCCATTTCTTTCAACAGTTTTGTACATAATACCAATCTATCTATTGGATTACTCCAAGAGATAGGAGTATTACATTTTCGTCCATATAAAATTTCAAACGAACTAAATCTAGCTGATGTCTGATAATTATTATTATAAGCAAATTCTACTAGATGTAAATAGTCCTCCCATTTACTAGGATGGTCTTTCACATACATTCTTAATAGATCTTCGAGTACCTGATTTACCCTTTCAGTTTGTCCATCTGTTTGAGGATGGAAAGAAGTACTGAAATTTAATGTAGTGTTTAACCCTTTAAACAAGGGCTTCCAAAAGTTTCCTGTAAACTTAGGATCTCTGTCTGAGATTATGACTTTTGGTACTCCATGTAATCGAAAAATATTCTTTAGAAAAATATCATCTATGTTGGCATCTTTGTAAGTAGTTTTAACATGTATAAAATGAGCTGCTTTGCTTAAATTATCAACTACTACCATGATAGAATCATTCTGATTTTGATTTCTAGGAAGTCCAGTAATAAAATCTAGACTAATCACCTCCCGTTTCCAGCTAGGGATAGGTAAAGGCTGTAGCAAATCAGCTGGGTGTTGGTGTTCAATTTTTACTTGTTGACATTCTAAACACCTTGCAATATATTCAGCTACTTCACTTTTCATATTTGGCTAGAAATACTCTTTTCTTAACTTGGTTATAGTCTTTCAATAACCTGGATGACCTGAATATGGTGTTTTATGAATTTCATCTAGAATTAATAGCTTGACTTTAGGTAGGTTAGGTACATACAGTTTATCTTTATACAGTAAAAATTCTTTTTCATTTAAACTGTAACCTTTTATTAAGTTTTCTGTTGGATTTTCTTTAGCTTTAGCTTGCAAATTCTAGTAAATTTCATCTTGTCTTATTCCTTCTTTAAGCTGTTCATCTAAGTCTGAAACATAAGTGCTGATTGTTGTTGCAAAATTCATCCTTGCGTTCCTACTTAATGCATCAACAACTTTATTTTCTTTACCTTTTATATGCTGGATTTCAAAATCATACTCGCTTAAGAAAGCTAACCACCTAGCTTTTCTGGCATTTAAATTAGGCTGATCTAAAAGATACTTCAATCCTTTATTATTAGTCATTAAAACAAATTTTCTGCCAATTAGGTGATGTCGCCACATATTTAAGTCGTGTATTACAGCTGCTAGTTCTAGATCATATGTTGCATAATTCTTTTCGTGAACTTTTAACTTTCTAGAGTCATAGGTGATAACATGCCCTTCTTGGGTCAGAACACCACCTAAGCCATCATTACAGGCATCAGTGCACACTACAAATTCTTTATTAGGATCTGCTATTCTTAAAATAGGTGCACTGGTTAATAAATTTTTTAACTTTTAAAAGCTTTCTTCACATTTCTAATTCCAGACAAACTTATTTCCTTTCTTCTGCAAGGAAGTTATCAAATTTGCTATCCTTGAAAAGCCTTCAATGAATCTCCGGTAGTAACTGGTAATGCCCATGAAAGATCTAACATCCGTCACATCCTCAGGAACCGGCCAATCTTCGATTGCCCGTATCTTTTCAGGATCTACAGAAATTCCTTCCTTGGTCACTACGTGACCTAAATACTAAATCTTAGCCTTGAAGAAGTCACACTTACTAAACTTTGCATTGAGTTGATGTTCTCGCAACTCTTGCAAAAAAAATTTTAGATGTTCCTTATGTTCTTCTTTAGTTTTTGAATAGATTAGAATGTCGTCGATAAACATGACCATAAACTTATCTAAATACTTATGCATTATGTTGTTCATTAAACACATAAAGATAGCTGGGGCATTAGTAATCCCGAATGGCATTACGACAAATTCGTAATGACCATATCTTGTTCTAAAGGTTGTCTTGAAGATGTCTTCATCTTTAATCCTCACTTGATGATGTCCAGACCTTAAATCTATTTTCAAAAACACCATGGCTCCACGTAGTTGATAAAATAGATCATCTATGCAGGGAAACGGATATCGATTTTTGATGGTCATCTTGTTTAACTGACGGTAATCTATGAAAAGTTGTATAGTTCTATCCTTCTTCTTGACAAAGATGACAGGTGCCCCCTAGGGAGACACACTTGGTCGAATATACTTTTTATCAATTAACTCTTTTAATTGTGATTTTAATTCATTGAGTTCCAATATGTTCATTCGATAAGGGGCCTTTGAGCTAGGTACTGCACCCGTTACTAGCTCGATGGTGAAATCCAATTCCCTTTTCAGAGGTAATCCCAGAATTTTTTCTGGGAATACATCAACATATTATTTTAAGACTGGGATGTCTTCCACTTTTAACTTATCTGTGTTAATTTTACTTTCATCATCAGTAATTGTTACTGCGTAATCTTTACATCCCTTCCTAACAGCTTGTTTAAGTTGTAAAGCAGAAATATGCCTTACAGTAGTTTTTCTAGGAATTCCTTTGACACTTACTGATTTTTCATCACTATTTAAACATGTGAAAGTTTTATCATAACAGTTTAGAATTACTCTATGTTGTTCTAACCAGTCCATACCAATCAACAAATCATAAGAGCTAAGCGACAAAACATTAATTTTAACAACAATTTCAAATTTATCCATAACTAATGCACATTCTTTCACAAAACAAGTTACTTTTCTTTTAGCACTAGTGGCTAACTGAACTAACCATAAACTCTCAAACTTATCAACAGATAACTTACATTTTTCTACTATCTGAGGTGCAATATAACTGAGACTATCTCGTGGATCAATCAAAATAGTTACAGGGGTCTGATTTATCATACCTTTTACTTCCACCATGGAAGTCTGATATTCAGCTTGTTGGTTCTCCAAGGCTGGGTTGATTCTGGGCATGCTCCTTGCTAGTTCCCCAATGGTAATCTCTTCCTGTATAGTATGAATGTTGCTAACAGTCTTCTTCCAGTTTGGACAGACTGAAACATAGTGTGGGCCATTACACTCCCAGCACTTGAGAGGCTCTTTACGTTCAAAATTCTTGGTAAAGTTTCCATGATTATTTGCAGTTTCCTTACCTTTAGAATTATTCTGATGGTTGGGTGTACTGTTCCTATTTCCTTGGAAATTTTTGTTATTAGAATAGTTTTTGGCCTTATTGTTCTTAAAATTTCTGTTAGGCACAAAATCCTTCTTCTTAGATTCAAACTGATTATTTTTCTTAGCCTTCTAGTTGGCCAAGCTTTCTTTCTTCTGATTCTGCTCAAAACAAAAATAAGCCTTTCTCATCTACAAGGTAGGGTATATACCTAAGTAGACTTAAGAACTTGCTATTCAGATCCTTCATTGGCATTGAACCTAACTTTAGTTCATAAAACTCTTTAGCTCTTTCCTCGTAATACTGCTCAGACATGAATTTATTTTTGAAATACCTCTTAAAGGTACTCTAGTTAACTTCTTTCTCTTTTATACCCTTAACTCTCTTCAAGTCCTGCCACCAAATGTCATCCTTTCTCGAGAGGTTATATATAGCCATCCTAGCCTTTAACTAGTTAGAATAATTATATATTTGGAAGTACTTCTTCATCCCGGATAACCAAGATTCATTTTCCTCCCCCTTCTCAGTCTCTCCATTAAAATTTGGTGGTTTTATCTTTTTGAATTCCCCAAAAATTTCCTCATAAGGTTTGTATTTCCTCTTCTTAGCATATAGATTATCATCACTACTGTCACTAGTAGTATGGAAATTTTGTTGTTCACCAAACACTTCAGGCGACGAACTACTTTCAGTTTTTGTATGCTTCATCTTTTTAGATTTTTGTTGATGACTGGCATCTTCAGATTCTGACCTTCTACCCCTATCCTCAGTTTGAAACTTTTCCATTAGGATCTGATTCAACTCTTCTTGAGCCCTCAAAATCCTTTCATTCTCTCACTTTACAGACTCCATTTCAGTTTTTAAATCTTTTACAGTCTGTAACAGCTCTGAGGAATTTGTAGTTAAATCCTCTCATATAGGATCCCTTGGTAAATTTCCTGTTTCAGTAGCTGGAGACTCCTCCTGTGCATACTCTTCCATCCTTTCCATACCTGCCTGTTAAACTTCAGATAAACAATTCTCTGTTGATAAACATTAAAAAAAATAAAAATAAAATACGCCAGCACAATAATTTAATTTACTGTTTTATGAAATCTAGTTGGACTTCATCAAGGCCTAGTGTTTGAACCTTGTGCTCTGATACCACATGTCAAAACCCCAAATTTTCACAAAAATTTAAAATTTTGAGATAACAATAAATGCTAAAACCTGCGGTCTACTAACAGCTAAAGGTTTTCAAATAAAAGAACAGTCAAGTAATTAGTTTCACTAAATATTAAATATAATAACTTAACAGTTCATTTTCGTAACAAGAATAAAGTCTTCTTGTGTGTTGTTTACTTCAATTTACTTATTAGTTTTTTCATGTCAAGTAGGTGAGATCTACTTTTGAATCTGGGCCTTACTTAGCAATCATGCTAACGCAGATGAATATTGATTCTTTACAAGTTTACAGGTATGATCGAATGAGTACATAATAAAAGTTCTTTAAAGTGTCAACATTATATTATTTGCAATTTAAAAGCTTAGTAATTAAGCTGCTAAACTCTAGACAGCTCCTGTAAGGTAAAAGCATTTGGCTTCCTTCAGTTTTTCTAGTAGACATGTTCAGAAGTAAGTAATGACAGCAAGATATGTTTGTGATTCTAAGCATTAGAATCTCAGTTACAAAGTATTTATACTTTAATCTATGTAATTTGTAATGTTATAATGATTGTTTTTGTTAGTATTTATGCAATAGCACATTATCTTGTCTGTGTAATCATTGACCCACATTTTGCTTATGCAAGATAACTTACAGCCTGTTAACCTTTGGACAATATAACTTCAATTGTGCAAACTACAAACCATCATGCCTTCCTACATGAGATCATGGTTACATATATTTTATTTTCATGTCAAACCCTATGGTTCTAGTAATTTTTGGATTCAATAGGGTCATTTCTATTCTAGTTATCATGTTTAGTTCTATAATTACTTTACTATCCACTAGACATAGTAAAACAAGAATAAGAACCAAGTTGAGTCATAACCCAAAATCCATCAAAGTATTGTCGCTTTGAACTATGTAACAAAATTTCATAAAGATGTTCTTACATTCAGTTTTGCACTACTTCAAAGTTCTGATACTATTTGAGTTATTAGTTCATGTAAGTCTTATAGATATGCGTAATCTATTTGTTCGATAGACATTCAGTCTATAATTAGTTTGTGATTATAAACGTATTTTAAACTAGAGTTTATAATCCTCTGCACTATTACATTATGCCATTTATAAAATTATGACTTGTAATTTTCTTATTACAAGAGATTTACAATGTATAAACTATAGTCTCACTACAAGGAAAACTATAGTTGTTTATTGATTAGCAAGAACTCTCCCATAAAATATTTATTTTCTTATCTATAATAAAGAACTAAAATTCTGATCTCTATCTATAAACAAGATATGAATGATTTGATTTCTATCTTATAACAAAACAATGCTTAGAGGAGAGAAAAGCAATTATTCAAATCACAAATGTGATATTGTAATAACATAATGTTTATAGTGGAACTGAGCCTTATGCAAGAATGATTATTGGGCTTTACAAAGGTTTATAAGTGACATTTCTTGAAGGGTCAACGTAACCATAAACATGGATATTCTTGTCACTATACTAACATATGATAATGTGCAAATGATTATCGATTTGGATGGCAAATTATTGGTTTAATAATATGGTTCACTCCTCGCTCAAATGATCAAATAATTGGATTTTTGTTTTACTCGGGCACTATAGAACACGACCCTCTTCGCATAGTTTGATTTGTTGTCTATGTGGTCATCTCCTGTCCACGCATGGGAGATATAAAATACTATCGAAACCTAACCCTTATCATTTCCTTTCCGCAGTTTGCGCTGGCTCTAGGGTTGCTCTGCTTGGATTCCATGGCGGGCGTCGTTCCTCCTCATTCTAGTTGTGTTGTGCCTTGATGTAATGCTGCAATTACCATCCATGTGTGGTTTTGAATGCCATTGTCAATGCCTGGGTTCTCACTCTGCAACTAGTGGATATTTTCGCTACCCTTGGCTCGCTGCCTATACAATCTCCCATTTGTTGTCTTTGTGGCTTGGTGTCTGCTTCAGTTACCTTCTTCTGTTCTCATGGCTCGCCAGTGTTTGAGGTTTTTTCCTTACGAGCTGTTTGGGTCTTCATTTGCACAGCTTGTAGGTCACAGTGCTTCGTTGAGGCTGCTCGTCATTCTCATCTGACAGGTAAAATTATAACTTTGAGTTCAATTACTTCGTTTCAAATTTACTTTGCTGTTACAGTGGTTTGTATTGGTATTGTTAACTGATAGTGGTCTATTTCCTTGCTTGCAGGTGCTCACCATTGTAAAGCTTGTACAATGAGAGATAGATAGTCACCAACAACGACCGAGGCTCATGGTTCGTTTTCGGGTAAGCCTCGTGGTCCAAGTGTTGGATTTTTCACTCTACTAGTGTTAGGGTGGTCAATGGAATCTCCCAGGGGTTTTGGAAAAACCCTCCCTCGACTCGCCACGAGTTATGAAGTTTGTTTTTACAGGTTGTTGTTGTAAAATCAGTATCAAACCCTCACTAGGGTAGACTTGGTTTATCTGAGCACTGTACTTAGTTGAAGTTTGGCTTTATGGCCGGGTTGAATTAATGGTTTTTGTAAAGATAGTGTTGTATTTAAACTTTTTTGTTTTAACATATGTTTTATATTAAGATCTGTTAGGGTTTTTACCCTTCTTGACAGTTAGTCGATCTTTTGTACTTTGTTTGCATACTCTGTAAGGGTTTTATAATAAAAATTTAAGGTCAATACTTATAGTCATAACTTAATTCTTACTTGTTTTGATTGGAGTTATAAATTAGGGTTTGACCTATAAAACCCTCGTTGTGATATAAATTATTCTTATTATAATAATTATACAGTTTTTCTACTTGTCCATAAAGGACTGTGAGTAAATTTTATTAATATGTTTATTTAATGATTACATAATTTGTATAAATTTGGTTATTTACTTCAATGTTTTGGTACTTGTAAATGTAATACTCATAAGGGTTTTAACCCTGACATTTATTTCTATAGATACATGTTGTTAGTAAAAGAAAAGGCACAGTTTCTTTTATTAATACATTTTGTACATATAGTTCAGTCAATGTATTTCATTTCTGTGTTTAAATTCAGTTGGTTCTTTAATAGTTTAGAAGAATTAACTTATGATTTAACCTAGGATACTAATGTATATAGAATACAAAAAGATTATGCTCAGAATATGAGCTAGGGTTTATCCTATTTAACTTTTATCGAGTATTAATTTCTGTATTGTTATTTTGTTAATTCCATTTATGTTACAAGGTTTTCTTCAGTTTGTTTAAAAGAACTAATAATTTATAAACAATACTGTTTATTGATAATAATAGTATTATTTGTATTAATAGCATTATTATCTATAAATAATTTATTCTCTTAAGTTTATGTTGGTATTTATATATATATTATTAAATAGGACTAAGAGCAGTCTATAGTAATTGTGTTTATTATTTAATATTATTTTTGTAAGCATGATGGAAGAATAAGAACTTCCATACTGTCAATACTTCTTACATCGAATTTATCTGTAAATGTATAAGAATAGTTCTTTACTAATAATACTTTATGCTTAGGTTACTACTATCTGTTTATTATTTTAATTCTTATTTAGAGTTCAGATAATTGCAGGTAAATTAGTTAATACTATTGGAAAGGAATAAACTAACAGAATTTATTTACATCTTTACTTAACATAAATAATAAGCGTTCAACTAACAATTCTATTTATTCTATTTCAGTATAGATGTATAGTTTACAGAAGTAGGTACTGTGTAGAAAAATGAATTACATACTTGAACATACTACTGTTAGTAAATAATATGATTCTATTTCTTTTCTAATATTATAAATATACAGTCTAGTTCTAACAACAACTCTATGAAACATATAATATTCTTTATGGAAAAACAACTATCTACTGAAAGAAATCATTTCAATACTCTGGAAAACATAAGTACTCTATTCATTTCATATTCCTATCATACTTCATTCATTTAAACTCACTACCTGTGCTAGAGTATGATCTAGATTACTCCAGATGAGAAAAAAAACACAGGTAGGATTTATTTTTCATCAAAGAATAGATTCAACATTAAAACAACTAAGAGATTTCAAACTTAACAGCTTACAACATAACATATAATCATTCATTATTTGTTCACACACAGATATAAACTTTAACACAGAAATTAATAGATAATGGAACCTGTTTTTAAAGTTGGATGACAACAGCAATGGGAGGTCATTCCTCCCTACCAACTCCTGGAGAGTGCTCAAACAACGACTTCTCAGGACCCCCGAGCCTGTTCTAGTCCCTTAGCTGGAACTAGGTGGAGCAAACAACAAAGTACTAGCCCAGAGACTCAATACCAACTCTGCACACTGCAGCAATATCTTTCAGCTGCAAAGCTGTACTAGATCACCTTCCTGTAGTTTACCCCTCAAACACCTTCCTAAAAAATTCCCTTCCCAATGAATTCCTTGAATTGCATTCACCTGAATGATTCTTCTCTTGGAATGAGCAGCCTCAGCTCACTTCAATGGGTTCTTTTATTAAGATTTCCCAGGTCTTTTTGGGTTAGTTGTGATTAATTGAGCCGCCTGCTCTAATCCCACTTTCTTGGGGGATAATGGCCCCAAATGTAGGGAGGTTGCCACCTAAAACATAGGAAGTGTTTGAGGATTTTGCCACTTGTCTTTTTGCTCTCCACCTAGTCTCCTCCACCAACTTGACCAGTAACACTCTTTTTAACAACTCTCCCAAGCTGTTGTCTCCACTTTTATTTATTTAAAATTAAAATATTCAAGTTTACATTCCACATCCTAGACTCTGCTGAGTCATCAATTACAACTTAGCATTAAATTTAACATAATGTCTTGGAATAAAATCAAAATAATATAATATTATTTTACAAAATTGGAGCATGTGACATTTGAGCTGAAATCCCTCACAACAAAGTAATATCTAGTGGATTCTAGATCCACTAATTCCTTCCAGAATGTAATATCCCCAATAGGGCTAGGCTGAAATACTAATATTGCCACAATCTCCTCAATAGATGGAGCTTCTGCATCTAATACTGTAGAAGGGTTAACTTCTAAACTCCAAACCCTGTGCAAGATTATGCCAAACAAAAAAGATGAAGCTCAAGTGAAGACCATGGATAGATCCTCCTTTGTGGTTATGGAAGACCATGCACGTCAATCCTTCTTTGTGGTTATTTGGTGCAGCTTTCTTATCTTCATGTCAATGGCAGCCATTTTCAATGTTATTCTGAGTCTGGTAAGTTCCCATACCCAACAATAGCCACATTAATGGAAGTGTTCTTTGCATACGAAACTTACCAGAAACATTACTGGTCTTATTTAGTAATTTATGTATACGATCTCATTGGTTGAGAAGTAGAATTTAATCAAATTTTGCAGTTTGCAAACTATGAAGTTGATAGAGAGCTTTCCCTCCATGGTATTTCTAGTGCACTAGGAATTTAATCCAGTAAAGCTACAAATAGCCATAAACCATGAATTTTATGTTCAGTGGCATGAAACATGATCACTTACAAATTACAATGTTTCTAAATGAAATGTTATGTAAAGAGATTTTCTGGAAAACAAAATATGACTTTCTTAGAATTTTTCCAGTGATAAATATTTGCTTGTAAACTAGTGTAGCAGAACATCAAGAATCACTATTGAGAAGCATATTGTTGTGAACACACCTAGAAAGATTTGTCTATACAAACCAGATTTCTAATACAACCATTCTCACATCTTGTGCTTTGCTAAGAAGTGCCCCAACACTGTAAATGTTGTATTATAGAACATAGAAAAATATGCAATATTGTGAAACTTACAGAATTAAATAATCATATTGAGTTCCATCTTGACATTTGATGCTTTGCTAAGGAGTGCCCAACAATGCAAAATATTGTAACATAGAACATAGAAAAAATATGCAAGATTTTGAAAACTTACGAATAGAAGAAACATATTGAAAAGGTGATATCTAAATCAATGTTGCAAACATCATACTCGATAACAAGCTAGAAGTGAAAATCATGAAAATAACAAAAAAAAATGAAGAAATGATTGTTGAGGAAATAAAATGAATAAATTTTCAGATATTTTTCAACAAAATTTAAATATAAACTCAAAAAATCAATTTAATTACATTATAACATAAACATAAAAAAGATACATCGTTATGATATGTTGGATGCACAATAGTTTACGGAGCTGTCTAACGTGGGGACTTTTTTATTTTCAGGCTGATTTTTTGTCGGAATCTGGTGATTTTAATGCACAAAATCTGTAATTTATGTTGTTTGTTGGGCGAGTTTTAGCTCAGAAATGAAATCAGGTAACAGGAAAACCCCCAACATCCACACTCTGTAATATCTAGCAGTGTTTTTGGGGCATTTTGAAAATTCCATGAAGATGCATGACAAAAAATTGATAAAAACCAACCAGAAACAGAGGTCAAAAAGTCCCCTGTTTAGACAACTTGATCATTTACATCATAAATTAACCACTGGAATCCAACCATAACCTCACAATTATACTTAGATAATCAAATTAAAATGATGGAAGGTTGGTGAAGGCACCTGTTGCATGAAGTGTGTGATGGAGCATGTCATTTTGTTTGTGATCAATTTAATTCCATCTCATGATGTACATGTCCTCGTCCTCCTCATTCTGTGCCTTATTATATGCCTTGATAGCTTCTTTGGTCCTATCCATGGCGTCATATGAGAGCTCATGTTGGGTTATTCACCATTTTCCAACCCAAGAAACATTTCCAACGGTTCACTCACACCCCAAAACTTCTATATCATTTCCCACAAAGATTCTCTGAAAATAAGTGAAGCAATAGCATACCCCTTTGGTTTCTCATCGAATGGACAAGCATACCATTACATAGAAACACACACTCTTTTCAACTTTAGTTGACAATTCGTGTAACAAGTATAAAGTACATATAATAATAATAATAATAATAAAATGGTATATGTCTAAAAGGCATGTCTATTCATATATGGGACCATTTAGTGTATATTTAGACACAACTTGACATGTTGTTCTAATAAACTCATCTATTCATGATCAATTATATATTTGTATTCTATATGGAATTCAACTATTTATCCTTCTTATGTTGGATATTTCCCCATAAATGAAATGTTGTTCATTACATTGGTATTAGAGCCCTTTCTAGGACACTAATTCCATTGATTCTAGCCTTTGGCTGGACACAATTTTCAAAGTTTCTTTGATTCTACTTCTTTAACCATAAATCAGCCTTTGGTCATTTAGAGTTTAGTGATCTTGTTGAAGAACGTATCAATTCCATTGGTAAATATTGTAATGGAGAAATAGTGATGAATCATTAAGCCTAGATCACCATTATACAATATGAAATCGGAGGGAAAAATAATTAAGGACATATTTGCTAGTAGCCACTAGTTAACCATTTTGTACCACTACAAGTTGTCCAATGTGATAGTAGCCAACAAATAACAAAAGAATTATAAACTATTTCTACTGCTAGTTAGTTAAGGAGTTGCACTGTGTGGACAATTAGATTTTTTAGTTACTTAGAAAGTTTTTAAACCATGTTTTGGGGTGCTTCATGAGCTTTAGGTTACGTGGTGTATGTTTATCCCCTAGATGGTCCAAGATCAATTGTAGTAGAGAGATGGTTTGTGATGGATACACACAGTTGAGATATCTTAGTGGATGTTTGACCTCAGGATGATGCAGGCTTGGCTTTCTTCCCTTCGGCATTGGATATCTCTTGCATGGATGGCAGACACCCTTCAATGGTTACATGGAGAAATCACTTGGTTGGAGAGTGCCTTAAATGGGATGTGGAGTGTTGTGCATCATGGAGGAGGGATTGAAGCCCTAGTTAGCATGTGGTAGCTTGGATTCCTGTTCATAGAATTGGATATTGTTCGAAGGCGATTGGGTCTTTGATAGTGTTCTTGTAGGGGGTAGCTGACCTAATGGAGTACATTGCTTTGGAGGATCGATGGACTCAGTTTAAGCTCATGTCGCTACATCACTATTTTCAATGTTCTTTCAAGTCTGGTAAGTTCTCATACCCAACAATACCCACATCAATGTTCTTCTGAGTCGGGTAAGTTTGTATGCAAAGAATCAGGTTTGTCTGCATCCTGTTCTTGTAAAATGGAAGTGTTATAGGTCATCAACCTGTAAATTAATATTATATATGTTTCCTTGGTTTGTGCCATATTTTTATTTTCTCTTTGTTTCTTACACCATTTTGTTATATAATCTTTGGTATAGGAAGCACTAAAGAATGATCACATTCTGACACCTGTAGAAGGAAGTGAAAAGGTACTTATCATTAAGCTATGTTAACATAATTTATTTCCAATATGCGAAAGGTAAAGTAGACTCTAGATACTTCAATTACTTTTAATTGTCTACAATATCATTTCTATGGAGTAAATTACATAAGAGAAAATTGTTCAGTCATTTTCTCAAATTTTGCAGCTGTACCATAATAATATATGCTTTCCTTCAGCTGCTGAAGGTACCAAAAAATCACAACCAATGTATTTGATGCTTACTAATGGTCAACTTTTCATGGTTCATGAAGACCCTGCCATGGGACTCAGTCAGAGGTGAGTTTGCTTATTTCAGATTGTTTTATATGTCCTTCAATTTGGTTATTTAAGACAATTTGGTATTCTTCACAATTTATAAATATATGTTTCCAGATTGGAGTGAAAATTAATGATACATGTGAAATATTTTGTTTTTTAGAGATGTCATGTGCGCTGCAGATGCATCTCTTCATGTTCCTTCAGGATTCATGTACAATTGTAAACAGGACAATATGGAGGACACATCCAATAAGTTATCAACTTTTTCAAACCCATTAAATAGATGTGGGCTGAACTTGCACTTGGAGTATCAGGGTTCCTCATACCATCTTGATTTTCAATACACTCATTCTGATGTAAATGTAGAAAAGGAATCCAAGCCAGAATTGAGTATGAAAGGAACAACGATGGATTATGGCACCCAGCTGGTTGGCATGGGGTTTGATGGGGTGCCTCAACAGTTGCCTTCAAGTTATAATCATGTAGAAGGGTCACTTTTTTACAAGAACTTATATTCATGGGTAAGCACCTTTTATTTTTCAAGTAGCCTATTCTGATAAAGCCACTTACAATTGACATGACACTATATTTTTCAGTGCCATGTGTGCATCTCCCTGGTTTTGAATATCATGTTTAGATTGCTTACGATATTTGGCTAGCTATGGTTCTATTTTTATAGCATAAGATGTTGAATGACGGTTATAAATTCAATTATAAAGCAACTATAATTGATGCTTCTTCAACAGTTCTACCCTTAAGTCTTAATATTGTGATTTTTTATAAAAAAATACTTAGAAAGGAATAGTCCACGATGGACAACCTTCTCTTTGGTAAATGCCAAAGAAACAAGATGATGGCCTCTTTTAACATTATGTATAAAATCATAGAAGTTGTAAACAGTGGCTAATGACCATTGTAGATATGTTCACATACTTATGAGTTATTTCACAATTAGTTATTTTAAATTAAGATGTAAGCATAAAAGAAGGTATTTTCCATACTAGATTCTTGGATTCTAATTATGTTCATGAATTTTTGTTTTCTTGCAGCAATAGTCTATGCCAATGTTTGGATCGGCTTTAGCATTAACTAGTCATCAAATCATCTCTTTTCAACAATTGGAGCAACCACTGGGCACACAAATGTATGTAGCATATGAATACCATGCATGAGCTTCATGCATAGCTTCTTTAACGTGAAAAAAGAACATTGGAAAATACGCAGGTTTAAGATTATCCTGTTTTGTACAATTTGTCTAGAACATACTCTGGAGTCTGAATGGCTTGTTCAGATTTTGATAATCAATAGAAAGTGATTATCGAAAAAAATATGTTTCATAAGATTGCATTTATTTGGCTATGATCAAGTGAAATGAATGTGATTAATTTTGATGATTTGGCTTATTGGACTAAGTATGAAATTTCAGTTTCAATTTCAAAATGTAAATTAGAGGTGAGAGGACTTCTAAGATATTTAAATAGTATTTCTGACATAATAGTGCAGATAGATGGATAGAATAAGCCTAGAATCACAATGCATTGTTTAATTTATGTTTTGAAGTGCTAAACCTATTATACCAGTGACATGCTAGAGTATTTTCTTGGTGAAACCCATCTCAAACAAAAACCTGTCAAAAACCCCATTCTAGAATGCATTTCTTGAATCTGGGTAATTAATGTGTTGCAAGAGAAACCCACTGCATTTTATGTCAAACCTATCCATTTCTTGAATAAATACCATCCTATACTGCCTGCATTTCTCCAAAAATATTTTAAAAAATTCATAAAATCAAACACTGATGAAAACCCTAAACCTAAACCTTGTACATCAAATACCAATGCCAACTGCGGTCATTTCCTCTCATAGAATTTGGATTATTTCTGAATTTTTTGCTCAAGAGTCAAGACTCTGCTACTAAGTTGACTATATCTTTCTTTGGGTTCAGAAATTCTTCAAAACTTAGCAGGGATTTACAGTATCCTTGTGCTAAATATGGTACTCCTGAGCCTAAGGAGATTATATTGTTTAATGTGAAATTAAAGGTGTGTTAGAATAATCAACCCATAGTTTACCCACTTAGACATTAATTCCATTATTTTTGTCTTATTTGCCTAGTTAATGTGTCCCACCTTGTGCAAGTTGTTATTTGCCTATCCATAGAGGTCAAACTTGCCTTATTTGACTCATGTAGTGCATGGGAGAGCTAAAGGAATCAATTCTGCTTTATTCCTGGCCTCCTAGGCGCCCTTCTGCTTTATTGCCTACTTTTTCAGTGTTTTAAGGCAAAAGGAAAAGCTAGACTAGGTGAGGTTGACTAGTTTTTTGTCCTACACATCCTCCTCTCTTTTCTCCATGAAAAAGCATGTATGAGCTGCCATTCCACCACTCTTTATCTTTCCTATTCCTTTTTGCCAATTCGTGAGCTCCATGACAGATTTGGGATCAGCTTTTTACACCTATGGGGGATTTGCTTATTTTTGGTAAGCCTGCTTTATGCTAGATTTGACTTGCTCCTCATGCAATTGAATCCTTGATGTATTCTATTTATTCAACAACCTATGTTATTACAGGGTTGGCTATTGTACACTTAGTTAATACAATTTAGTGTTACAGCTCCATATTCAGTCTCTTTTGTGAGAAATTTTGCATGATCAATTGATAATTGTTGTGAGTAAAATTAATTTATTTATGGCCTTAATTTCCACATGGTATCAGAGCCATTGTAGGTTGTTTATCTCCTTCAAAAATTGTTTTGCAGGTTCAACATCAAAGACTCGGAGCCTTCTACTGACAGCCGGGACATATTTTCTAGAGCTATGGATCAATCACACAAAACTATCTTGACTCCTTTCAATTTCTTTGAATGGAAAGCAGAGATGGAGATACTGTTGAGATCGAAAGGCCTCTACAAGGTGACTATGGAAACAGAAGCAGAGCCCAATGCAGCTGTAGAGAAGATAAAATGGCACAACAGGAGGGATGAGGCTTATGGCCTCCTATGCCTGAGTATTTCCAGAGACCTCCTTTTCCATCTCGATGGATTGACATCACCGAATGAAGTATGGGAGAATATTGCTGATATTTTTGGAAAGACATATGAGATGAGGGGACATCAAATCAAAAATAAGCTGATTTCTCTGAGTCCAACAAGCTTTGAATCCCTGCAGCTATATTTCTCCAAGTTCAAAGCACTAGTTTTGCAGCTGAAACAGTGTGGTATTGAAAAGAACGATGATCAGCTCGTACTGGCCATCCTCTTGAAGCTGGGCCCTAATTATTTAGTGTTTGTTTCGACCTTCTATGCCACAAAACTGATAGCTCAAGCCTGGAAGATGCCTAGCCTTGCAGATTTCATGGAATCTCTCACACAAGAACAAGACAAGCTGGTGATGATGGGCACCATCAAACCATCCAAAGATCAAGCTTTGATTGCTGGAGATTCGAAGGTGGATTCAAAAAGCAAAAAGAAAGCTAAAAAGCCACCTGAGCAAAAGAGAGACAAGAAACAGTCTCCGGAGGATCTACAAGGTCCCAAGAAGAATAACCAGAAGAAGAAGAAAAAAGGTGAAATGAACAAGTGCGCATACTGCAATAAGGGCAATCACACTGAAAGCTCTTGTATGAAAAATTAGATAGACATGATGACCAATATCCTGGAGAAGAATGGCATCTCCCTTCCAGAAAGCTCAAAGAAGAGAAAAGGAGGATCAAGTTCAGATGACAGAGAGAGAGTTCATGCTCTAGTTGCTGGCACATCAAGCTCACCCAGTTTTATCATTGATTCTAGAGCTTCAAGACACATGGTTTCGACTAAGGAGGCCTTCTCCTCACTAGATATGTCGAAAGGACCATCTATTGTACTAGGAGATGACTCTCTCACTGAAAGTAAAGGCAAAGGAAGGATAGATCTTGATCATGGTCAGTTCAGCAATGTGCTGTATGTGCCTGGTCTCGCCTCCAACCTCCTGTCAGTGTACCAGATGACCCACACTGGGTCTCCTAAGAAGGTCATATTCTCCCCCGATGAATTTGAGGTCACAGAGATCTCAAGTGGTAAAGTCATTGCAAAAGGAGTTGCAAATCATGCTCAAAAGGTATACATGTTCTCACACTTCCTACCTTACTCAAACCCCTCTGCTCTTCTCATTCATGCTAATGAAGCCAGCAAGCTTTGGCATTAGAGATTTGGTCACCTTAACTACAAATATCTTTCTAATCTTAGTGAAAAAGAGATGGTCATAGGGTTGCCCAAGATAAAAATTTCCAAAGGAGTCTGCCAAGGTTGTATCCTAGGAAAACACCCAGAGCACAAATTTGAGAGAGCTAGTCATGAGAGAACCTCTGCACCCCTCGAGCTGATCCACAGTGATGTTGCTGGCCCATTCCCTCATATGTCCATGAGTCAAGACAAGTATGCATTAAATTTCATTGATGACTTTTTTAGGTATTGCTGGGTTCACTTCCTGAAACACAAGTCTGAATTTTTTGGCCTATTCAAAGTCTTTAAGGCTTTGGTTGAAAACCAGTCTGGAAGAAAACTCAAGGCCCTCAGATCTGACAATGGTGGTGAGTATGTCAAGTCTGAGTTTATTAATTATTGTGCAGATGTAGGTATTCAGATGCAGCATTCTATCCCTTACACACCACAGCAAAATGGTGTTGCTGAGAGGAAGAACAGATCACTGAAGGAGATGGCAACATGCATGATGGAGGCCAAAAATTTTCCACCAAAGTACTGGGCCGAAGCTATCAACTGTGCAGCCTATATCCAGAATAGGGTGCCTCACAAACAGCTTTATGGCATGACTCCCTTCGAAGCATGGAGTGGGCACAAGCCAGATGTGACCCATTTTAGGATTTTTGGCTCAAAGGCTTGGGCTAGAATCCCGACAGAGAAGAGGAAGGCTTTGCAGCCCCAAATACAAGAGTGTATTTTTGTTGGATACTCTGAAGATTCAAAAGGGTACAAGTTGATAAATTTTAGCACAAACAAAGCCTCCATTGAAAGGTGTGTTCAATTTGAAGAAGAACCCCTTGCAGAAGTGGAAGTTGGTGAAGCCTCTTCACCACCTGAACCTCAAGAAGTAAGTAAAGAGTTTGTTGAACATGCTGATTCTGATTTGTCTGATGGAGATGAGTTTATTGCAGACCCTAACAGTCCCACAAGGCCAAAATGGGAAGCCAAGACACTACATGCAGCAGGTGAGCTAGCTGGGGATCCCAATGACCAAAGAAGGACTAGATCTTAGTTTGAGAGTGGTCTGTGCATGAAGGATCCTATGTTTGCTGAAAAATGATATTTGATGGTGGATTCTAATCCTCAAACATATGAAGAAGTATCAGGAGATCCAAGATGGCAAACAGCCATGAAGGAGGAGTTCAGCTCACTCCAGAAGAGCAACACATGGGAGCTAGTGGATCTTCCTCCAGGGAGAAAACTAGTACAGTGTAAGTGGGTCTATAAGACCAAATTTGCTGCTGATGGTTCACCACTGAAGTACAAGGCCAGATTGGTAGCCAAGGGCTACTCACAGGTTCATGGCATAGATTACAATGAGACCTTTTCCCCAGTGGCAAAAATGGATTCCATCAGGCTAGCTCTAGCCATTGCAGCCTCAAGGCAATGGGAGCTACATCACATGGATGTAAAATGTGCCTTCTTGAATGGAGATCTCACTGAGGAGATATATATGCAGCAGCCTCAAGGTTTTGCTACTAACCCTTCTCTTGTGTGCAGGTTGAGAAACTCATTGTATGGGCTAAAGCAAGCCCCCAGGGCTTGGTATGCCAAGATCGATAGCTTCTTGCTATCACTGAATTTTGTTCGGTGCAAACCAGATCCAAATGTCTATTTGAAGTTATTTAATGGTTCATTAATGATCATTGTGTTATATGTTGATGACCTCCTCATTACAGGAATCTCACAGGATGAGATTGCTTCCTTAAAAGGAGCTATGAACCAAGCCTTCTCCATGACAAATTTAGGGCTCTTAAGTCAATTTTTGGGGCTTGAGATCTCTCAAACCAAAGCTAGAATCAAGGTGCACCAGTACAAATATGCCTTGGAATTTTTGAACAAATTCAGAATGAAGGATTGCAAAGCAAGCAAAACTCCTTTCCTTTCAGGAGTGAAGCTGGAAGATAAGCTGATTCTTCACCGATGGTAAACAATACACTGTATAGGAAATTGATTGGTTGTTTGTTGTATCTGACACATACTAGACCTGATATTTGTTATACAGTAAGTGTGGCTTCTATATTCATGGATCAGCCTCAAGATATCCATTGGAAAGCAGCCAAAAGGATCCTTAACTTTGTTCAGGGAACAAGGACACATGGGATCTTCTATAAAGCAAAATCTGATCTTGAATTGATTGGATTTACTGACAGTGATTGGGCAGGTGATAGCACAGATAGAAAGTCCACATCAGGATATGTGTTCATGCTTGCAGAAGGGCCAATCAGCTGGTCAAGCAAGAAACAGAGTGCCATTGCACTCTCATCTACAGAAGCAGAGTACAGAGGAGTTGTTAATGCAGCAAGTCAATGTTTATGGTTGCAGGGTTTACTTGGAGAGTGTGGCTTCGAACCAAAGTAATCAAATACCATCTACTGTGATAACCAGAGTACCATTCAAATCTGCAAAGATCCAGTTCAGAAGCAGAGAACCAAACACATTGAGATCCATATGCACTACATCAGAGAACTTGTGCATGATGGCACCATTCACCTACTCTTCTGTTCATCTTTAGAACAAGTAGCTGATATCTTCACCAAAGCATTTTGTGAGAAGACATTCAACAATCTCAAATCACTACTGGGGATTTCTGATCATGCTGTGAAAGCATGAGTGAAGACAAGATTCTACAATTTTGTTTTACAGTCCATGTTTAAGGGAGGATTTTCCCAAGTTGGTTTTGCCTCTTTCCTTGTTTAAATGGATTTGCAGTATGTAAAGGGTGACTAAGCCTTGTTTCTAGGCCCTATAATTTTCTGATATATTACTCATAAGTCAGGCTTAAGGGTGGGTGTTAGAATAATCAACCCATAGTTTACCCACTTAGACATTAATTCCATTATTTTTGTCTTGTTTTCCTAGTTCATGTGTCCCACCTTGTGCAAGTTGTTATTTGCCTATCCATAGAGGTCAAACTTGCCTTATTTGAATCATGTAGCACATGGAAAAGCTAAAGGAATCAATTCTACTTTATTCCTGGCCTCCTAGGCGCCCTTCTGCTTTTTCTGCTTTATTGCCTGCTTTTTCAGTGTTTTAAGGCAAAAGGAAAAGCTAGACTAGGTGAGGTTGACTAGTTTTTTGTCCTACACATCCTCCTCTCTTTTCTCCATGAAAAAGAATGTATGATCTGCCATTCCACCACTCTTTAGCTTGCCTATCCCTTTTTTCCAATTCGTGAGCTCCATGACAGATTTGGGATCAACTTTTTACACCTATGGGGGATTTGCTTATTTTTGGTAAGCCTGCTTTATGCTAGATTTGACTTGCTCCTCATGCAATCGAATCCTTGATGTATTCTATTTATTCAGCAACCTATTTTATTACAGGGTTGGCTATTGTACACTCAGTTAATACAATTTAGTATTACAGCTCCATATTCAGTCTCTTTTGTGAGCAATTTTGCATGATCAATTGATAATTGTTGTGAGTAAAATTAATATATTGCTGGCCTTAATTTCCACAAGGTGGTGGATGTATTGTTGGTGTTATTTTCATTAGAGCTAAATCTAGGGATGCCAAGAGAGATGGCAACAATCATGGGTTTCAGAAGAAAAAAAATGGATAATTTTGATGATGGATAACAGTGTGAAAATATGGATAGGGATAAGAAAAGGCAAGGATATTGTTTAGAAGTATGTAAAGAAGATCAAGCTTCTGTATGTTATGATTTAAGAGAGGTATCATGAAAAAAATAGGTCCAGATGTCTGGAGAAACTCAGTTAGAAAAGAACGAGGGCAAATATCCAGGTTCTGGAAGAAGTGAGAAACATATCTTATTTTGAAATTGGAGGTAAAGATGAAACCCCTGTGAAAAATTATTGCATTGATTTTGGAATTAGAGAGCTAGAGAAGGAAATCTCCCATCTTACACAAAAACTAGCAGAATAGAAATTTCAAAACGCTTGTCAGAAACCATCCCAAGTAATTGGTATTCAACACAAATCCAGTGACAAAAACACACCAATGAGAATTGCAAATAAGATAGAGACAAGGAATCCTCGAGAAGGGAGTTTTGAGAAGAGAAAAAAAAGGAAGGGTTGTCTCTGCTAAATTTCTTTAATAGAGTTCGAAAGCCCAACCAATATTGAAGAAAAAGAATGAAAAAATGACGACAAAGAGCATTGCCAGTGGGACAAGCCCTCAGATTCAGAAGTGATGTGGGTCATCTAGGCCTCAGTTAAGAAGCACTCCTAGCAAGGTAGGTTGTCTCAAAGAAGACAAGTTTGAAGGGAAGAAAGATGAGATTGGCAGGAAATTGAACCAAAAGAAAATAAATGTGTCTAAGGATGGAAAAGGAGATGGATATTCTTCTGGAAGATTTGATGGAAAGGAGAACATATCTCCATGCTTAACACTTTTAGAGAAGAATCATAGTTTTCACCCAGGTTCAAATTCTAAAGAAGTTCCAAAGCATGAAAGGAATCTAGGAAGAAGCTTGCTTGAGAATTTCAAGAAGCTTTGTGACATACAAGGAGTGATCTGCCATCTCTTCATTATACCTTTAGATACAACAAATCATAATGATATGTGGTTGAGTAATTGCATTTTAGGTGAAGTAATGTGCATCCACAATATACATCGAAAGAAGCAAGGTGCATTGTAGAATGCATGTGGGGTCATAAGAGGGGTATCATGTCAATATACTAGGTACATATATAAAGGGGTATAAAAAAATGTAAATGAAAAAATGGATACATACAATATATAGTGAAAATGGGGGTTTTTTTAATTTGGGAAGGCATATTGGGAGGGGGTTAAAAAAAACAATTTTGGGAGGCATTTTCCAATATTTATTGAAATTAAGGGTATTGTTTCATATGCCATGAACAAACATGCTATGGAATGGTTTCACTAAGTGAAGACCCTATGGTACATATACATACCGATGGCCATGAATAGGCAATGTATAATAGAAATATGTCATAAGTGGTCATAGCCACATACAATATATAGTGGAGTCAGGTCTCTAGACTGAGCGAAGACATCAGGTACATAATGAAGTACAAACTGCTAATGTCATAAGAATTGAGGTCCCATAGGTCTTGTCATGATCAAAATTAGTAGCATAAATGAGAATGACATGATAGTCTGAGGTCTTCAACGCAAGTCGTTAATGGTACATGTCCCATCACGTGAATAAAGGTCTTGAAGTTGAACATGAGAAAACATCATTTGATAATTGATCTTAAGGTATATCATTAATAGATGGGATACAACCCACCAATGATGAAAATGGGTGTCAAGTTACCAAGTACATTCACCAAGCATGAAGAGGTGTTGAGGTTGAACACTTAAAGAATCCATCGATCGGGAGACAATGATGTATTCTCAACTATCGATGAGGATAGAATCTTCCACTGATGACTGCAAGTCTCAAGGTACTCATGTGACTCTAGATCCCAATTATAGAATAGATGATTTGCATTTGATGGAATGATATCCATTGGAAGGAGAGAATTAGGGAACCCCCCATCAACCAACACAAGGTATGCAGTTAGGCTAAACGATTTGGAAGAAATCAGACGAATAGGATGTGCACGAACCAATGACCATGTGTGTCTCTCACGCATACCAAATGCAAGTAGTATATGAAAGAGACCCTCTAAATAGCATCCAATTATGAAAAATACTAACAAAGGCGAGGAAACCACCAATAGGGTCTAATGGAATCCAAGGCACACAATGAATCCCAATGTGTGAATATTTTGTTTTTCTATCGAGCATAAGGGAAACCACTCAGTCAGCAAAAACTGATGATATGTCATCTCCTAAGTTCAATATCACCTACCAATGATGAAAGTAAGCCTCGGGTTTCAGGTAATAAAACAGCTCCATGTGATACTGGGATGGCCGACATGCAAATTCAAGATATATAAGGAATGGTTGAGTCAAGATATAGACTTTCTCTAATCAAGGCATATGGATAGACTTGGGCAACATAGAGTCAAATGTGAATATTGATGTAACTCTGTGATGAAAGTGGCATCAACATAGGCTCCATAGGGACTAGAAGATTAACCATTCAGAGGAGTAATATATGAATAACTATTTAATCTCCTAAGGCCATACTAAAACCAAACTCATGATGGATGGACTCAAAAGTAGTACTTTGCTCAAAGGAGACATGACCATTGCCAACATAATATGATATCATTTTCTTGTCTGCATTTTTATGTTTTTTTTTGTTTTTTTGTCTTTTTCATATTATAGAGGATTGAAAAAGAATAAAACATGATTATATTATAAAAGAGAGGAAACGAGTGTCACAGGAAAGAAAACTAGTTCCAAGTAGTGGAACATACCTATGTTCAACACAAGGAAACACGTGCAAGATAAGGACACTTGGGGGGATGTTTCCTCTAGGGTAAAGGGGAATAAAGATGCAAAGATTTAATGACAGGCTCTAGTTTTCTAGGACTAAGAAATGATCATGAAATTTGGATTATAACAATGAAGTAGGGAGCCAACATGAAGCTCAATAAGGAAAGCAGACTAAAGATATGCACTTACAACTTGATATAAAGGCCCAATCCTTGTAAGTCGTGGCCAACATAAGGGATGAGAAGAAACATGAGGTTTATACACAAAGACATGGCAGAACTATAAGGGGCTCCTAGACCTAAGGAGGAGATTCAACATGGGTACCAAATGACAAGACATGTTCTAACTAGGGTACCCATGGTTGGGAAATCATTATTGCTTAAATAGTGACACTTATATAAGTAGTTGGAAGGTTTCATGTCATTAAAAGGTGGGTTTGCACATAAGATTTATGAATCATGGTCATAGAATAATGCAATAATATTGCCAGAGTGAAATCCTACCATATATTCTAGTAATGATATATACCTACTGGAGGCATGAGCATGTTCAGAAATGATAAAATCCATTAAGGTCCAAAGAAACTGCATCAAAAAATACCCTTATGATATTAGCCTATAAAGTTTGTAAAATATTAAAAGTAGGGTGAAAGCTATATAAAATTGGGTAAACATTTATATAAATAGTAAATATATGAATTTTTACCATACGATTTTCATTTTTTACTATAATAGTGCTTGGGATCCCATTTCATTATCTTACTTCAATCATCGATTTCTGGAGCTACAAGAGACAAAATCACAAACTGTCTGAACCAAGTAAGTTGTCTCATCATGCTCTTAAATTTCATTGGTTTAATTTTAGTTTTTAGTGGTCAATTTTTTTATTTTTCAACCCTAAAATTAGGAATTTAGTCCACATGGGTGATAGATTATCGGGTCACATACAAGGGCATGTCCATGTGGGAAAAGCGAAGCATGCCCACGTGTATGCATGAATGTTGAAACTGTGACATGCATGGTCCACCATGGGTTGAGTTTTTTAAATGTTTTGACTCACAAATCTCTTTTTCCCTTGCAGTATGGTGATTCAATGGAGAGAAAGAGAGCATGATGATGTGGATAGACAAGTGCAAGGAAATATACGCACCCAACAAGCCCTCCAAAGATGTGGGCTCTATAAGTTTTGGAGTATTCGAAGCATGAAGACATAACATAGGTTGCTCCCAATTCTAATCAACGATTGGGATCTTGACATGGAGGCTTCCAATCTCAATGAACAACTGTTGAGAATTGAGGTGCATGACACTTACTTTATCACTGGATTGTCTTACAAAGGAGAAGTAATCAATCTTAGATCTCATGGAGCCAATGGAGGATGACCATTGATGAGTATATCGCTGCATATTGTCTTCTTGACATAGAGAAGGTGGGAAGTCAAATCCCAATATGAGCTATCCAGAGTCTAAGTTTGAAGGTAATCATACTAGTGCTAGCGAGGATATATGGTTCAATTGCACTACATCAGGCTTCAAGGCCTCTCATGTTTTGTGCGGTTGATTATTTGAGACCAAAAATATATGATTGGAGTACATGTTTGTTGGGGAACATGAAACATCAACTGACTAAATTCAATCTCAGGAGAACTAAGAACTTCGATTTCGTGAGTATACTATGTAGTTTCTTTTTCAATAAGGTACCAAGTCTTAGCCAGAGATTAGAGGTTACTCCCCATGGTTTATGGAATCCAAACCAGACATGATCATTTGAGATGATGAGACGGTAAGGAGGTGTAAGAGTTCCCTCTTCATACCTCTTCATATCCAGTGAGTTTTTCCATTGGCGGAGGTGACATATGATTGCGATAGATGACTATCCTTATGAGGGGATCGACTTCCATGGAGACAGAGACATGTCATTACCACTAGGGTATTCCTTCAAGGATATTGGTGAGAATCAATTTTTTATTTGTTTTTCATTTTTTATATTTTTTTGAATTAAGGAAAGGAAAAAATGTTTTTGGGTGGTGTCATGTACTAACATTAAAACCATTTTCGCATACATTGGTTCATGACGACTAGGGGATTCCGATGGCACTATGTAGAGACCGAGGAGAGGAGTTAGCTGGTGTGGATTCCAAGCGTACTCTATATAATGTGTAGGGAAACTTAGCACAATTGACCCATAGAATTCCCATGGTGCAGATTGAGGATCTACCAGAGGCCATGCAAAGATAGGTAGTTGGGGTACCTTTTGTATGGGTGAGATTGTTATGGTGTCTAGTTAGCACCATAGTGTGCTATCATGATACCCATCCAATACCTCAGACATAGATTCTATGAGTATATTTTTTATCGACCATGTATATTTTGAGGGCTACAAGCCCATTTTTGAACTTTTATTGGAAGTGGAAAAACGTATGGCTACTAGTTTGATAAATAAATGTGTATGAAGGAATAAATGTGTGAATGGTTACTTTCCTTAGTTATGTGACAAATGTCAATATAGAACATAATTTGCATATGCATTATCAACTTGATTATAACTCCTAGGTGTATGAACGCATGTAATGAAATCAAAATGATTCTCTAACAATCTAATTACCCTTGAGAATTTTCTCAGAAACCTACAATCTATCACACGTTACTGACCGTTATACTAGGAAACATCCAAATATGAATCCAAGTGAACCTCTAAAGATTGAATACCTTTGAAAATGGCATCATGTAATAGCTCAATGACTGCGCTATACTTAGACACATTATTCTATGATGGCTCAAGACATATGCCTCTTGAAGAAACTAGTTGAGCCTCGGGTGAATAAATTACCCAAGTGGAAGAAACTAAGTTTTATGTATTCCAGCTAGCATCATCTTAAAATCCTAAATACCTCGATGACTCTGTTGACATATGCCAACCAAGATGAAGCATATAAGAAAATTGGTGACACCAAAAGAGAAACCAAAATATATATTAAACTATACACTAATGTACAAGGTACCATCCTAAGATGGAAGCTCGGGCATAACACTTCTTGATGTAGTTCCCATTTATGGGATTTTTCAGGACATTCCCTTCATAGTATTCTAACTCGTAATCTCCTTTCTCTAAGAAACGACTCACAATGTAAGGACCATGCCACTTGGCATTGAAATTTCCTGCCCACTCGTAGACACCACTATGCCATTGGTATGTGGCCCAGGATTTTTCATGGGATCGTGATTAGATCATGGTACCATTATAATATCATAAAGAATCCCATATTGTGCACAACTCATACCCAAATGTTGGGATATAAACATGGCTTGTTCCTCATTGGTTACTACAAATGTTGAAACATTATTTGCAATATATGACAATAGAGACTTAAGGAACCATTCCAATAAAAACTCTAGTGGAATGTTGGCCTTAATCAACCTCTTTCTTCTATGCCACTCTTGAATGTGACTAGAAATGTGAGTAGCTCTATCTTGAAGAAATGTCGACAAAACATTAGTTCATGCATCGTATTGGACCAGCAACTAAAAGTGGTTGAGAAATACCAAGGTCAAGTCATTGAAGGTTCAATATGTGTCCCCCGACAGCTTAATATACCATTTCTCCTCAGGACCTATAAGAGTGCACTGAAACAATATTAGATGAATATAATCATGATTCAATGAATTAGGAGAGCACTAAAAGTGCAAGGTAGTGACATGATCACCTGGATCCTCACCCTACTTACCTTCAAACTTTGGAATGTCCAAAGGAATCTTAAAAGGGATCATGGGCCATACCGGGTCATGACACCTATTCTCATTCATTACCCTAGATAAGTCTAGAAGATTCAATGCAGCTAGAAAAGGGATCCTAGGTTGTGACATCTAGGACCATTCCCCCTAGAAAGAATGATTCTGAGTTAAAGTACCCATTGGAACTAGATTCAAGACCATGGATCCAGGTGGATTTTGATAAAGATCATGTTTTTATACAAAATTATCGTCACCCTCATGTTATGAGATAGGTATTCCCTTGACTTCTCCAATATCTCAAAGTTTTCCCTAGAGAAATGAAGGTTCAAATTAACCCCCTGCAATGTTTCCTTGTGTTGAGATGGTAACGCTCCTCTCCCATTGACAAAAAGAGTTACCCAAGTCAGCACTGCTCCTAATGCATGAGAAAAGAGAGGTTCTACCGCTCCTTCCCTCACTTCAAGAAGCAGTGCCCCCTTATCACCGCATTTTTTCTTCATTGGAGGAGCGGTGCTCGAGTTTTGAAGGCAAAAAAGAGAAGCTTCGAGAGGATTATTGAAGTTCAACTCCATGGAGCCTCATCCCTATGGTTTAGGACCAGCTAGAGCTGGAGATCCTCCCTTTTAGGATCTAATCTCCACCTCACCCATGATATCCTCAACCATACCTATCCTCCCATCCTGTAAATCCTGGCTCATCCCCCATGGGAAAAAGGAGGAAGAATTGTGTTGCATACCCAAACTCTATCAAAACCATTCTTGAGTCTTTGGAGGCAAGGTGAAGTTAGAGGCAAGGATCTATTGGAAGGAAATATCAACACCAAGGCATGAAGGTTGTTGTCTCTCCAATCATTTATTAATAAAGAATGTATTTTCTTTCCCATATTTATTATTTCATATGTTTATATTGCTTGATTCCTTGGTCACAAGCATAAATCTAGTTGATTATATTGTATTCTATCATGTTCTGCTTGTTAATGTTTTCCATATTTTACAGGTTCTTCGACGAGGATAGCAAGGACAGCATTTGAGAGAAGCATCATGGCATTCCATTCAAGTGATTAACCAGATCTAGGGAGAGTCTAGCATTCTGTGTTTGTGTTTTTTTCTAGACCTGAACCATTTAGATATAGGGAACCAGCTCTTATCCGCAGGAGGTGTGTATTTCCGGGTAACAAAAGTGGTGACTCCGCTGAGGATCTACTTCAAATTTTGAATCATTAGTAAGTTGAAACCTCCACCTTCATTTTCAATTTCTAGATCTATTTTTTCATTCATAGATATGTATATCTTCTTTGAATTTGATTGTTTTGCCTCTACCTGCCTTTGGATCTTCATATTTTTGGTTCACTAGGTTTTTTGGTGATTGTTTGAGTTCATTTTTCAGTCTATAACTTCCTTTTCTGTTGCTTTTTTATTTTTCAAATTGCCATCTCGAGCATCGCTCTAGAGCTATGTTATAAGTGTGGTTCTAGAGCTATCACCGCTCTTCCTCTGTTTTAAAGAAGCGATGCCACCGCCCTTTCTTTGTGTCCAAGATGCGGTGTTGGACCTAGTAACACCCTGGTGTGAACTTTCTATAAGCGATGCCACCACTCTTTTCCTGTGTGCAAGAAGCGGTGCTAAGTTTAGTAACACCCTATTCAACACCTGTAGAAGCGGTGTTAGGTATTCTTCTTAGCCCTATTTGGTATTTGATTCTTAAATGATTCTTTTGGTATCTAAGATGCATGCTTCATATTGTTACACTTGTGTTTTGAACCTTGCAATTTATTTTTGAATAGAAAACTCAATCAAAAATTTAAAAATTTAAAAAAAAACGAGCCAAATTTTTTTCTCAGAAGCCCCCCCCCCCCCCCCCCCCCCCCCTTGAGCGTGTATGTATTCATACACATTTTCAAGAATTGTGATTGATGTTGGTCTTTAAAGCTTCATAGTTGGCTTTGAATAGAACTTGGTTTTGTAATATCTCATATTTCTATCTTCTTTGATAGAACAAGAAAATATTCATTCCAGTTTTTCTTCATTTCTTATACATGATTTTTGTATGGTTTTTCCTTTTTCAAAAATTGTGATAGAATCCATATAAAAGTTAAAAGTTATTGTAGAATGTTTCTTTTAGTTCATTCTGTTTTGGTTGAAAAATATGAACACTTTTGTATAAAGTTGTACCAATATTTTCTTTCTTTTCATTAGAGATCTCACTTCTTTTTCAATTCAAAAGAGAAGATTTTGTTTGTTTCTGTTAGTAAAGGACGAAATAAGCAAGTGTCTTTTATTTTTGTATGGGATTTATTCTATGTTTCAAATGAATTGAACCTTTCTCTCCCTTCCTTAAGTAGGGAATACCTTTAAAGTGAAAGTGAAATTTTGCACTATCATACTACATGGTTTATTTTTTATGTCCTCACCTCATGCATCCACCTAACCGTTCAAGATAAAATTAAGTGCTAGCTTAGGTTTAAAATTTTTAGCAATTTGTGTGATAGGTTAGTGACATGTCCGAGCATCATAAAACGTAGGAGCTGTCATTAATTTTTCTACACTACAACTTGGGACTTGCGCGGTTCTTCCACGTACCGTCAGTATATCGAATGGCCTTTCGCGTATCCTTGAGGTATATCGAAAGGTACTTCACATACTCGATTGTATATAGGAATTCCCCTTGTGAACGGTTGTGCATTAGACAACACTACTAACGATTTGAGATCCCACGTACCTTGGGTATACTGAGAGACACTTTTAGGAACCTTGAGACCATCCGAGTTAACCCTTTGTTCATTTTGGCATCACACTAGTTGTGATGGTTTAACAATCCCGTGAGGTTCCAGACCTTTAATCCACTCCTCACATATTTTTCTTTCTTCTTTAGTTTGAGTAGTGCTTGTTATCTATATAGTTAGGAGTTTTTAGAAGAGAGAGATATATTTGTTACATAGTTATGGCTCCGCCTTCTAAGACTACCAACCAAGAGACCCCTTTACCAAGCATGGCTTTTGTGTTCCCTCCATATGGGGATGTTGGTCCTCCTCTCATGGCTACATTAAGCTTTCCTGGATTGAATATTGGATTACCTATTTGATTATTCTCCAGTACAGTTATCCCATGTACAACAGTTGCTTCTATTCCTAATCCTTCATCGCAAGAGCATCAACCTCATGTTGATCCCTCTCCTTCTTCACCAAATGTGTCTTCTCCCATTTCTCCCTCTTCGCCTGTTGAAATTTGTAGTACTAGTATTCAGGTGGATAAGAAGAAGAAGAAAAGGAATATTAAGAAGAGGAAAAACAAACAAAAAACAAAGTGTCAACCAATCACTCTTCCCAGTGTAGAGAGTGTTGATCTGCACACCCCAAGATCGCGTAAGCCTAAATTCCCTTATAGGCTTTGTAAGGGTGATCACCTTCTGAAAGATTGTCATGGTTACTAATTTTATAAGAGTGGTCTAAGGTTTCCTGGCAAGATATGTCATCAGTCTCTGGTCATCATGCTGATGATCCCCCCTCAACCAGTGGCTCTGTGGTTAAGAGTTGGAAGGGTAAAGTTAGAAATCCTTGCTTTCTTTGTAAGGACATGCACTTTACTTACCTTTATCCTCACATGGATGAAGCTTCTAAGTTTTTGGAAGATATTACTGTTTCTTATCAATGGCTTCCAATAGGTTATCATAAGTTGTCACTTGACATCCCATTGGTTGATAAAGTGGTCGATCCAGTTCTAACCTCGATTGATCCCACTCTTCCTTTGAAGAGTGAAGTTGAAGTGGTCAATTCGGTTTCATCTGCAGTTGATCCCACTCTTCCTCTAAAGGGTGAAGTTAAAGTGGTTGATTCAGTTTCATCCGAGTTCGATCCCACTCTTTCTTCTAAGAGTGAATTCCAAGTGGTTAATCCAGATTCATCCGTGGTTGATCCCATTCTTCCTTTGAAGAGTGAATTTAAAGTGGTTGAGTCGATGTCATCTCCACCCGATCCCACTGTTTCATCAGAGAGTGTTAATACTAAAGTAGTCACTTTGACCAAATATTCATCTTGTTCTTCTCTTAAAGTAGATAATGAACCAAAACCTGCTGAAGTTTTCAAGCTTCGTTATGATTGTTCTCGATAAGAGGAAATTTTGTCTATTTCAACAGAACCCTCTCCGAGTAGTGAGGTTATTTCCTTTGAATGGATTAACCTAACAGATTCTCATCTTCATTCGAGTGTTCCTTTCTAGATAGTTGTGAATGTTACTACTAGGTGGATACTTCGCACTATTATTGATGAAGGGGCTTCTGTTAGCATTCTATCCCCAACTGCTTGGAAAGCTTTAGGTTCTCCTCAGCTTCTTTCATCCATCAATCAGATACTGGCTTTTAATCAAATACCTACTACACCTTTAGGGACCCTTCGTTATTTACCTATTACATTAGGAGGGAAAACTGTCTGTATTGATGTTATGGTGATCCAAGGTCCTTTAGATTTCAATTTGCTCCTTGGTCGTGATTATGTGTACGCCATGAAATCCATAGTGTACACACTCTTTAGAGCTATGCATTTTCCCCATGATGGGAAGATTGAGACCATTGATCAGCTTTCCTTTGTTACACCTAACCATTGCATTACTCCTAGTAACCAGACTGCCCTGAATGTGCCTCATGTTCTTATGGTTCCTTCCCCTTCTTCTAGTTAGCTTCTTCCCATCATAGGTAAAATAGGGGGCAAGGCTCTAGTTTATGGATATCTTAATGGAGCTAATCCGCTAGCTTTTATGAAATGGGGGAAACCTACCAGCCTCTGGATATCATGTTGGGAAAGAGCAAGTCCTCGCACATAGTTCTTATTCTATGTCAAGCTCGTTAAAAAATTAAACAGGTTGTGAGCATAGTTATTATTCTATGTCAAGCTCATTAAAAAATGAAACAAGTTGGTGAGAATAGTTCCCATTCAGTGTCAAGCTCGTTAAAAAATGAAATAGATTCCTATGAGCAAAGTTCGCATTCTATGTCAAGCTCGCTAAAAAATGAAATGGATCTCCTCAAGCGTAGTTTACCTTTTGGTTTCAATCTTGCATAAAAATGGAACCATTCCTGAGCATAGTTCATTTTCTATTTCAAGCTCGTTAAAAAATGAAGTAGGTTTCCTTAAGCATAGTTTACCTTTTGGTTTCAAACTTGCATAAAAATGAAACCATGTTTTGTGCATAGTTATTCTCCTCTTTCAAGATCGTTAAAAAATGAAACAACACTTAACGTGTTGATGTATTTGTAACTTCGGAATGTATTCATCTATGTATCTTATGTATTGTAACCCGATGTTTATTCCAGGATGTATCTATAATGTAATTGAGTCATGTTGGCATGCCCCGATGTTCCAATCAGGAGAATCAATAATGTAAGCAAGTCATGTCAAGTCATAGTGAGTAACCCTCTGATTGTCTAAGGGTTAAAGTCCCCGCAGTTCCGGGGCATTAGGGTTATTAGACTCTCCTAGTAGAGGTTGGCCCTGGTAGGGTTTTAGTCATGTCGAGATTAGTATAAATAGAGAACTGGAGTCTTTATTTATCACACAACTCATACACACTCAAGTGTAGCATATAGTTGAGGAAGGAGAAGACACTGGGGCTAGACAAGAAGAAGGTTACTTCTGTCGAGAGATCACTTACTGTTTTGGGGATTTTATATTTTGGTGTTGATTCTATCTCTGAGGAAGTTGCAGGGTTTTCACCATTTATGGTTTCCCCAAGGATAAACATTTTTTTCATTGTCTCTTGTGTTTGATTGTTGTGCTTGATATTCTCTCAGTAAATATCCTAATATAATGCTAGTTTAATGATGAAATTCTAACATGGAATCAGAGCTAACCTGAGAAGAAGACACTATGCAGCTGCGGGAACTAGGGCTTCCTAGTTTGTGGATATTCCTCCATAGATTTTCAGCAAAAGTAAGGTAGAATAACTCTCCTCCTCAGGGCGCATCTTTCTGTCGAAGCAGAATCCAATTTTGAGGTTTTTCAATTTTGGACCCAACACTAATGCCAGAAATTAGGGATTTTCACATAAGAGGAATTTTCCAATGAGCCCAGGCCTGGATTGATCTCCTCCCCAAAATCGAAGTTAGGGATAAATTTCAAGGAATTTGAGTGGACAGATCTCCAGAAAAACAAAACCCTAATTTGCTATTGAACCAGCACTACAGGATTTCAGCTCAAGTTTCAGATCCGACATCTTGAACCTGGTAAGATCTAAATATTTTGTATTTCCATTTAAGGTTCTCAATTTAAGATGTATCATCATACCAATCTTTATGAAAAGCTTGATGGAGCTGATAACTTCCAAGCTTGGAAGTATAGGATCTCCCTGGTCTTAGAAGAGAATGGGTTGGACTCCTATATCAATGAGGAGGTTCCAATTCCAGAGGGAGATGAGGCTAAGGCCTTGCATAAGAATAAGTTGGTTATGGAAAAGAGAATCATTGCTGATTCTATCAAGGATCATCTCATACCATAGGTGTCCTCCCTCAAGACACCTAAAGCTATGTTTGATGCCCTAACCAAATTGTTTGAAGGGAAGAACATAAACATGAAGATGACTTTGAGAAATAAATTGAAGAATGTGAAGATCCAGAATGCTGAGACTATTCAGTCTTACTTTACAAGGGTTTCTCAAATCAAGGAGAAGCTAGAAGTAGTAGATGAAAAAGTGGAAAATGTAGAGATTGTGATGACCACCTTGAATGGTCTCCCTAGATCATGGGACTCTTTCATTCAAGGAATTTGTGCCAGAAAGAAGTTATTAAAGTTCAGCAGGCTATGGGAAGAATGCTCCCAAGAAGAAGCTAGGATAGCAACTTGAGAAGAGAATATGGGTAGTGAAGATCAAGCTCTCACAGTTCACTCCAAGAAAAACAGGAGGAGCAATTATCACTCTAAAGGTAAGACCTCACACTCTAGAAAAGATCTAAATAGTATTAGATGTTACACATGTGATGAGAAAGTTCACATATCCAAATTCTTCCCTAACAAAATAAATCTAAGGAAGAAGAACAAGAGAAGAAATCATGCCATGCTGCAGAGGATGATGAACCTTCCACAAAGAGAATCAGACAAGAGAGTGATGACTCTTCAAGTGAGGATGAATATGTACTGATCTCCGCTCTCACGGGAACTATTTCACATGGAAGCAATGATTGGCTTATAGACAGTGGTGCTTCCAAGCATATGACGGGATTCAAAGAATCATTTGTAAAGCTATTTGAACATGAGTCACCTCACAAGGTGAAACTCGGGGATGACTACCAGTATCCAATAAAAGGTAGTGGTGAATCCTTCTATAAGCTAGACTCTGGAAAGTATTTGAAGATGAAGAATGTATTATTTCTTCCAGGACTAAAGAAGAACCTTCTCTCCATATCTGCATTGGATGCAAAAGGAATGAGGGTTGCTTTTGTAGATGGCCAAGTTCTTATGTGGCCAAAATGAAAGACTTTTGACGATGCAATTGTGATCGGAGAACAAGAAGGAGGTATATACAAGTTGAAGGGCCAACCAGATCAAGCTTTGGTTCATGACACAGTAGAACCAAATGAACTTTGGCATAGAAGTCTTGCACATGTGCATTACAGAGCACTACCATTTGCAAGAAAATTTGTTGAAGGTCTTATAGAAATACAAGCAAAACATGAAGGGGTCTGCAAAGGATGTGCAAAAGGAAAGAATATAAAGAAGACATTTCCAAGTAGCGAGAGCAAAGAAAAAGGAATCTTGGAAAACATCCACTCTGATGTATGCAGACCAATGTCATCAAGCTCACTAAGCGGGTATGTGTACTATGTTTCTTTTATTGATGACTTTTCTAGGAAGACATGGATTTACTTCATGAAGAATAAAGATGAAGTGTTTAGCAAGTTCAAGAAATTCAAAGCCTTGATCGAGAACCAGACTGAAAAGAAGATCAAGAATTTTTTATTAGACAATGGCGGAGAATTCACTTCAAATGAGTTCAAGGAACTATGTAAGGACTCAGGGATTAAGAGATTGTTGTCCACTCCTTACAATCCACAATAGAATGGGGTTGCAGAGAGGAAGAATAGAACCATCATGGAAGCTGCAAGAGCTATGCTTCATGATCAAGATCTTGCTATGAATCTTTGGGCAGAAGCAGCCAAAACAACAGTGTATGTACAGAACCGTACTCCACACAGAGTACTCAAGAACAAGACTCCTGAAGAAGTCTTCTCCGGTAAGAAACCAGAAGTCAGCCATCTCAGAATATTCAGCTGTCCTGTGTACATACACATTCCAAAAGAGAAGAGAACAAAATTAGATCCTTCAGGAAAGAAGGGTATATTTGTGGGATACTCTGAAAGCTCGAAGGCTTACAGAATGTACTTCCCAGGATTCAAAAAGATTGACATTAGCAGAGATGTAACATTTGACGAAGATTCATCCTACATCAAATCCAGAAATAAACCTGTTGAAGAACCTGAAGAAGCAGAAGCTCCCAGAATTCATTATACAATCATGAACGAAGAAACTCAAGAAGAAGATCGAGAATTTGAAGAACCACAAAGACTTGTAGATCCACCACAGGAGAAGAATCCTCACAAGAGGAAACCTTCTTGGGTATGAGAGATTATCCAAGGTGCGAAAAGATATGGGGTTCCAGAAGATAATTTCAAAGAAAGAAAGAGGACCAGATCCTATTCCAGTTATGTAGCTTTACTATGTGACTTTATTGATAAAGAACCTTTCGAGTTTGAAGAAGCGACAGAACGAAAAGAATGGAAGGATACGATGATCAAGGAGTATCAATCGATCATGAAGAATGATGTTTGGGATGTTGTCCCAAGACCAGAAGGGAAGTCAGTAGTAACTTCCAAATGGATATACAAGATCAAGCATGCTGCAGACGGTAGCATTGAAAAGTATAAGGAAATATTTGTGGCTCGGGGTTTCTCTCAGAAAGAAGGAATAGACTATGAAGAAACCTTTGCACCTATAGCCAGATACACTTCCATTAGATCGGTACTTACTCTGGTTGTAGTGATGAAATGGAAGATACACCAAATGGATGTCAAGACTGCTTTCTTGAATGGTGTAGTAGAAGAGGAAGTGTATGTGGAGCAGCCACTCAGTTTTGAGACACATGACAGGGAGTCTCATGTGTGTAGACTAAAGAAATCCCTGTACGGTTTGAAACAGGCACCTAGGACATGGTACGACAGAATTGACAGCTTTCTATCTAGTTTGGGCTTTACCAAGAGTAAAGTAGATTCCAAACTTTACTACAAGGTGGAAGGTGGCAACCGGGTGATACTTCTACTATATGTAGATGATCTATTTGTGACAGGTATGGATGGGTTGATTGCTGATACGAAGAGAAACCTTGCTGCTAAGTTTGAGATGAAGGACTTGGGAATGATGCATTATTTCCTAGGTATGGAGGTGTGGCAGACTATAGATGGAATCTTTTTTGGACAAGGAAAGTATACAGTAGATATCTTGAAGAGATTTGGGATGATGGAGTGCAAGGCATTAACCACACCTATGGTATCAAACCTGAAGCTATTGAGTGATTCTTCATCAGAGATAGTTGATGTCACGATGTATCGTTAGATGATTGGGTCCTTGATGTACCTGAAAAACACGAGACCAGATATTTTCTTTGCTATGAACACCTTGAGCCAATACTTGACAGATCCGAGACATGTTCACTTGTCTGCTGCAAAGCATATTCTGAGGTACCTGAAGGGTACGGTTGATTATGGGCTCAAGTATAAGGCTGATCAAAGGATTAACCTGGAGGGTTATGTTGATTCATATTGGGCAGGCAGTGCCATCGATAGGAAGAACACTTCTGGGTGTTGCTTCAGTGTGGGATCAGGTGTGATCTCATGTTTTAGCAGGAAGCAATCCTGTATGGCACTGAGTACAACTGAAGTAGAGTATGTTGCAGCATGTTCAGCTAGTTGTGAGGTAGTATGGCTAAGGAAGCTACTGTCTGATTTGTTTGATCTCCAGTTAGATGCTACTTGTATATACTGTGACAACCAGAGCTATGTAAAGTTGTCAGAGAATACAGTATTCCATGACAAGTCGAAACATATTGAGATCAAGTATCACTATATCAGGGATATGGTGCAAAGAGGAGCAGTGAAGCTCCAGTATGTTGCGATGAATGAACAGATAGATGATGTGTTGATGAAACCATTGGCTAGAGTGAAGTTTGAGTACTTCAAGGAGAATCTTGGTGTTCTCCAGATCGAGGTTCCTCCCAAGAGGAAGTGATGTGTCCATGCTGTGCCATTCTGACATGGTGAGAGGATTGATTACTTCCATGATCAGATGTAGGTGTTGTGCCATTCTGACATGGTGAGAGGATTGGTTCCTTCCATGATCAGATGTAATTGCTATGCCATTCTGACATGGTGAGAGGATTGGTTCCTTCCATGATCAAATGTAAGTGCTATGCCATTTCGACATGGTGAGAGAATTGGTTCCTTCCATGGTCAGATGTAAGAACTATGACATGGTGAGAGGATTGGTTCCTTCCATTGTTAGGTATATGTGGATGCCACATCTAGCATGAAAAAGGGTTGGCTCTGTGAAGACACATCTAGTATGAAAAAGGACTAGCTCTGTGTAGATGGCACATCCAACATGAAAAAGGGATGGCTCTATGGAGGCTCATCTAGTATGAAAAAGGACTAGCTCTGAGTAGCTGCCACATCTGGTATGAAAAAGGACCAGCTCTGTGATGCCTCATCTGGTATGAAAAAGGACCTAGCTCTGTGATGCCTTACCTAGTATGGAAAAGGACTAGCTCTGAGAAGGCTCATCTAGTATGAAAAAGGACTAGGTCTGAGTGGCTGCCACATCTGGTATGAAAAAGGACCAGCCCTATGATGCATCATCTAGTATGAAAAAGGACCATCTCTGTGATGCCTTACCTAGTATGAAAAAGGACTAGCTCTGAGAAGGCTCATCTAGTATGAAAAAGGACTAACTCTAAGTAGCTGCCACATCTGGTATGAAAAAGGACCAGCTCTGTGATGCCTCATCTGGTATGAAAAAGGACTAGCTCTATGATGCCTCATCTAGTATGAAAAAGGACTAGCTCTGAGATGATACATCCAGTATGAAAAAGGACTAGCTCTGTAGAGGTTCCTATGACGAGAAGAATCAAGAGATAGCACCTGTGATGATGCCCAGTGATGATCCAGATCGAGTGATGATGATCCAGATCCAATGATGATGATCCAGCAGTGATGATCCAAATCAAGTGATGATCCAGATCCAGTGATGATATCCAGTGATGATCCAAATCTAGTGATGATCGAGATCCAGTGATGATGCCTCATGATGATCCATATCCAGTAATGATGTCCCATGATGATCCAGATCGAGAGATGATCCAGATCCGATGACCTGAAGACGAAGATGAATTGAAGACGAAGATGACTTGAAGACTCAGAGGACCTGAGATGTAGATGACGAGATGATCTAGTTGATACAGAGAAGAAGACTAGTGCTGAAAATTGTGTCGAAAGAATACCTTCCTATTTAAGAGGGAGTGTTGATGTATTTGTAACTTCAGAATGTATTCATCTATGTATCTTATATATTGTAACCTGATGTTTATTCCGGGATGTGTCTATAATGTAATTGAGTCATGTTGTCATTCCCCAATGTTCCAATAGGGAGAATCAATAATGTAAGCAAGTCATGTCGAGTCATAGTGAGTAACCCTCTGATTATCTAAGGGTTAAAGTCCCCATAGTTCCGGGGCACTAGGGTTATTAGACTCTCCTAGTAGAGGTCGGCCCTGGTAGGGTTTTAGTCATGTCAGGATTAGTATAAATAGAGAACTGGAGTCTCTATTTATCACACAACTCATACACACTCAAGTGAAGCGCATAGTTGAGGAAGGAGAAGACACTGGGGCTAGACAAGAAGAAGGTTACTACTATCGAGAGATCACTTACTGTTTTGGGGATTTTCTATTTTGGTGCTAATTCTATCTCTGAGGAAGTTGCAAGGTTTTCACCATTTATGGTTTCCCCGAGGATAAACACTGTGTTCATTGTATCTTGTGTTTGATTGTTGTGCTTGTTATTCTCTCAGTAAAGATCCTAATATAATGCTAGCTTAATGATGAAATTCTAACATAACCATGACGTCAGTTTCTGACCATCATGTTAGTTTTCTCCAAGCATAGTTACCTTCTATTTCAAGCTTGTGTAAAAATGAAACAAATCCCCTTCCCTTGAGTCGATTCTTCCCTTTAGTGTTAGAACTTGAACCTTCTTTTCACCTGCCTAATTCTCGTTCTTCCTACCCCCCTGGTGAACATTTTCACATTAATAACCAGGTTTTTAGGTTGGGTATGGAAGAAGAATCGTTAGATGAAACAAATCTTGGGGGGCATGTCGATCCCCTAGGAACCATGCTAGGGGTAAGGTTCGCTAGAAATAATGATGGGGGCAAGCTTCTAACCTTTGTATATCATGTTAATGGGATTTTTCAAGCATACTTTACCCATTGGTTTCGAGCTTGCGTAAAAATGAAACTAATATTCGAGCATTCTTTCAACTGACCTTCGAGCTCGTTAAAAATAGTAAGATGGTGTTGATCTTACTTTTCATTTTTCATGCTCTGGTTAAAACATGAAAAGTGGTTTGAGCTTAGTTTATTAATTTTTCGTGCTCTGGATTCAAACATGAAAAATGTTAATAGAGTCCTCTTTATGGTCTTTTCAGACTCTTAAAATGTGAAAATATTGTTGATTGAGCTTGTCTTCTTAACGCTTGTAAAATTACTTGAAGAGTCATCTTCCTAGTGATCGTTTACCCCTTTTTCGGACTAGGGGGCACTAATTACAAAAAATGTACACTCCATCCAATCATGACTGGAAGAGTTCTCTAAGGTATTATTTTATACTTTTTTCGGGCCTTAGGGACTAAATCATATGAAAAAGGACCCTCTGGAGTTTTCTTTAGTTTGTTCAGACTCTCTAAACATAAACTACACTGAGTTTTCTTTCATTCGACTCGTTAAATTGAACATTTAAAGACCCTTTTTTGGGAACAGACCCCTCCTTTCTCATGTTCGTAAAACATATGAGTTTGGACTCATCACTTGATGAGCTATAATGAGTGTTTGTTACCCTCTTTGAACTCATAAAAATGAAAATAGGCACTCATCAATCATGACGGGAAAATTAAGGGAAGGGAAATACATTTCATTTGCAATAAATGGTAGTTGTTTGTTACCTTTGAACATGGCACGTGTCTGCATTTCATTCAGTCAATTGGGTATTTAGCTTGTCTTTGAGTCGATCCAATTTCATGAGTCATGCCACTCATTTGATTCATGTCTATTGTTGCATTGTGTTCCGCCTCCTCAAGTCAATGCTACCAAGTCTTTGGTCATGTCCCCCGATGTTCAAAGGGAATTCATGTTGAGATTTTACACCTGCAGTTAAACAAATTTTTTGAGTTAGTTACTTTTGAGTCAATCCTATGGTTACATCATACTGAAAATTCCAGAACTTTGTTCCAAGTTTCATGTCATTGATGTGGGATTCATCATGGCCCTCCTTCGACGAGACTATTCCTGTTGACTTCAGCTCATCATCTAGGAATTAGTCTTAGAAACAAGTTTAGTACCTTGAGGTCTGTATGCCTTAATGATAGATTTTCTTGCTTTCGACATAGGTTCACATCATTGACCTTTGATCGAAATATTCCACTAGGTGTTTGACATCAAAACATCTATTCACACTTAGTAGATTGTACTAGAGTACCTTGGGAATCATTGACATTAATGGTGATATCCCTTGCACTTGTTAATGATTCACATCATTGACTGGTAATCAAGTGGTTTCTACCATGTTCGACTTCATATCATTGTAATCACATGGTTAGAATCGTACTTTGTGGAAGACGAGACGAAGACCCTGGGTATTTGTTAAAAGCATTCATATTTTTCTCCCTAGGTTGTGATGGAATATATTGTATGGAGTCCTAGCATGGATCCACATTTGTATGTTCTTGGTTGTGCCTAGATTTGCGTCTATATGACATAGATCTACATTGTATGTCTAGTAGCTATGTCGAAATTTGAGTCTTCTTCGCATGGATCTACATTGTATTTTAGTAGCCATGACTTTTTTGTATCTCACATGGATCTACGTTGTATTGGTCAGCAACCATGTTGTGAGTCATTTGGGACATGTATCAAAATGTGTTGTAGAAATTTGGTGATGTTTGAGAAGTTTCGACCTTTGGACCTTTGTCTTGACACTATACCTTGTTCTTTCAAAGTATATTGCCTGTCGTTTCCCTCTAGACATTATAATTTGGGGGGCATATCTGTTATACCAAAATCTCGTCACCCTCATGTTATGAGATATGCATTCCATTGACTACTCCAATCCCTCAAAGTTTTCCCTAGAGAAATGAAGGTTCAAATTAACCCCTTGCAATTTTTCCTTGTGTTGAGCTGGTAACGCTCCTCCCCCATTGAAAAAAAGCATTACCCAAGTCAGCACCACTCCTGATACATGATTAAATAGATGTTCCACCTCTCCTTCCCTCACTACAAGAAGCGGTTCCCCCTTATCACTGCCTGTTTTGTTCATTGGAGGAGCGGTGCTCAAGTTTTGAAGGAAAAAAAGAGAAGCTTTGAGAGGATTCTTGAAGCTGACCTCCGTGGAGACTCATCCCTATGGTTTAAGACCAGTTGGAGCTTGAGATCCTCCATTTTAGGATCTAATATCCCCCTCACCCATGATATCCTCAACCATACCTATCCTCCCATGCCTTTAAATACTGGCTCACCCCCCATGGGAAAAAGGAGGAAGAATTGTGTTGAATACCCAAACTCTGTTAAAATCATTCTTGAGTCTTTGGAGGCAAGGTGAAGTTAGAGGCAAGGATTCATGTTATGAGATAGGTATTTCCTTGACTGCTCCAATCCCTCAAATTTTTCCCTAGAGAAATGAAGGTTCAAATTATCCCCCAGCAATTCATCCTTGTGTTGAGCTAGTAACGCTCCTCTCCCATTGACAAAAAATGTTACCCAAGTCAGAAATGCTCTTGATACATGAGAAAAGAGAGGTTCCATTGCTCCTTCCCTCACTACAAGAAGAGGTTCCCCCTTATCACCTCCTGTTTTCTTCATTGGAGGAGCGGTGGTTTAATTTTGAAGGAAAAAAAGAGAAGCTTCGAGAGGATTCTAGAAGCTGACTTCCGTGGAGCCTCATCCATATGGTTTAGGACCAGCTAGAGCTCAATATCCTCCCTTTTAGGATCTAATACCCACCTCACAGATGATATCCTCAACCATACCTATCCACCCATGCCTTTAAATATTGGCTCACCCCCCATGGGAAAAAAGAGGAAGAATTGTGTTGCATACCCAAACTCTGTCAAAATCATTCTTAAGTATTTGGAGGCAAGGTGAAGTTAGAGGCAAGTATCTATTGGAAGGAACTATCAACACCAAGGCATGGAGTTTGTAGTCTCTCCAATCATTTATTAATAAAGAATGTCTTTTCTTTCCCATATTTACTGTTTCATATGTTTATATTGCTTGATTCCTTGGTCACAAGAATATATCTAGTTAATTATATTGTATGTTACAATGTTCTTCTTGTTGTTTTTCATCTTTTACAAGTTATTCGGTGAGGATAGCAAGTAAACACTTTGAGAGAAGCATCATGGAATTCCATTTAAGTGATTAACCAGATCTAGGGAGAGTCTGGCATTCCGTGTTTGTGTTTTTTTCTAGACTTGAACCATTCAAATCTGGGGAACTAGCTCTTGTCTGCAGGAGGTGTGTATTTCTGGCTAACACATGTCCCTCATTGATAGGGTAATATCCCCCTCTAAATTGGTTCATGTAAGGTAGTACATGTATTTTCATAACATGTAACCATTGAGAGTTCAAGACAATATTATTGGGATTTCCCATTTGATGCAACATATTGGCCCCAGAAAAAGGAGGAGGTACTTATCCCCCTAATGAAGAAACTATGGATAAGGGGAGACCGATACCAAAAGAGGCATTAACTCCCAAAGGAATACTCAATCTAGAAGGAGGATGGTCCATAAGGAAGGCATTTGTAGGAACCAACATACTGTATGGGCCAGGAAGATGGAATATAAAATGTAGTACCACCACTTAAATGCCCACCCCCACTCACAAAAGGATTAGTCATGGAACTAGGGGATGACAAAGGAGAGGCCATCCCCCAACATAAGGAGAATAAGGAGGGATATAACCACTCCAAAAATTATATGCAGTGCAGGGGGTTGATGTTTCTATGGGAATATAATAAACCCACTTCATAAATTTGGATAAAATATTTAATCAATTTTGATTAATTTCCTACCCACTAGCCTAGATAGTTGGGATCCACTTGCACTACAGGAATCCACTTTATTGACTTCTAGAATTAGTAACTTTGATTTCCTATATATTCTGCCTTATTATGCTTTTATCCATCTTTTCTGTGGATAAGGTAAATCTAGTCAAATAGTGTTAACACCCAAAAAGTGTTCACTACCTCATCTACCCCACTACATGGCTCATTTGTCCATTTTTCTACCATGTTTCCATTAAAAACCCCTTTTTTCCTCCAAAAATATCCAAAATTCCTCTAAAATGGCAAAAAACCCACTAAAAAGCCTCCAAAAGGCCATAAAACCACCAAAAAGCCTAAAAAGGGAAGAAAAAATATAAAATAATGAGGAAAAGGAGGAAAAAACCCTATACAGCTGCCCTAAACCATATGGTTTCCAAAACCATGGGCCAACACTCCACCACTGAAAAACTATAAATAGGTGATGGAGACCCCTTATTTCACATCCACAATCATTAGCACCCTTACTCTGCCAAAATAGCTCTTGAAACACTAGGTCACCCTTGAGCTACTTTCACTTTGAGAGCCCCTTTTGTCCCATTTCCACCATTGGAGAAAGAGAAGGAGCAAGTTGGAGCTCGGAGCAACCCTCTTGGATCACCGCAACGGGCTTCACCAACCTTCACATTGGAGTTAATATTAATACCAAAACCATTATTTACATTTTGTTTTTTTTGTTTTATGCACATGTTAGAGTTTCGTTTTTAGCTTTTTAATTTACACATATTGAACTGCTACTAAGGAGTCCCTTCTCCTTAGTAGGTGCTCATTCGCATAAGCTAGGGGTAAAACCCTAGCCACAGTTTTGGCGACTATGCTGCTTGTTTAGTTTTTTGCAGTAATTTCCTGTTTTTTCCTTTCGGCTGTCCCTTTCGGCCGCCGCAAACCGCATCTTATCCCTCTGCAGTCGCGTCCCGACTGCGTCTTTTAGGCCTTTACCTGCGATCCGACTGTGGCTATCAGACTGTTTCCGGTGCCTTGCCGACAGATTCAAGTCTGTTACCTGTGATCTGACCGCAGCTAATCAGCCTGTTTGCTGCGATCGAACTGCGCTTGTCGGCCATTTTCCCGTGTCCTGATCATGCTTTTCAGCCCCTTTGCTGCGACCCGACCGCGTCTGTCTACCCTTTTCCCGCGATTCGACTGCACTTTTTTCCCTATTTCCTGTGGTCTGACTGCCTTTGTCGGCCAGAAAGCCATGACCTGTCCACGCCTGTTTCCCTCAAACCCGCGGTCCAACCACCCGATTTCGCCACAGACCCGCGGTCCTATTTTTGAACCTAGCCCCTTTGCTGCAATATTTTCTGCACTTGCACAGCCATCTGTTCCACCTGCAACCCTACTTCCCTACAGCCTTTTCTGCAACATCATTTTTGTTCCCTTTTACAGAATCTGTTTAAAATTTCAGCATTTTAATTCAGAAAATTTTGCATGTTAAAGTTGTGAGTTCAGTATTATTGTTAGTTAGAAAGTTGCCCCTTTGTGTGGCACTTCTATTTTGGGTTCATCACCTCACGAGCACACACTCTGTCACATAATTCAAGTGAGCCTTAAAAAACTACTTAACTCAACCAATATTCTAACCCCACTTGGGGAACACAAAAGAATCTTTGTAGTTAGGTAGGATCGGGGGGATAGGCTTCCAATAACACCCCTCGGTTACTTACACTTGAGACATAGCCGTTGTCCAATTAGGGAACCAAAATCCCCTAGTAATTTTTGGCACGGTCACCACCAGTTTAACAGAGGGCCTGTCCCTTAGGAGGGTTGAAGTTGTGAAACTGGTTCCAGAGGCCTAAGTGGAATACCGTACTCCATTCAGTAACTGAAGGGCTACCTTTCGCAGTTCTCGGGATATCCCTGTATAGGGGTATTGCGGTAAAAGGACCAAATGGCAGATTCACCTTTTTGGACATGTCATGAACGGGGTATCTTAGTTGCCATTCTTCTAGGATTGACTACCCGGTGTCCCTCCCGGTAGGGGGATATCTTATCCACTTGGCTTTCCTATTCATATTGTCTGACTTGGATTTCATCACCTTCCAGAGGATATGTCTAGTTGAGTCAGAATACTTTTAGTTAGGTGTTTGCCTGCTCCCTTACCTCCTTTTGGTCTAGTGAGTCCACCATTTTTTATTTTTAGGAAACCTGCTGCTTGTTGGTATTTTGACCATTTCTGTTGACACTCCACCTATTGTAGCACAGCTGTTACATTGGGTGTTTTGAGTTGGTTGTTGGCCTGAGTGCCCTATTTTTCGAGCTCTCCTTCTGCACACTCGGTTGCATTAGGGTTTTTGAGCTGTTTTTTACCCGCCTCAACCCATAGATAATTGACACCATCTGTCACCATTGAGTCCCCGAGACATTCTCGACGCCTCAGGGGCGAGCCCCCAGAGCACGATTCACTTGACACCACCCATCATCGACACAGATCATCCTCCCTTGATACCACTTATCATAGATCTCGAGCCTTCTCACTTGACTCCACTCTTCAGCGGCATAAGACTCTGTCACCAGATATTGATGCCCCTTCTTTTACCTCTGATTCTGAGCCAGAGTCTGAGAACCCCATTTACACTGCCCCTAATAGCCCCATGGCTGGCATGACTTCCACTCCCGTCTTGGTAGGGACCATTGGTGGCACATCCACCACTACACCAGTTACCACACCTACATTCGGTGCGCCCTCCATGGGGCCCCCATCTACCGTTCCCCTCACGGCACCTATTCCCGTAGTAGGAATACCTATTCCCACTCCATCAGTGGCTCACACTACCCATGACGGTGTAGGACCATCCCATACCACCTTAGTTCCCCCACTTGGGGGCAACCTTCCTAACACTACCCCTCCACTTGGGGGCATTGGCCCCAACTTGGTCCAACCCACTACTATGTCACATCCTTCTTCCAGTTTGTCATTCATGGCTAGCCTCAACCTGCCTGCCCAAGCCAGATTGACCAACGGCCCTATTCGACACGACCCTACGTGGCCTCACATGCCCACCAAGCTCCCCTCTGACATCCCTAAGTTCGAGGGAAAGGCAGGTGAGGACCCACAAAACCACATTATGTCCTTCCATCTATGGTGTTCCTCCAACTCCATAGTGGACGACTCTATTCGCCTCCGTCTCTTACATTGCACCTTCACTGGCTCTGTAGCCAAGTGGTATATCAAGCAACCCCATGGAACCCATGCCACCTTTGCTTCCCTTGCCTCAACCTTCCTACAGTTCTTCCAGTTACCTGTCCGCTATGACGCGGGCATTGAGATCCTCCTATCATGCAGACAAAACATGGCTACCCACATCATGGACCACATTCATGAGTGGCGTCGACGCCGTAGCTTATGCAAGATCAAATTAGACGACTGTATCTTCCTCGATTGGTTCCTCAAATCCCTTCTTCCTGTCATTGCTAAGGATGTGGCATCCGAAAGACCCCAGTCTGAAGAAGAGGCCATCCTTAAGGCCCAACAATTCGACCTCATTTACGCCCAGTCGGGTTATCTCTATACCATTATACCTGACGCCCCTCACGGAGATTCCTCCCAGCACGATGCGTCGGGGGCATCCCACGCTACCAACGACATCATTGGCCGTGTCTCTTCGCATCCTCAACCATTTTCCATAGCACGTCCTACCCCTGGTCCTGACCTTTCGCAGGCTACCTCACAGTCTGGAGCAACCAACTTGTATGCTCCCATGACACATCACCACCATTCCCATGGACCCTCATGTCCACCTCAGTGTTTCCGTCATGCGACTCCCGCTTATGCCCCCCCGGTCGCACCTCAGCTCTACTACCACCAGCAGGCTGCACCAGCTCCTTCGCCTTCACAAGCCCAACCCGATTATTACCCACCACAGGCAGCCCCTGTGGAAAACCCACAACCCGCTCCACAGCCCTATCATCAACCCCCTCAAGTTGCTGCACCTACGCAGCCTCCACCTACATATCATCCACTGCAACCTGCTCCAGCACCTGCACAACCTCAGAATCCACCTGCTGCCCAAGGGCAAGTTTACGCCCAACAAAACCCGCAGCAAAACCAGAACAACCAACACAACCAGGGCCAACAAAACTACGGCAGGGGCCGAAATCGTGGAAACAACCAACCTACAGACCAAGCTGGTCAACCCCCTAATCCCCCTAATAATAATAATGTGGCCCCTGCTAATCAAAATCCTGATCACCCGCCCAAGCAGGCTAAAAACCCCAATTTGTGAACAAACCATCCTTGTTCTATTTGCGGGGTCTATGGCCACTACACACATGCTTGCCCACACTTGGAGCGAGCTCGGCAACTTTGGGTTGATGATGCCCACCGCCAAGGGCATGCGGCTCCTCAAGCACCACCCAACCCCCCACAACCTCAGCAGCCACCTTTGGTGTTGCAAAACCCCTTACCAAACCAAGGCGTACTGAACACTCAACCGTTGGCTCCCCCTCAAGCCAACGCACCAACCCAACAACAAATCACTTACGCTACTCCTAATCAACCCATGTTTGACTCAGGTACCCACCACTTGTTGATGATGTCCTCCGATGAGGTCAACCTACAGACCCGGCGGAACCAATATGGCTCCACCTCTGAAGCCCCTCCCACCAATAAACCCACTAACGCTCATCCCACTGATCAGGCATTATGTATACCTCCACCTCCACTAGATGGCGCTCCCAAAGTACCTCGTTTCCCACTTCGCCGTATCAACAATAACCCCAATACACGGGCTGCGTCAAACTACAACATTGTCGATGACTTAGCCCAATCTCTCACAGCCATGTCTGTGTTAGAAGTCTTAAAAAACTTCCCTTCACAGCGCAAGACTTTACTCTCAGCCATTGGGGCTATCGATCCAAACGATTCGAATTTAATGGCATTTGATTTGGACCAATCTGAACCCCGCATGCCTTCCACTTTAGCATTCCAAGTTTCTGTTTCCATTCGGAATTTTTTCATCCATCGATGCATTATTGATGAAGGTGCCTCTACATGTTTCATGTCCACCTTCATCTGACAGAAATTGGGATCCCCCCCTCTCTAGCAGTCCACTACTGTGTTGCGAGCCTACGATGGCCGTTTGGATCAACCATAAGGCCTATTAACTAACGTCCTCGTCCAGCTGGTTGGAAAAACCGTCATCATCGACATCGAGGTTATTAATGCATAGCTTGATTATAACCTTTTACTTGGCCGCAGCTACATGTATGCCATGCAGGCGGTTGCTTCTTCTGTTTTTCGTACCATGATGTTCCTCCATGAGGGATGCGTGGTCAAGGTCGACCAACTCACCTACTATGATCCCAATGCCCCCGCAGCACCCAAAAATGTTCTCCCCATGGTTGAACAACCTGTTTCGGGTGCCACCACCTCACTTGTTTCCTCTATGGGGCCCGTAGTTTACTCAGACGCACCAATGACCTCAACCTTCCAATATATTCCACCCCCGTCACCCGCCACTGATGTGTCTGACCTATGTACCCTGTCCCATAGCACGCAAACTCCTACTCATCAACCACCCTTATTGCCTAAACCCCCTTTGGTACCTAGTCACATTGGTGTTACACCCATCCATACCATTCCTTTCCTCATCCCTCCCTTAAGAGTAGTTAGCGCCCCGGTCATGGCTACCCTCAGCCTCCCTGGGTTAACCTTAGGATTACCCATTTGGTATCTTTCGCCTCCCGTTCCCCCGCTGACACCAGATGTCGTCCTGCAACCAGTGCAACCCATTGTCACTGCTAGTCAACCACCTCCCGGTGTCGCTACCCCGTCGTCCTCCACGAACCCCCCCCCCCTCCTCTTACCAAACCCACTGGGGGAAGAGGCCCCCAACTTTACTCCGTTGTCCCACCTCCCAAGACAGTAAAAAACCCCCCTGTGTTTCGTGCTCCTCCCAAATGCTCACTGTGCGACGAGTTGGGCCATGCGACTCACCAATGTCCTCAGTTACCGGTAGTACAGGAACACATGCAAATGCTTGACGATGACCCCAGTATACCGGTTGTCCAACTTGATCCAACCCCCAAGCCTCACGACAAATCCCTGCGCACTAACCACCCCTGTGCCATATGCGGTGTTTACGGGCATTACACAAATCACTGTCCCGATCTCCCCGATTACAAAGCAGCTCTCTATGAGATGAACAATCTGGACCTTGAGACGGAACCACCCACCATTGAGGAGATCCACCCCCCGGTCTCTTCCCCTTCCGGAGAGGATAATACCATTTATATGATCTCTTCCGCCACTACTCCCTCGTCAACCGATTTGACGACGCAAACTTTCCGTACTGATGAGGAAATCCTCAAGGCTCTCACTGCCCCGGAGTATCCCTGGGATGACATGCACCATCGTTCCTACTTCCTCCCAGATGAATCCTCCTCTACCACTGCTACCCAATTTGCAGTTGAATCCAAAGACTTCCTTCCCCCCAAGGTCGACTGGTTCAAGAACCCTATTCCTGCTCCTGATGCCTTCGAGGAGGGTAACATGGCCAACATCTCACCTGTCATCCAAATTGATATCGTTTCCCCAGGAAGCACCCCCGAACTCATTACTTTAGGAGACTCTTAAAGTGAGCAAGAGATTGAGGAATACAAAAAACTCTTCAGATAATTCCGTGATGTCTTTGCCTGGTCCTATACCGAAATGCCCGGTCTTGACCCTGCCATTATAGAGCACCACATTGACACATGGCCTGATGTACCCCCTATTCATCAGAAGCAGCATCCCATTCATCCCTCAAAACTCCCAACTGTCAAAGCAGAGATTGAGAAACTTCGCATGGCAGGATTCATTTATCCTATTGCTTATACCACCTGGGTTTCAAACCCTGTTCCCGTTAACAAAAAACAAGGCACCATTAGAGTATGCATTGACTTCCGAGATTTAAACCGCGCCTATCCCAAAGACAATTTCCCCACGCCATTTATTGACCAGCTCATCAATGTGTGTGCGGGGCATGAAGTCCTCTCGTTCATGGACGGTTTTTCCGGATACAATCGTATCCGAATCCGAAAGGCAGACCAGTACAAAATAGCCTTTACTACCCCATGGGGCACCTTTGCCTATCGCGTCATGCCTTTTGGCCTAAAAAATGCTGGTGCCACATTCCAGCGGGCCATGACCTATTTCTTTCATGATTTGGTCCACATCCTACTCGTCTACCTTGATGACCTTACAGCTCGTTCCCGGAAACGATCAGACCACCTTAAAAACCTTCGACAAGTTTTTCTGCGCTGTCGTAAATATCAGATCCGCTTGAACCCACACAAGTGTGTTTTTTGCGTTTCGGCCGGCCAATTGTTTGGTTTTATTGTTTCCCAGAAAATAATTACTGTTGATCCCCTGAAAGTTCAAGCCATCTTAGGCCTTCCTTCTCCTCGCACGCTACGACAACTCCAAAGTATACAAGGGCGATCCAATTTCCTTAAACGCTTCGTTCCTGACTAAGCCACAACCGTTCACGGTTTCTTGCACCTACTCCGTACCCACATACCCTTTTTCTGGGATGAGCAAGCAGAAGCTACGTTCGAAGCCCTCAAGAAAGCTCTCACACAAGCCCCCTTGATCTCCCCTCCGGATTTCTCTCAAGACTTCATCCTCTATGTCTCGGCATCCGAGCATGCTGTGTCCGGAGTCTTGGTTCAATAAGACACCTCACACCAAGATCATGCCATTTACTACGTCAGCCAGACCTTGTCCGGCCCTCCCTTACGTTACCCATATGAGGAGAGACTAGCCCTAGCAGTGGTCTTTTCCGTCCAAAAATTGTGACATTACCTTTTACTTAGTCATACCACAGTCGTCGTCGACTCTAACCCCATGGTATATCTCCTAAACCGGCGGCTCCTGCAAGGTTGTGTGGCTAAATGGGTCATTATCCTCCAGGAATATGACCTCATGTTCCGAACACCTAAGAGCACTAAATCCCTTACGCTTGCCCAACTCATCACTGATCTCCCTTCTTTTCTCCCGGCCCCACTTTTTCGATGAGTTACCCGACAATCACTTGTTCACTATCTCATCTGATGACCCGTGGTACGGTGATATCTTGTTATACCTACGCACACAGAAGTTCCAACCCAAAGTCACTCATAATGAACGTCATCGTATCCGTCACCAGGCCTCTTGCTACCTCCTCCTAGGAGATGTCCTTTACCGGCGAGGGTTCGACACAATTCTTCGTCGTTGCCTTACACACGAGGAAGATGAACACGTCCTTAATGATTGTCATAGCGGTGCCTGCAGCAGCCATTTCTCAGGGATGGCCACTGCCCAAAAAGTCATCTGCGCTGAATACTTCTGGCCCACACTTTTCACCGATTGCATCACTGCGGTCAAGCGTTGCCATAACTGCCAACTTTTTTCCCCCAAGGCCCGGACACCACCTGCTCCATTACACCCAATCATCACCGTTGGTCCCTTTTGTAAGTGGGCCATCGACTTCATGGAGTGTAGACCTCCATCTGCGAACGGCCATGCCCACCTTCAACTGTACTGCTGACACTGCTGCTCGTTTCTTTTTCAACCATGTTATCACTCGATTCAGGGTCCCTAAACAGTTGGTCTCAGACCATGGATCACAGTTTGAAGATTCCATTTGGCGCGAGTTATCCACCCTCCTCAAGTTTGAACACCAATTTTCCTCTGCTTACTACCCTCAAGGGAACAGTCAAGTAGAAGCTGTTAACAAAATCCTAAAAACTATACTCCAATGCACTGTTGACCGGCATAAGTCCAATTGGTACCATATGCTATTCCCTTCCTTATGGGTTTACCATACCTCCACCAAGACCGCCACTGGTTTTACCCCGTTTCATTTAGTTCACGGTGTAGAGTCTGTCCTCCCCATCGAATGTCAGATACCTACCTTACATATCGCCGTTGAGCTTCTCCCCGATACCTCCCCCCTTGGGAAACATCTGCTATCCCTCGAACAAGCCGATGAATATCGTCATGCCACTCTCCAGAACATCGAAGTTGCCAAAAACCGCTCCAAAGTCGGTTATGACAAACATGTTCACCCACGAACTTTCCACGAAGGGGACCTCGTCCTCGCCTATGACCAAGCCCACGACAAAACCGGTAAAGGAAAGTTTGAGTCCATGTGGCAAGGCCCTTACATTGTGCAAACTTGCCTAGGAAAGGGGGCATACATTTTAGCCGACTCTGAAGGCCACCCTTTATGCAACCCCCGTAATGGGTTGTATCTTAAACGTTTTTACCCATAAATGAAACCGCGACCTCATTGGTCCACATTGTACAGTTTGCTCTTTTTTTTGTTTTTCACCTTCTTTACCATAATCTTACATTCATCGTTCTTTTTGCATGCCCACAGATGGACCATCTTCCACCTCGTTACACTGGATTTGCTGATGGCGCAAGCCGCTGGTCTCCCAACCTGGCCTTTGCAGCATGGGTCTTATATTCCCCTTCCAACGAACTGATTCATCTTGATGGAATATGTATAGGCGTCGCTACCAATAACCAGGCGGAGTATGATGCTGTGACCGGTCTCCTGACTGCTACCCTCCAGATGGGCATATGTCACCTTCATGTGTTCCTAGACTCCCAGCTACTTGTCTCCCAGCTCAACAACTGCTACTAGGTGCGTGATCCTTACCTATTTAGAAAATTCCTGCATACAAAACAACTCAGCCAACAGTTTGAATCCATCACATTCACACATGTCCCAAGAGCTCACAATAGTGTCGCAGATCAAATGGCAAATAGCATCCTATATTGGCATATCAATCACACCATGTAACACCGCCATCATGCATCATTATCCCATAGCATCTCATCCAAATAGATCAAAACCCAAAATGACTGCATTGCATCACCATTTGCATCCATGTACATAAACCATAAAACCACATAAAATACACAAGGGGCATCCACGTGCCCAACATCCTAGACTACTTGCATCCACGTGCAATACAAACATATCACACATCATAAAATGCATCCACGTGCGTACAAATAAGACAACATCACAAAAAGGTGCATCCATGTGCATATATATATCAAAAAATACATGTCACAGTGCTATACATGACCTGAGTACCCCTGTACTCAGCTATACAAAAAATGTCTGTACATCCATAAAGCCTCATAAAATACATGCCGTAGCTACAAAAATCGGGGGGAGTCCCCTGCACTCCCTACTGAGAGTCATACCCTGCATCACTGCCGGCATCTGCGGCCTCTGAATCCTCATCCCCTACGGGCTCCTGTGCCCACACCCTATCCACCAAGATAGCCACCCGGATCGCAATCAATCTGAACTCCCGGGGTGCCCTCATGCAATCCTGAACCACGTCCGGATCGATGTCCCGCCACCCCTCGTCGGTGATCCCCACCAGCAAACAGTCTAGTAGTGCCCGTACAGACTCTAGTGTCCCCTCCGCATCCCAGCGACGCACCTCCCCCCACCTAGGCAAAGCTGGAACGGCCACAATCCCCCTCCGTGCCACATGCCCTGGCGGCGGCCTTGGGCCCACATCTACAGATCACCCATTTGTCAGTAACAATATATCAATCAACTATCATATATAAAACTTGACAATGCAATCAAACCATATGTACCATCTGGTCCCCATGCCTGTCCCGGCAGCCGTGGTGCCTCTGGATCTCCGGTATAATCCATATCTCTATATGGATAATCATCAAGTGTCAACGGTATCTGGAGCCACTGCAGGTACAACTCATGTGCAAAGTACCTGCCAACATCGCCGCCACCACGGCGGTGCATCATCTCACCCCACCACACCATCCACGGCTCCCTCAAGCCTCCTGCTCTGATCGGCACCCGCGGCCGCAATGTGGGTACCCTCTCCATAAAAAACACACACAAGAATGAACCGTAGCAAAACCCCTTGCCAGATTCCTTCGCTGCTGTCAGCTGCCGCTGCACGCAGGTAAGGAACATCTGGCCCCACGCGTAATAAACACTGCCCAGTACGCGCTCCACTAGCTGCATCTGGCCCCCAGATACCTTCTCCAGTGACTGGGATCCCAAGACGTGCACCACGCATGCCGCCATGGGTTGCACTGCTGGTTCCTGTAGGTCTCTCACCAGAAGAGTATTCCTATGCACCCGAGCCTCTGGACCACAATGCCGCTCCAACATGTCCTCCATATCCATGTCCGCGGATACCCGCGGCTGCGTATCTGCCACCCTCCCAAGACAGGGAAACCCCGTCAAGAAGTATACATCTGTCAAGGTGAGGTCCACCCTCTCACCCTGCATTCTGAAAGCCTGTATGTCCGGCTCCCAAAAACTAATCAGTCGGTTCAGCAGCAATGCTGCTGACCGCATCATGGGTACCTGGGTGAACTTTAGCAGTCCGAATAGCCCCAACATCGATCGCACCTGGCGATCCTCTCGGACGACGGTCATGATCTCATATGGTATCTCCCACTCCCTCCACAGAACTTGCTGCATCCTGTCAATCACACAAAGTCGCCTCGTCAGACTCATGTCAAACAAATAGTCCTTCCCCTCCCCCCAAAAACCCTAATAGCTCGGTCCAAAACCGTGGCTTTAGGGCCCCCTGCCGCGGTTTCCGACCGCGGCTGTCAGGCCTATAGTCACGGTCCTTAGCTGCGGCTGTCAGGCCTACAGTCGCGGTCCTTAGCCACAGCTGTCAGGCCTATAGTCGTGGCCCTTAACCGTGGCTGTCAGGCCCATAGTCGTGGTCCCCAACCGCGTGATCCCCCAAGAATCCCATGGTCTGCGATCGCGGCTCCGACCCACTAACCCGCGGTCCACCCCACGTGGACCGTACAAATAGTACCCTGGGACCCACTACCCACCCCCCGAACCCAATGACAAAGCTGGTATGAGTTTGACAGAATACCTGTATCTCCCGAATATGAAATCGGCTGGTCGGATCGTCCAGAAATGCCACCTCAGCTCTGGTCCACTCTGATCACTAGTCACAGTCAAATAGTACAAATAACACTTGTCATGTTGGGCCCACTTACTTTTTATAGTCCATTGACCTTTTTCTTGTTTTGGCCATTCTGAACCTCTACGGAGTCCGTTTTCTACACTGTTTCCACCATTGGAGTCAGTGCGACGAGACCGTCACGATGGTCACCTCATTGCATTATTTTTTAGACACTGCTAGTCGCCTCGGTTTGCGCGCCACTTAGGTCGTTCTTTGTTTTTTCACACTTTTTATATCGCCGGATTCATTTTTTCCGAGCTCGTGATGATGCTTGAGATCATTTCTCGCTCTCACTTGGTACAATTTCAACATTGTGTCCCGACACCTTGCTACCTCGATTTGCGCGCTACATCGACCGCCATTAGATTGTTCCACACTTTTTACATGAGCCATCCGCTCCTGTCATACTACAAATGTTTCGTTATTTTGCCACCATCCATTCACCCCGCAAGGAGACCCACCAATGTTCCCCCTCACCTTCGGTCCTGGTCATCATAAATGTTCCTTGATTGAACACTTCCTCCTTGCCTGGCCATTCCTTTTGTTCGGTATACTTTTATCCCTTACTTCAGAGTCTTCTTATTTGCTTTCAGACTCCTTAAAATTGAAAGCAACCACGAGCATGAACTGTCCTAGGCTCGTAAAATCCACACGACAGTACCATTCCATTACTTCAGAGTCTTCTTATTTTCTTTCAGACTCCTTAAACTTGAAAGCACCTACGAGCATGAACTGTCCTGGGCTCGTAAAATCCACACGACAGTACCATTCCATCACTTCAGAGTCTTCTTATTTTCTTTCAGACTCCTTAAAATTGAAAGCAACCACGAGCATGAACTGTCCTGGGCTCGTAAAATCCACACGACAGTACCATTCCATTACTTCAGAGTCTTCTTATTTTCTTTCAGACTCCTTAAAATTGAAAGCAACCACGAGCATGAACTGTCCTGGGATCGTAAAAACCACATGACAGTACCATTCCATTACTTCCGAGTCTTCTTATTGCTTTCAGACTCCTTAAAATTGAAAGCACCCATGAGCATGAACTGTCCTGGGCTCGTAAAATCCACACGACATTACCATTCCTTCAGAGTCTTCTTATTACTTTCAGACTCCTTAAAATTGAAAGCAACCACGAGCATGAACTGTCCTGGGCTCGTAAAATTCACACGACAGTACCATTCCTTCAAAGTCTTCTTATTTCTTTCAGACTCCTTAAAATTGAAAGCAACCACGAGCATGAACTGTCCTGGGCTCGTAAAAACCACACGACAGTACCATTCCATTACTTCCGAGTCTTCTTATTTCTTTCAGACTCCTTAAAAATTGAAAGCAACCATGAGCATGAACTGTCCTGGGCTCGTATAAATCCACACGACAGTACCATTTTATATACACACTTCTTCTCATTCCCTAACCCATGAAGAAGTCCCCTCATGCCTCTTAGCACTGTGATCGATCCTCTCGGCAGCACCCCCAATTAGTTCACCTTTGTTCAGAGTATTCTGCAGTCTCCTGCCATTTTACCACAGCTTGAGTCTCCCTTAGTCCAGTCACCTTCCCAGATCCAATACAACTATGATCCCCTTACCACCAGTCCGTTTCATATGCTGCCCGATCATCCCCGCCATCATACTCTGAACAAAGGAAGTTTGAGTCCACCCACTCTACTTGCCCAGTTATTCCCCTAGTTTATCAATCCTGCCATCAGTAATATCACATTTCGGTTTTCCACCTCGCGCTCTTGTCAAGGAAACATCATTGCCTTGATAGTTGCAGGTCTCCCTCTGTCGACGATAGCCCCTCTATTCCAGAGGATAGACCCAGAGGCCCCTGCGCCTTGGACCCATCACCATCTGTGGTGAGTGCCTACGGACCATTTTGGGAGGAGTCATCATTAGCATTAGAGATGCTATTCTATATGGTATTAGAGCACTCTTACATGGTATCATGGTGCAATATTTTTCAATATATACAGAGTTGAGGAGCGAATCCAGTCTCCTATCCCTCTCTAAAGAAGAGCTTGATCTAAGCTTACAATATTTTTTCGTAGTTTTGTGTTTGTAGGTTGCAGAGAGTTTCTTCTTGAGCGCATCAACTCAGAAGTATGTATCCTTCTTCAGATATTATCCTAACTCCCTTCAACTATCACGAATGGAAATCCAAAATTGGCATTCTATTGCGTAGTAAGGAACTATACAAAGTTACTCTAGATTTGGAGAATGAGCCCAATGATGTGATTGAGAAAGCTAAGTGGTGTAATAGGTTGGATGAAGACTATGGATTGATTTTCCTCTCTATTTCTCCCAATATACTCTTTCATCTAGATGGTTTGACCACCTCAACCAATTATGGTCCAAAATTGAGTCTCTCTTTGGAGTTCAAGATGATTTAAGAGTGCATCAGCTGGAGATTGAGTTATTCTCAATGAGTCCAAGCAGTTTCAATTCTATTGAGGGTTTCTTCACCAAATTCAAGTCATTTTTTCTAATGCTAAAACATTTTTGGATTTATAATAAATATGATCAATTAATCCTTTCCATTCTTTCTAAATTGGGTCCTAAATACTTAGTTTTTGTGTCTACTTTTCATGCTACTTGAGGCTTGTTGTTTCTAATTGGAAAATGCCTTCTTTGTGTACTTTCTATGATTCAGTAACAAAGGATAAATACAAATTGATATAGTTAGTTTCTCTTAAATATTACAATACCAAGGATCATGCTCTCATGGTTCAAGGAATAAAGAATACCAAATCTAAACAAAATCAAATTGTGAAAGAGAAGAAGCCAAAGTCAGAAATTGAAGATGAAAGTTCGAAGCCTACTGAGGAAGATTCAGTGAATAAGGTTAAGAAGAAAGGGAGAAAATTCAAGTGTTATTATTGCAGAAAGGGATTTCATCCTGAGAATAAATGTTTCAATAATAATATGGACATCATGTCTCATATTCTTGAGAAGCACAACATCTAAGTTCTCGATGAGCTAGAGAATCCTGTTGATTCCTCAGAACATTGTCATAGTGTGTAGTTCCAAGGTGATATAAATGATTCCTTGAGTGCCATAGTAAAATCATTTTCTCATGTCTCTGATATATCAGAATCATAAATATCACATCCTTTCTTTGATAATCCACCCATCAGTCTCCTAGATTCGTCTCTCAATAATTCTGATTTTCCACTAGATACTAACTTGTCTTTAAGAAACTCTTCCTCACTCTATAATTATGATTTAGAATCATGTTTGCAGGATTATATACATGTCATGAAATCATTCATACCACCATCAATACTATCTACCATACCTCTGAATACTCCTAAGACTATACAAATCCCAAGTTCACTAGTTGATTCCTCATTGGTCTCTTATGCAGTGTTACTTATATTACATGGTTTGAAATCTTGTCTATATTTAAATGGTTGTTTATTCATGAAATTATTCATCTTTGTATTGATATTACACATTTTTGGATATTTTCTAAACACTTATGGTTCATATCTCAATTCCATTCATCATTCATATTTTTACACCCATTAGTTTTCCCCAGTTGCTCATAGTTTTCCTAGTTTAGCCCTATATCCTCTTGGAGTCACTGAAGCCTTTGTCTTTGTTGTTACAAATGATAATATTTCTGATATATCAGATGTTTTTCATACTCATATCATATATGGGAAGGCACTACATCATATTGGAAGAATGACATGTGATTCACATCACAATTATGCAGCTATTCAGGGAATTGAGTGTGTAACAAATTGTCTTAATTTTTGTACTCTTTGGGTAGGAGTATGCACATATCTCTTTTCCATTTCATATTTTGTTTGCAGATCAAATTTTCTTAGAAGCAATAATCATTCAAATAATTTTCTAATTCATTAGTTGATCCGATACCCGGCATCTCTCCACTTCTCTCTTGCAAATTTTACACTAGAGCATGGTCATGGAGTATGCAAGCCTCTTCGTCAAGTATTTCACCATAATAAGTTCATTCAGCTCATTCAAGTGAATATAAATACCTACTGAAGAAATATTATTTCAAATTTTGTGCCTTGTCCTTTCTTGAGGGAGTATTTTCCCCATGTGGTTTTTCCTCTTTCCTCACTTTTTTGGACATGAATAATTGTAAAGGGTGACCATAGACTTGTTTTTGGTCCCTATATACACCTATATATCATAGTAAAGTCATACTTAAAGTGGGTTCTGGGAATATAATAAACCCACTTCATAATTTAGGATACCATATTTAATCAATTTTGATTAATTTCCTACCACTAACTTAGATAGTTGGAATGCACTTGCACTATAAAGTCAACACTTGCCATACATACCCCAAGAATGATTTAATCATGATTATGGGTTGATCATGTCCACTTTATTGACTGTCATAATTAGTAATTATGCTTTCCTGTAGATTCTTCCTTATTCTTCTTTTATCTAGCTTTTTTGTGGATAAGGTAAAGCTAGTCAACCAGGAAACTGCTATCTTTTGTTGCCAACCCATCCTCCATGATTTTCTCTCCATTTTCTAGGATTAGCATGTTTTTCCATCACTCTTGATAACTCATTCATGCTTTTTCTAATTTGTGAGGTCCTTAACTGATTTCGGAAGTGCTTTAGCCACCTATGAGGGTTTAGCATATTTAGTAAGTCTACCTTTCTGATCTTGATGGTTTTTCTCCATTACAAATCAATTTTACCTATGAGGAATGTACTATTTATGTACACTATTATTCATAATTATTCAATGGAAGGATACACTCCAATATTCATCTCTTCATTCATGTGATTCAGACTCTTTTCTTCTCTCTATTTTTCCTGTGTATGATTGTGAGAATTATCTTAGTAGCAAGATCTATTTCCTGTGATTCCTCTTTGCATTAGAGATTCTATTTATATATGGAATCAAAGAACTCCTACAATGTCCCTAATTCCACCACCAAAAGTACCACCAAAAACTGGAAAGGAGGATGTGATATTCGACAATATGTTTGGCATACCAAATGTAAAAGGGTTAGAGACAAAGGGATTTGGATGAACATTTGTACCTGATAATTCTAGATAAAATTTTGACACGTGATATGAAAACCAAGTGAACTAAAAAGGGTTGGTTCTAATAGGACAGGAAGAACTAGTGGCATGAGAGATTATGGACACATGCATCCCTGGGACCCATAAGGTAGTCGTAGAGGGATTCCCATGGAATCCCCATCCAAATTTCAATGAAGGGGTCGAAGGGAAATCTGATGCATTGGATCTAGTGCTTATGGTAAGAATTTTTTGAATTTCACTATGGGATATATACTGACCACCTACATTAGGTCCACGCCTCTTTTGGAGAGGTTGTAAAGGATCACCAAGTGGTAAAACAGCTAAGTGATGAGAATGACAGAGAGATAGAAATATATCAACGATGATTCCAAATAAAAAGTCTCAAACAATAATGATCCCTAAGTCCAACTAATGAGCACAAAGAACACTCCTAACGAAGCTAATCCAAATGCACACAAACAAGGAAGATGGATAAGTGAGCTCTCAATATAACAAGTATGTATCACATAAGAGAGGCTTGAGACTCCCTGAACTACAAGTGGATGTGTGCGACTAGTTACAAAAGACCTCAAACTTCCAGTGTGTTGTTTGTCCCCTACCTGACCAGGAAACTCACAGAATAACCCTTGCAAGCATCCCCTATGATATCTAGGAAGATCCACTAAGGTCACCTCATATAACCAATGCTCAGGTGGATATTCGTAGGAAGGATCCACCATATGGGTAGGATTAGATAATTTTGAAGCTAAAGAAGAACCGAAGTACCTCACGAAACCCCATATACATATAAAACTTGGATATATCTCTAGTGCTAATAGAAGGCATTGGAGGGATATCTATGTAGCCAACATTCACACTAACTGGTGCTTGACTCCCTTTTTGGAGGATATTCCAGAGAACACCAATTATACCAAGTATTTCTCCACTCCCTGGACAAACACCTAGTTGTTTCAGTTTTATGGTCTTGGAGAAGTTTACTCACACAATCCTATTCCAAGAGTCTAAAACCTATAATTGTGTGTGCACCCTAGAAAATAAAATATTTCTAATCAATTTTAAAGTGAAGCATTAATTTTATTTGTATAATGTTAACTCAAAAGGATATGGTCATGCAACTAATGATGTTTATGACTTATCAAAAATAAAGAAGCATACATAAAAAACACTATTCAGTACTAGTCTTGTCTTCCAAATGAAAATGGTATGCTACTAATTTAAATGCGCAAAAATGGTCTCTTTTATTTTTCAAATGCTAATGCAATATTTGCAATATGATTCCTAGAATATTTCCATTTCAAGAAAAAGTACAATTGCAAGTGCTCTATAAATTCAAATTGCAAAATTCAAATATGTAAATGAATATGAAAAAGGTGGAAATATTTTTGTATTTTCAATATAATTGAATGAAAATGCAAAATGGACCCATGAATTTCTCAAACTATGCATCGAAGCCAAGCAAGACACTAAGAATACAAGATGCAAAATGTAAAATGCAACTATAAGAATACAAGGCAAGAAAGACACTAAGAAATCATGACTCGTGCATTAAAAGAAAAACCAATAATGTAAAAATGACAAGAACCATTTTTTCTAAAAACTAAAAAAAAAGTGTTTCCATTCACTATAGAGGAAGTCAACAGAAAGCACAAAGACCTAAACAGACTCAAAAACACTCAGAAATTGACCAAAAATCATTCCAATCAAGAGACAAGTAAAAACTTGAAATGTATGCAACTGTAAGGGAAACAACAGTGTATGTACATGATTCAGACACAATCATCCCGCAAGTACGTGCGAGTGTCAAAACTATGACCCACGTATATCGAGTAAAGAGGCAAAATAAGTAAGAGTGAGTCCAACTACTCAGAGAAACTGCCAAATATTGAGTGTATCAATACCAATGACATGAAACTCAAAGAAACATATATCAATTCAAGAGAAAATGCACCCAAAACACCCCAACAAAAAGGATAATTCCCTAGTGGAGTCATCAATTCTATTATGGAGAAAATCTTCCTATGTATTAGGGTAGACCAAAAAAGAAGAAGTGACACGAGAAATCAAATCTAATCCCAAGTATGCTATATAAATATAAAATGCTAACAACAAAAGGATAGGGCTCGTACCTCAACCGGATGTCTGAAGAAGACCATCGTTGAGCTCGCGATTGAATTCTCTTCACCTACAACTTGTCCTCAACAATAAATCTATCCAAGCATATAATATGTATATAAAGTGTTAGCATTTAATCTATCATACTCCATTCACATAATAAGAAAATATACCCATGGAAATTAAAATAATAATTTGCACATGAATTTGACGAGAAAATAGTATTCCTATTACTATAAAGAACAAAAGTACAAAGTGAGAACCACTATCAGCAACTCGTTGGAACCAAGAAACTAAGTCCCTGCACCTAGGCCTCCACCAATTCAATCATCCAAGTAATGGAAATCTCACAAGGATAGGGAAGATCTTGGGAGATGAACAAAAAAGGTTCAATCCAATAAGAACAAAGGGATGCAGACTCAAGGAAATGGCAATGGGGAAAATTTTTGTTATTGTTTACTTTCTCTAAATATTTATCCTCCTTCAATGCTTCACAATGGCTTAATATATCCATCAAATGGGAGATGGAGGATCAAATAAAATCATTTTACAACATATGGAAGGCCAAAATCATAGAATCATGTTGGCACAACCCTGCTAGTAAAACCAGTCGAAAGGGGTTCCCACTCTGTCGATGCTCACTCACCACGATCTCCCTGAGCATCGGTCCAAATAGGTTTGATCCTTCCCATCCACACCCGCAAAGCAGATGAAGTCTCACATGAGATGTTCAAGGGAGAGTTGTCGGAACCAAGTTTTCGCATAATAGAGGAGGACTATGTGTATAAAAAATTCATCAACTTATCTAACAAATATGAACATTTACTCAACCATTAACATGACCATCCATCATTGCTCGTAACAAATTGTATCAGTCATGCATAATCGTAGCACAAACAAATATGGAAAAATAACATTATTTAGAAGCACAAAGCATCGAATCATAGATCCCTATCACACATTCCATAATCATTTGTCATAGGATTGCAGAAATAGTAAGATAGAAAAAGATAAAAGAAACAGAAATTTAGATCAAGTCATGTCTTATCATATTACTTCTGCGCAACAATCCATAGATTCAAAACAATCCACAATTCAACAAGTTCACTTAGTTGCTCATATCTATCTCTGTCTCAGTCTCAGTATCAATCTTCATAGTCTGTCTCTACATTTACAATTCTACTTCTATTTATAGGCTTGGACCTTTACATTCAAGTTCCACTTCTAACTAAATATTAACCAATTATTGACTGAATCTAAAAAATAATGACCAATATCCATAAAATATGCTCCAAAGTACAAAAAGGTGACACAAAATATTCAATTATTCGCTTGTGTGCCAGTCTTCCTCTTGTGTGGTGTCATTTGAGCTTACGTAGCATCCATGATGTTGCACAAATAATGTGTCCAAAACCCCTGCCAATAGGCCCCCAACACAATCTTGTGGCTCGCCCTCGAGCCATTCTTAACTAGACATGGTAGACTCAGCAATCTTGGCTTTGAAATCTGCGAACTGTTGAGTGATCACTTTGACCTGCTCCTTGACTCATTCAGTAATCTCCTGGATCACCTTTAGATCATGGTTGACAGGGTACTCAACCATCTTCGCAGCAATGTTTTTCTTGCATTCTTATGTGGCTTGGAGTGCAGATACCTCTTTCCCCAATAGTTACGCTCCAATCTCCTGTAACTCGTCTAACTGTGCACTGCGCTGCTGTTGCCTTTCTCTTACGCTTGCAACTCACTGTTGTAGCTCCTTTAGTTTTGACGCCTTTATGATCTGAATCATAAATGGAATTTCTCTGAGCGACATCTTCAGGGTCGTCAATTTCCCATTCGCTTCTTGCAACTATATAGTCAGCTTCTCTAGCTGGTCATCCTGCACTATGCTTCCCCAGACTTGCATAGTGGCATTTGTTACTTTTTTGATGTCCTACTCTAACTCATCAAGCTATTTTTCCATCTCTTCAATCTCGTCCTCCCTCGCGACTATCTATTCTGGTGGCAGGGAGGGGTGTATCAATGCGTCCAAAATATTGGTTTCACTCTATAGTTGCTCAATAACAGCTCCAAGTTTCTTCGCTCTAGCTACTACATCTAGCTCCGTGGTGCTCTCCAAGACATGCTAACAGGCATCTGCTACTACCACTTCCAATTCACCTCGGCTATTCTTCAACTCCTTTATCTCCTCTGCAGTTTTCATCCTCAATTCCTTGTGTGATTTTTTCAGTACTGCTATCTCATGTGCCTTTTCTTCTGTCAACTTTTCCTTGGCACGACGCAACTCTTCTACCTCTCTTTGCATTGCTTCTTCTTTATCATTCGACTGCAGGTACCGGTCACTGATATCTGTCTACCTATCAGCCAAATTCTAGTTGGAATCTTGCTACATGGATACCAAAGTCTGGGTAGATAGCCTATTGATATCTAAGGCAATGTTTTGCAGGGAGGTATTCAAGTCCTCATGTTTGGCATCAATCGCAGTAGGGGGAATTTGAACATTCCTGGTATGTGGCTCAGTGTTGATTGGCGCATACTCCTATGCAACTACACTCTCTGTTACTCTTTTCAAAATGAAATTATAAATAGAATCCAATTTAGCTCTTACCTCGATGAATCTTTCCTGTGTTGATTTCTTCATTTCCTTTGCAGCGGCATTAGTCGCATCATTAAAAACCTTGACAAGTCGGTGCAGTTGTGCTTCCATTGCTGACACAGTGTTTTTTTTTGTAGCCTCATCCATGCACCTATTTGTTCTTATTTCCTGAAGTATGTGCTCCACTTCTGGGTCAGTAGGTGTCTCTGCTGATGATTCATCAGCAGATTGTCAGTCATCTTTGCGCATAAGATCCTTAGGTTCATCCATCGATTTTTCTGTTGAAACTTCTGCTATACTTATAAGTTCTCGCCACTTCGCAGGCCAACCATTAATCACTGCCTCCAACTCTGCATCAGACACCTTGTACCTCATTGGTACCCATTTCTTGGTGGGGTCTCACCACACGTGAATGTAAATAGTGTGGGGTCCAATTGCAAAATGCACAATTCGTCGATACTTTGTCATAGCTTCCTCCGTCATCCTTGGAACTTTTACCGCTGCTACCTGCAGCTCTTCCCAGTAGATCCAAAATTGGATCGAGAAATGTACCATTCTCTCTGCTTCCTTAACCCACCATAATTTATGATATCTGGAACCCTTGCACACCTCTACTATTTTGACGTCCATCCCCTAGTAATCATCTGGTTCCATCCAAGATACTAGCGCAGAACCTGACCTTGCCAGGTGAGCTCAAAACTCTGAGAAACAGAGCATTGCTTCCTGCTGCAATTGATTACATTGTGGCAGTAAACAATGATGTTTTCATGGCATCACATGGAGGAAAAATGATCTGTGTGATTCAGGTTCTCTCTTCTTCTCTATGATGTGCTTAGAATTGTATAGCGTATTCTGATCCATGGAATTTATTGATCATGTATATGATTTTGGAACAGGTCCACAAGGCATACATAAGGCACAGAAAGCACATAACTCTCAACAAAAAACAGATTCTCCCTCACTTCCTTAGCAAAACAATGGTCAAAGAATATTTTAACAAGATTGTTAGATGTCTGCATAAAAACTCTGTGGGTAAACCTCTATTGAGGACAAAGAAACTAGGGTGTAGTGTGGTGGCTTACCCAGTTCCCGAGTGCATGTGCACAAACCAAACTAGAATAGGACAAGCACAAGCAGTTATGTAGCTTTCTTTAACTACATGAATTTAATTGGAACTGGTTAAGCCAGATATCCGAAGCTCAACTGAAGATTACCAAAATGGTGGACAATTTAAACGTGCGCTCCTAAAATATCAGTGTGGCAGAGTAAGATATTCAAGTCTAAGCAGAGTACATTATTGTCAGAGAACACAATTCTTTGGTGTTATCGACACAAGTTAGAGGCAGAGTTGTTGTTTGAATAATCTGTAGACTATTGCACCAGTTTTATCAGGCCATCCCTATAAATACAACATCATCAACAATAGTGTTTTTCAAAATAGATGACAACATCAATATTAAATCTTATGATAAATCAGGCCTCACAACTCATGTGCAATTTACAAAATAAAATCGATAGCTAAACAGATTGCTTTGTTTCTGTTTTTAATATGCACATAAACTAAGCTAGCAACAACAATATTACCATATTAATAACATTAATATGTTTTGAATAAGTTGAGAGGCATATATTTGATACATTTGATGTAATGTTTCCATTTTAAATAATTGCATAGAAGGACAATTCCATCAATTCTACTAGTTTTTTTTTTGTAATTTGAGAGATAATCTATTAAAAAAAGAAGAAAATGTTGGTACACATAGAGTTATAGAACAACCTTCTCAGGTGGAGCAGATATAGAGTTCCAAAATGAGACTGGTCCCTCCCTCTCGGAAGGAAAACATGTCCATGGAACCCTCCCTCCCAGAGGGAAAACAGGCCTTCCAAATACACATTAACAAAAAAACACCCATAGTTTTGAGGTAAAAGAAAAAAGCCATCTAGTTGACAGTGCCGAAAGCAAGAAGACAAAAACCTGATATTTCCAAGATATGTACCACGTGGCCAGGAAGACACTTTAGCGTTAACCATGTTGCATGCGGACAGAGAGACACGCGACCACTGATCATGGTTTTTTCCATGGTACCTCCTCGATAGGACAAGTGTACCCTAGGGAATCTGGTTGAGTGGACTCACCTGATGAAGTTGTTGAACTTCCATTGGATGTACCTCATCTCTGGAACTGTTCCCTCCCTCCATGATTCCTGCAGAAGGTGATTTGGTGGGAAGAGGAGAGGTTTTCCTCATGACAACTAGGTTGGATGAGAATTTTCAAGCAGAGCTAGTCGACGGTCGACATTGAGGTGGGGGGCTGGCGCAAGGTGAAGGAGAAGAAGTGGTGGCTGGGAAAACATGTGAGCTAGGAGAAGCTTGAAGCACAACATCTTGAGGGTGATGAGGTGCAGTCATTTGGTGAGCCAGTTCTGGTTGAGGGGGAGGCACAGGGGAAGGAGGAACTAGGGGGGTTGGATCTGAGGACCAAGCATGTGAGGAGATTTTTAAAGATCCAATAGTTCTGTCGATGCTCCACCATGCGTCTTGCTGCACCAAGTGCTCCTGATATTTCATCCTCCCAGTCTGAAACAATTCTCTGAACTTCCACCGAGATTTCCAATTCGAGCCCATTATTGCTAGCTTGAGCCGAGAGGGGTATTTGTCCTTCTGCTCGTGCATTTCGGCCGCACCTCCTATGGGGAGTGCCCCTTTTTCTTCTGGGCATGATGGGAAGAGCATAGCAGGGTGAAGGCAGTCATGTGTAGGGTAAAGGAATTCCTGAGCAAGGTAATGGGAAGATGAGCTCGGGCTATAAAGAATGGATCTATAGCATAGGGAGACAATGGAGCAAGAGAGTGGAGAGTTGAGTGGAGAACAACAATGGCGAGCTAGGAAATGGAAATCCTCGAAATGATACAGATAAATGGTGAGGAGCAAGTAAAACCCAAGATTTGGTATCCTTCGCAGTGAATGTCGCTTGTGTGATTTTTGACTACTAGCAGGTTAATTAATGGCACCGGAACAGAGATGAAACGGCTTAGTCCCGTCGACTAGTTGAGAGACGACCACGTCACCCATGACATTTAAGGCCCATTTTGACAACATTGATAGAGAATTATGCATGGGAGGGAGATACCTCATCAGCCTCCACATTGGCTCAAGTCACTATGGAAATTGAACCCAAGTGATAGAACAATTACACTCACAAAATTGCTAATCAAACATGCAAATTTACCAACAAAGGAGACTGAAATTGGAGCATAACACTAATATGTATTGAATAAGTGTATAATATCCAACCTTATGAAGTCACAGGTTCCTACAATATATAATTACATGAGAGATTCGAATGCATAAGGATGCCATTCGAAATAGTCAAAAAGTAGTCCTACTAAATCTAGTCAAATCCCCCATAGGTGCATAAAGCAGTTTCCAAATCCACTTAGAGGATCACGAATTGGAAAATTCAAGTAGGAAATATAATACGGGATGGAAATAAAACTCATACATGCTTTTATTAGGATAAAAGGATGGAGGATGATGAGGGAAAAAAACAAGTCAACTACACCTAGTCTTACTTTCCCTTTTGCCTTATTTCTCAATAAAACAGGCAACTTAGCAAAAAAAGAAGATATGCTCTTTGGAGGATCTGGAATAAAGAAGAAATGCTAAATATAGTTTCTAGGAGGTTTCTCAAGTGCTCTATGACTCGGTTTTAGCAAGTTTGACTTCTATGACATGTGGAAAACAACTTGCATAGAGTGGAATATAGGAAACTAGGCAAATAAGACAAAAATGGATTAATTAATGTCTAAGGTAGGTAACTATGGGTTGATTATTCTAACAACCCCCTTTAAGCCTAACTTTATGAGTAAATATCAGAAAAATTTAGGGCCTAGCAACAAGGGTTAGTCACCCTTTACATACTGCATGTCCATTTAACCAAGGAAAGAGGCAAAAACCCAGTGGGAAAATCCTCCTTTAAACATGGACAGTAAAACAAAATTTGAAAATATTGTCATCAAACATGCTTCACAGCATGATCAGAAATCCCCAGCAGTGATTTGATATTGCTAAATTTCTTCTCACAAAAAACTTTGGTGAAGATGTCTGCTACTTGTTTTGAAGATGTACAGAAGAGTAGGTGAATGGTGCCATCATGCATAAGCTGTCTGATGTAGTGCATATGGATCTTAATGTGTTTGGTTCTCTGTCTTTGAACTGTATCATTTCAGATTTGAATGGTGCTCTAATTATCACAATATATAATAGTTGAAAACTCTGATTGTAAGCCACACTCACCAAGTATTCCCTGCAACCATAAACATTGAGTTGTTGCATTTACAACTCCTCTGTACTTTGCTTCTGTAGATGAGAGTGCTATGGCACTCTATTTCTTGCTTGACTAGCTAATTGGACCTTCAACAAGCATGAACATATATCTTGATGTTGACTTTCTATCTGTGTTGTCACCTGCCCAATCACTGTCAGTAAACCCAATCAAATCAAGATCATATTTAGCTTTGTAGAAGATCCCATGAGTTCTTGTTCCTTGGACAAAGTTAAGGATCCTTTTGGCTGATCTCCAATGGATCTCATGAGGCTGATCCATGTATCTTGAATCCACACTTACTGCATAATAAATATCATTTCAAGTGTGTGTAAGGTAAAGCAAACACCCAATCAGCTGCCTATACAGTGTATTATTTACCATAGGAGAAGAACATGCTTCTTCAAGCTTAACTCCTGAAATGAAGGGAGTCTTTCTTGGCTTGCAATATTTCATGTTGAATTTGTTCAAAAAATATAAGGCATACTTGGACTAATGTACTTTAATTTCATGTTGGGATTGAGCAATTTCGAGACCCAAGAATTGGCTCAACAACCCCAAATCAGTCATAGAAAATGCATGGTTCATTGCATCCTTCAAGGAGGCAATCTCTTTCTTTGAACTTCATGTAATCAGAAGGTCATCCACATACAAGAAAATAATCATAAAATAACCATGAATCAGCTTCAAATAAACATTAGGATCAAACTTTCATCGAAAAAAACTCAATGACAACAGAAATCCATCAATCTTGGCATACCAAGCCCTGGGGGCTTGCTTGAGCCCATACAATGATTTCTTTAGCCTGCACACAAAACATGGATTAGAAACAAACCATTGAGGTTGATTCATGTAAATATATTCATTAATATCTCCATTTATGAAAGCACACTTCACATCCATGTGATTTACCTCCCACTGCTTCGAAGCTACAATGGCTAAGGCTAGCCTTATGGAGTCCATCTTTGCCACTAGTGCAAAGGTTTCAATGTAGTCAATACCTTGTACCTATGAGTATCCCTTGGCTACAAATATTGCCTTATATTTCAAAGGTGAACCATCAGCATCAAAATTAGTCTTGAAAACCCACTTACATTGAACTAGCTTCCTCCCTAGGGGAATATCAACCAGTTCCCAAGTGTTGTTCTTCTGGAGCGAGCTGAATTCTTCTTTCATGGTTGTTTTCCATATTGGATCATGTGCTATATATTCATATCTCTGTGGGTTTGATTCAACCATCAGATAGCACTTCTCTGCAAACAAAGGGTCTTTCATACACAGGGCACTCTCAAACTGAGATCTAGTCCTCCTAGGGTCACTAGGATTTCCAGCTAGTTCCCCAGCTGCATGAATGGTCTTTGCTGCCCATTTTGGTCTTGTAGTACTATCAGGATCTGCAATTAAATCACCATTATCATACATATCAGAGTCTGCAAACTCATTTTTCTCTCCACTTACATTAAATGGTTCTGGTGGTGAAGAAGACTCTCCAACTTCAACTGCTGCTAAAGGATCTTCTTGGAATTGAAAAATCCTTTCAATGAAGGATTTGTTTGTTCTCAAGTTGATCAGATTGTACCCTTTTGAATATTTAGAATACCCAACAAATAGGAACTTTTGGCTTTGGGGCTGCAAATCCTTTCTCTTTTCAGTTGGAATTCTAGCCCAAGCATTTCTCAAGCCAAAAATCCTGAAATGGGTCACATCTAGCTTGTGCCCACTCCAAGCTTCAAAAGGAGTCATACCATAAATATGTTTATAAGGAACCCTATTCTATATATAGGATGCACATTTTATAGCCTCGACCCAAAACTTTGGTGGCAAAGCCTTAGCCTCCATCATATAGGTTTCCATCTCTTTCAGTGACATGTTCTTTCTCTCAGCAACACCATTTTGTTGTGGTGTGTAAGGGATCGAATGATGCATCTGAATACCTGCATATTTACAATATTGAAGGAACTCATACTTTACATACTCACCACCATTTTCAAATCTGAGGATCTTGAGTCTCCTCTCAGACTGATTTTCAACCAAATCCTTAAAGACTTGGAAGAGGTCAAAAACCTCAAACTTATGCTTTAGGAAGTAAACCCAACCATACTTGGAAAAATCATCTATAAAGTTCAATGAATATTTGGCTTGACTCATGGACATATGAGTAAATGGACCAGAAACATCACTATGGATCAACTCAAGAGGTGCAGAGGATCTCTCATGACTAACTCTCTCAAATTTGTGCTTTGGGTGTTTTCCTAGGATACAACCTTGACAGACTCCCATGGAAAACCTAATATTTGGTAACCCTATGACCATATCTTTTTCACTCAGATCAGAAAGATACTTATGGTTAAGATGGCCAAATATTTCATGCCAAAGCTTGCTTGCCTCATTAGCATGAATCGGAAGAGTAGAGGGGTTTGAGTAGGGTAGAAAATGTGAAAACATGTATACCTTCGAAGTGTGATCTACAACACCTTTTGCAATGACTTTACCATTCGATATCTCTGTGATATCAACATCATCAAGGGAGAAGATGACCTTCTTTGGAGACCTTGTGTGAGTCATCTGATACACTGACAAGAAGTTATAGGCAACACCTGAAACATACAACACATTATTGAACTTACCATGGTCAATATCAATCCTTCCATTCCCCAAAATGTCAGTGAGAGACTCATCTCCCAGCACTATTGGTGGACCTTTTGACATGTCAAGAGAGGAGAATGCCTCCTTGGTTGAAACCATATGTCTAGAAGCTCCAGATTCTATGATGAAGCTAGGTGAGGTTGATGTGCCAGCAACCAAATCATGTACTCTCTCTCTATCCTATGAATTTGATCCTCCTTCCCTCTTATTTGAGCAATCAGTAAGGGAGATTTTATTCTTCTCCAGGAGTTGGGTCAACCTGTCAATTTGATTCTTCATATAGGAGCTCTCGGGATGATAGCCCTTACTGTAGTATGCACACTTGCTCATTTCTCCTTTGTTCTTCTTCTTCTGGAAGTTATTCTTAAAGCCTTGGAACTCCTCTTGAGACTTGTTCTTGTCTCTCTTTTGCTCAGGTGGATTCTTAGCTTTCTTCTTGCCTTTTGAATCCACCCTTGAATCTCTAGCAACCAAAGCTTGGTCTTTGGAAGGTTTGATGGTGCCCATCATCACCAATTTATCTTGTTCTTATGTGAGGGATTCCATGAACTCTGAAAGCTTAGGCATCTTCTAGGCTCGAGCTATCAACTTGGTGGCATGGAAGGTAAAAAAAAACATTGAATAGTCAGGGCCAAGATTTGAGAGTATGGCCAAAACTAGTTGCTCTTCCTTCTTTTCAATTCCACACTGTTTTAGCTGCAAAACAAGGGCTTTAAACTTGGAAAAATAGAGTTGCAAGGATTCGAAGCTGCTAGGACTCAAAGAGATCAATTCATTCTCGATTTGATGTCCTCTAATCTCATCTGTCTTACCAAAAATCTCTACAATCTTCTCCCACACTTCATTAGGTGATGTCAATCCATCAAGATGGAAGAGGAGGTCTCTTGAAATGCTCAGACACAAAAGACCATAGGCCTCATCCCTCCTATTGTGCCATTTAATTTTCTCTGCAGCTGCATTGGGCTCTGCCTCAGTTGTCATAGTCACCCTGTAGAGACCTCTCACTCTCAACAGTATCTCCATCTCTGCTTTCCATTCAAATAAATTAAATGGAGTCAAGATGATCTTCTGAGATTGATCCATAGCTCAGAAACTATGCCCTTCAGTTAGCAGAATATGCTCCCACTCAAGATGTTGAAACTGCAATAGCAATATGGAAGGAAATAAATCAATCTACAAAGGCTCTAATACCATGTGGACATTGAATGCAAGTGATAGAAAAATTACACTCACAAAATTGCTGATCAAACATGCAAATTTACCAACAAAGAAGACTGAAATTGGAGCATAACACTAATCTGCATTGAATAAGTGTACAATAGCCAACCTTATGAAGTCATGGGATGCTGCAATATATAATTACATGAGATATTTGAATGCATAAGGATGCCATTCGAAATAGTCAAAAAGTAGGCTTACTAAATCTTGTCAAATCCCCCATAGGTGTATAAAGTAGTTTCCAAATCCACTTAGAGGCTTACGAATTGGCAAAGTCAAGTAGGCAAGATAATAAGGGATGGAAAGACAACTCATACATGATTTTTTTAGGATAAAAGGATGGAGGATGATGAGGGGAAAAAACAAGTCAACTACACCTAGTCTTACTTTCCCTTTTTCCTTATTTCTCAATAAAACAGACAACTTAGCAGAAAAAGCAGATATGCGCTTTGGAGGATCTGGAATAAAATAGACATGCTAAATATGGTTTCTAGGAGGTTTCCCAAGCGCTCCATGACTCAGTTTTAGCAATTTTGACTTCTATGACATGTGGAAGACAACTTGCATAGAGTGGAATATAGGAAACTAGGAAAATAAGACAAAAATGGATTAATTAATGTCTACGGTAGGTAACTATGGGTTGATTATTCTAACAGTCACACCCGCATCCGAAGATCAATTCTACTAGTTTCGTAGGTTGAATGGATACATTTGGAATTGTAATAAGGGAGCTAATAGTGTTGGTTATGGATCCTGGTCTTCTAGATCCAGAGATATTATTCAGTTGCATTTGTACCCCAGGTGTACTGTACACTCATTCCCCCTGCCTTGGGGTTTGGGGATGTGTGTTGGCCAACAGTTTTGCGGACCCATGGTATTGGGTTAACCGTAGTATTTTCCCGTGGTATTTCCCCTATAAAAGAAAGCATTGTAACATGAATGTGTATGGTATTATTTTGTATTGGAAGAGAGACTGTGAGAGCGTGAAGAGGAAGTGTAGCGGTTTTGCTGCAGGTTGTATCCCTTCAACTTTTTGAACTGTAATACAAGGACTGGCAATTTCTTTGTGTACGTAGCCCATCGTTTGGGTGAACCACATTATATTTGTGTCTCTCTGTAATGTTTTAATGTGTTTTTCATCTTGTTTAATGATTTAACTATATATGTGTTATTGCTCTGTGGTCATGTTTTCTAACAATTGGTATCAGAGCCAAAAGGTCTATTTGGTTGGTAAACTCGCAGGAAAGAAGGGTTCCTGGTTCGAGTGGGAGAAATGGCGGAAGAATGAAATTCTAGGGTTGAGAAATTTAATGGCCAAAACTATCAGTTATGGAAGATGCAAATGGAGGACTATCTTTACCAGAAGGATCTGTACCTGTCTTTGGGAAGAAAAGAAAAACAGCCGGCGGCTATGAAGGATGAAGAATGGGAGGTTCTTGACAGAAAGGCACTGGGAACAATATGGATGTACCTGGCTTCATCAGTGGCCTTCAATATTTTGAAAGAAAAAACAATAGAGGGTGTGATGAGCGCATTGTGTAAGCTCTACGAAAAACCCTTGGCTTCTAACAAGGTATTTTTAATGAAGCATTTATTTAATATGAAGATGTCGAAAGGTGGATCTATTGCTGACCATTTAAATGAGTTTAATACACTTACCAGTCAGTTAAGTTCTGTAAAAGTGAACTTTGATGATGAGGTTAGGGCTCTTCTAATCTTGTGCTCATTGCAAGGAAGCTGGAATAGCTTGGTCATGGTTGGAAGTAACTATGTCCCTAGTTCAAACACTCTTAATTTTAATGATGTTGCTGGGTGTTATTCTTAGCAAGGAAATGTGAAGAAAAATCATAGGTGAGACATCAGGTAATGCGTTGACCATGGAGAGCGGAGGGAGACAAAATGAGAGAGAAAGGAGCCCAGGAAATCACATCAAGTCTAAAAAGGGAAGATCCAAGTCCAGATTTGGAAAAATAGAGTGTTGGAACTGTGGTAAGAAAGGACATCTGAAGAAATACTGTTGAGCACCAAAGAAGAAAGGTGAGAGGCAACAAGAGACTACTCAGGAAGCGGATGTAGCAGGTGATGTGTTACAAGATTCTTTGATTATTTCATTAGATAATACTAATGATTACTGGGTAGTAGATTCAGGGGCTTCATGTCATGCTACACCCCATAGGAAATTCTTTCATGATTATGTTCAAGGTGATTTTGGACATGTTTTATTGGGGGATGATGAACCATGTAAAATTGTTGGAAAGGGTAAGGTACGGATTAAGTTAAATAATGGAAGTGAATGGATTCTAAAGGATGTAAGGCACATTCCTACTATGAAAAGAAATTTGATCTCAACATGGAAGTTGGGAGATAGCGACTGTTTGTCTACGTTTGGAGAAACGTGGTGGAACATCACTAAAGGATCACTGGTAATAGAAAAAGGAGATAGGGTAGGTACGTTATATTTATGTCTTCATAATACTGATTATTCTATCTCTGTAGCTTCCATAGAAACAGGTGTGGCACTGTGGCATCATAGGATTGGCCACATGAATGAGAAGGGGATGTAGATTCTCCACTCAAGGAAACTACTTCCAGATCTAAAGCAGGTAAGTTTGGAATTCTATGAGAACCGTGTTTATGGAAGAAAAAAAAGAGTTAGATTTCTTAGGGTTGGGAAACAAAAGAAGACTGAAAAGTTATAGCTTGTCCATATAGATGTATGGGGACCAGCTTAGGTACAATCTCTTGGTGGATCTCATTATTATGTTACTTTTATTGATGATGCAACTAGAAAAACTTGGGTTTATTGCATTAGACAAAAATCTGATGTGCTTGATAATTTTAAGAAGTGGAAAGCTTTGGCTGAGAATGAGACAGGAAAAAGGTTGAAATGTCTCAGATCTGATAATGGAGGCCAGTACTGCAGCAAGGAGTTTGACAAATACTGTTCACACAATGGGATTCACAGAGATAAGACAGTACCTAGAACACCACAAGAAAATGGTGTGTCAGAAAGGATGAATAGAATGATCATGGAGCGTGTAAGGTGTATGAGATTGCATGTAGGGTTTCCCTTATAGTTTTGGGTTGATGCTGTAAACATTGTTGTTTATTTAATAAACAGAGGGCCTTCAAGCGCTTTGGATGGTGGCATTCCAGAGGAGGCATGGACAGGTAAACTGGTAAAATACTCATTTCTGAGAAATTTTGGTTGTGAATCATTTGTCCATATTGATAAATATGATAGAACAAATCTTGAGGCTAAATCCAAGAAATGTACCTTTATTGGATACGAGGTTGATGATTTTGGTCATTGCTTATGGGATCTTAAAAATCACAAAATCATTAGGAGTAGAGATGTAGTATTCAATGAAAAGGTCATGTACAAATATCAGTTGCAGGGAAAGAAAGAAGAAAAGGAAAACATAGAGTACACAGTGCTTGATGAAATCAAAGAAAATGAAGTTCCAAAGGCACCAAAAAATCAAGAGAAGCAGTAGGTACCTGAAACTCCTACAACTGTAGGAAAGACTACCAGGTTAAGTAGACCCCCTGAATGATTCTCTCCTTCACTGTATTATTTATTGATGACTGATTCTGGTGAACTAGAATGTTATGAAGAATCAATGCAAGTAGAAACTCGAAAGAAGTGGGAGCAAGGCATGGATGAGGAGATGGACTCATTGGTAAGAAACCAGACTTGGGATCTGGTTAAGTTTCTTGCAGAAAAAAGGGCATTGTAGAATAAATGGGTTTACACGTTGAAGGAAGAAGATGGAGGAAAGAAGTGATACAAGGGTAGACTTGTTGTAAAGGGGTTTGCACAAAAGAAAGGTATAGACTTTGATGAAATATTTTCTCCTGTTGTTAAAATGACTTCAATTATAACTATTTTAAGTCTAGTGGCGTAGAAGATTTGTATCTTGAACAGTTAGATGTAAAAACAACCTTTCTCCATGGGGATTTGGAGGAAGAGATTTGTATGCAACAACCATAGGGGTATGAGGTAAAAGGTAAGGAGAATTTGGTTTGCATGTTGAAGAAGAGCTTGTATGGCCTGAAGCAAGATCCAAGGCAGTGGTATTTAAAATTTGATAATTTTATGATAGATGTCATTCTGACCACTGTGTTTATTTCAAGAGGATAGATAACATAATATATATTATCTTGTTATTGTATGTGGATGGCATGCTTATTGTAGGGTCTAACATGCATGATATAAATGTGCTCAAAAGAAAACTAGCTAATTCATTTGTGATGAAGGATTTGGGTGCTGTAAACCAAATCCTTGGTATGAGAATAACAAGAGATAGGAAAAATCACAAATTGACGTTGTCTCAAGGTGAGTACATAGAAAAGGTGTTGCAGAGGTTTAGAATGTAGAATGAAAAACCAGTTAGTACACCTTTAGCCAGCCATTTCAAACTAATTAAGGAGATGTGTCCAGAGACACAGGAAGAAATAGATTACATGTCCAAGATTCCCTATTCACCAGCGGTTGGAAGCTTGATGTATGCCATGGTGTGCACAAGACTAGATATTGCACATACAGTGGGAGTTGTGAGCAGGTATATGAATAATCCAGGTAAAGAGCATTGGAAAGAAGTATAGTGGATTCTCAGGTATTTGAGAGGTACCACTTCACATGCATTATGTTTTGGAGGTTCAGACACTGTTCTACAGGGATATGTTGATGCAGATATGGCTGGTGATAAAGATAGTAGGAGGAGCACCACAGGGTATGTGTTTACTATGGGTGGAACAACAGTAAGTTGGATTTCAAAACTGCAACAGGTTGTTGCACTTTCAACAATGGAAACAAAGTATGTTGCTACTACAGAGGCTAGTAAGGAGATGATTTGGTTGCAGAGGTTCATGGAAGAATTGGGTAAGAAGTAGGAGAATAGTAGGCTGTACAGTGACATCCAGAGTACCATTCATCTTGCAAAGAACTCAGCCTTTCATTCGAAGACTAAACATATACAGCTCAAATACCACTTCATAAGATCTGTTCAAGATGAAGAACTGTTAAAACTGGAAAAGATACATACTAGCCAGAATCCTACAGACATGTTGACAAAGGGAGTAACCAGAGAGAAACTAAGTTCCTACTTAGTTTTTGTTGGCCTTCAAGCATGAAGGTGAAAATAAGAAATTTTCCAAGTCCAAAGTCCAGAGGATAGTCCAGCAAGTGCAGTAGCGGTGAAGTTGTTGTGATCAGTCTCCAAGTGGGAGATTTTTGGTTGTGGAGCTTGATCTTCTAGATCTAGAGATATTATTCAGTTGTGTTTGTACCCTAGGTGTACTGTAAACTCATTCCCCCTTCCTTGGAAGAGAGACTATGAGAGCGTGAAGAGGAAGTGCAGCGATTTTGCTGCAGGTTGTATCCATTCATCTTTCTGGACTATAATAAAAGGACTGGAAATTTCTTTGTGTACGTAGCCCATCATTTGGGTGAACCAAATTATATCTGTGTCTCTCTATAATGTTTTAATGTGTTTTCCATCTTGTTTAATGATTTAACTGTATATGTGCTATTACTCTGTGGTCCTGTTTTCTAACAAATAGATGATGTTAAGACATTAGAATGGAATAAATATTTAATAATGGATCTAATTAAATAAATACAAGACAAAATTTAAGTGGCATTGGATCATGGAGACACATGGAGATTATGGGGCCCACACAAGCTAGAATTTATGTGCCACATGGCATCCTCCTCTTGCAATTTCGAATCCATGGGAAGCCTAAATGTTCTTGGATGAGTTAGAATGCTAATACACTTTTCCATATACATCATAGGTCAAATTTGGAAGGATATGTAACTTACATGGCAGAGAGAGAGTCATTTTGGAGCTAGTGAGACACTTGGACTAGATTCCCTAGCTCTATGGCAACAATGATGAAGATGCTATGACAACCATGACACAAATCAGAACTGAAGGCTGACATATCTGACATGTCAAGTCGAAATAGAGCATCCAAGAGGGCATTCATGTGATTTGGGTAATCTCAATGGGTTCCTACTCAAATTGGGGGAAGATGGAAGGCTAGGAAAGGGAGGACACGTGGAAAATATTGAGCACACACCCAAATTCAAATTGGCTTGAGTTTTGGATGGATTGGTAACCTTAGAAGGATAAGGATGTTTATAAAATATAGGAATAAACCAAGAGAATAGCTTGTTATCATTTGAGAAATTTGCATTTGTGAATTGAGAGAGCTAGTGGATGACTAGTTTCTTTCCTTAGCCAATTTCGAGGGTGAAAGATCCCCATCCAAGTTGGTGTTTGGAGAGTAAACTCATGTATTTCATGGATATTTAGTGTATTTTTTATTTTTAGGTGTAAGCTACATGGAATCTCATGGTTCCTTCTAGTGCAGCACTTTCTCTCAACCATTTCTAGTTTTTATTGCATATTCTTGCTCATGGAGGGATTGCGCTTTGGGTGAGCTATTGCAATATTTGGGAGAGATTATCCTGATACATTTGTGATAGTGATAAGTTTAATATTCTATTTTATTCATTCTCAGAAGGTCTCAGGTCTAAATATTATATGGTTGAATGTAAAAGTGATTATTAATGAGCAAACAATGACCATTTCCTCACTAGATTGATGTATGACATTGAATGCTGATTATTTTGAGCTTCTAATGATACATTTATGATTTTAATAAGTTTAATATGATATTTTTATCATTCTCATAAATTATTAGGTCGAAATACCAAAGTTTTGTATGTAAAAGTGAATATTAATGAGTGAACAATGACCATTTCCCCACTATATTGCTATATTCCATGGTAATGATGATTATTTCGAATGGTAGAATTTATATATGATATATTTATGATGTATGGAATGTAATTTATGAGTACTACAAGTTTCATGTTCACTATTTCAGCATTTGAAGTCATTTTACTCATTTTAAGTGCATTTGGAGAAGATTTGGTGTCATTTCCCCAAGGGTCGAATTAGTGATTTTGTAGTTGTTTGGGAGAGGGTCATAAAATCCTGTATAAAATGAATAATTATGCATATGAGACATTAAAAATTTAAATTAAACATAATCTTCCTCATTTCATAAATTCAAGTGGGTTTGGGAGCATTTGAGAAATCATTTTCAGCATTTGCCCAGGGGGAATTGGAACCCCAATTGGCTAGTAAAGACTCCTACTTTGACCAGAATATTAAACAAGTTTTAAGAAGTAATTGGAGGGTCATAGATCATCTATGAACATCATATTAAATTATTAATATCATTCATACACCTTCTCTGTAATGTCCCTGGTTTTGACCCCGTTCGCATGATGTATATATTGTAACTAATCGTGGTGAGGAGCTCAAGGCAAAAGCCCCACCATCGATTTGGTTTTGTATGTTTCGGCAATGGGGATAATTTCCGATGGTATGTCGTGCTATCTGGCACATTTTAATGTGGCATCATGTAAACACGCACATCAAATAAAACTAAAACCACAACCAGCTACGGCAGTGCAACGTTGAATGAAAAGGGCATGGTTCCAAAGGATAAGGGGTGGGGGATGTCAAACCTTGGTTATGGGGGAAAAACCCATGTTTTGTCACCTTGTTGATTTTCCATCTTCCCTTGTTAACCTCTTTAATGCTTCAGCTGGTGGTTGGGGGATTTATTGCTGAAGTGGTGGTGGTTGTGGCAGGCTGTCAGCCTTACCCACTTGCTCACTCCACCCACATCTGCCCATTCTTCTCCCTCACGCACTCTTCCCTGGTCAGTTCACTCTCACCACGATTTTGGGTCTGTTGGCTCCTCACGCACAGGCCCTGGGTGATTTTGGTCTCACGCAGGCATTTTCTTCCTCCTCACGAGTTTCTAAACGCTCAGGCACTTGCAATTCACGTCCTCCTGACTGCTGTGCATTCTCACGCAGAGAATTTCCCTCCCGTTTCTCATTTTCACGCACAGGAATTTCCTGGGTTTTACCCACGACGTTTTCCTCTGCGGATTGGTGAATGGAGTGGCTGAATCATTTCCCCATGGGTCAAATTGTGGGTTCTACGTTGATTATTACCCACGCCCAGGCTGGGAGTATGTAAATTTGTTTCCAGCGTGGTCTGTGTGAGTCTTCCCGTGGCTCAATTGCCTTGGACGAACTGTTGATTTCACCCATGATTTGGGTCACTGTGGATTTCCAATATGTCGGCTGAGTTTCCCTGTTTTGGACTGTGCATAGTTGCCATCGTTTTCATTGTGAAATTGGGTTGTTGTTGTTACCCTAGTTTGGGTGTCGTTGCTGAGTTGTTTTGGGCACGATAGGGCCAAGAACAACTCCGTATTGCCCTGTTTAAGCTGTGACAACTAAGTAATTGCCTAAGTGCAATGGTTAGTCTTCGGACTGTGCTGGCTTGGCTTGTCTGTTGAAAGCCTATGAAACCCAGCTGCGTTGGTTTGTTGTTTATGTCCCCTTGGCTATGTATAAGCCTGCAATTAACCCTCATTCTGGAGGAATCATGACCAGCTCGGGGGTGGCAGCGTTTCTGAGAGACTGATGAGCATGCTGGCCTATGGTTGGGTGGAACGTTGCAGCGACGTAGCTGGTTGCGGGTGAATTCTTCATTGAAAGATAAGTACTGTTGTTTACTGCGTCTCTGTAAATTATATTGATTGTAAATGCTGGAATGTCTATGTTTGCTTCCACTGATTGTTTGAAGGACTGTGCATCCTTGTATGATGAATTATGCATCTGTGTATGCTTGTAAGTTTTAATTTCAGCATTTGATTTCTGTTTTATGTTCATGGGCTATTTGCCCGGCTGTGTTTTGATGTTCGTCGCGTCCTCTTTGTCGGCTGAGGGACGGGGACGTGACAGAGTGGTATCAGAGCTCTGAGTTGCAGCAATGGGCCTCTATGGGCCAAGAATATGCAGTGACAGAAGGTAGAATTACCTTCTCTATTCAGCAGAGCAGCAGCAAAAATTTCAGAAAAATCGCCTAAGTGTTGAGCGGTCGGACCACTGGAGGAAGTGGAATTCCGTCGTTGCGGAGGGGCTGGCAAAGTTAACGTCTGCCGTTGCGGACGAATGGGTGAAGTTTCCCATCCGACCATTGCCGAAGGGTTCACAGAGTTAACCTCCGACTGTTGCGGAAGAATTCCGGAAGTGCCGCCATTGCGGATGGCAGAGCGATCCCGCATCCGATTTGAGATCCGTCCGATCGCCGACGCCGCAGAAAGATTTCAAAATCCGGCTAAGTATGGAACGGTCGAGCCATTGGAGGAAGTAAACTTCCACTGTTGTTGAAGGATTGGTAAAGTCTTCTGTTCGTCGTTGTGGATGGCGAAGCGATCCTGCGTCCGACGTTACGAGAGTTGTCCAACATCCGACGTACGTGCCAAATCGAAAGAGATGGCGAAGTGGGCGTTCGCCGTTGCAAACGAATTGGTGAAGCTCCCCATCCGCCGTTGCGGAAGAGTTCTCAAAGTGGAAGAATCCCGGAAGTGCCGCCGTTACGGACAGTGGAGTGATGTTGCATCTGATTCAAAAGTCGTCCGATCACCGACGCCGCCGAAAGGTTGGAAATTTGTTTAAGTATTGGGGCGGTCAGAAGAGTTGGTGAAGTCGACGTCCACCGTTGCGGGTGAAGAAGCAATGAGGCTTCCGATGGGAAAGTCTTCCGATGTCCGATTTGAGAGTCAGCCGACGCCCGACGTGAAAATCGATCTCCGTGAGTGCCGATCGGGAGAAGTAAAGGTCTGGCAAGCCGCCGTTGCGGAAGGTTGGAACTTCCGAGAGAGCCGATTCAGCGGACGTGATGATGGTTCCAGGAGCCGATGCATCGGATGGATAGATGAAGTGAGGGCCGATTCTGCAAGGGAGCAAATTTGGGGTTTTCCGTGAGATTTCCTAGCCGATTTCAGTTGTTTTCAGGGGGATTTTTCAGCCGTTTTTCAGTGAATTTCAGGGCTGAGAAGGAGAAAAATGGCAGCGAGCTAATGCGCCAGATTGCACGAAAATCATAGTTTTACAACAACAAAAAATCCCCTTTACAAAAAAATCCACAAGGGGGCAAGCCCCCTTGACCCCCATCGTCCCCTGAGACAGTCGTTCTTGTGAGAAGGAAAATCCTGTGTTTTGGGCAAGAGTTTGAATCAGAGGGATTTTTCACAAAGGACAAGAAGGATGCCAAAAATGCATCTTCCAAAATGGCTCTGAGATCATTAGAAGAATGTGAAAATTCTACTTTGCAGTAGTGTAATGAAAGTGCCGAGATTTACTGAAAGTCCTCATTCTTAGAAGGGGTGTGGTTTTCACACCCGAGGTCGGAATGACGCGTGTGAACAGGCGTTGGAAAGATTATCCAGCAAGGAACGAGGATAAGTCACCAGAATCTGAGCATGAAGTAGCAAAGTGCTAATTATGGCCGCTACTATCAAATGGACAATTCTAGGCAGTTGCATGCCTAGGGGCGGCAAGGACTATGAAGTCAACCAGCTGCTGTGTGGAAAAGGAATTCCATGAGAAGATGAGGGGTTTGAAAGAGAAGTTTTCATTAGACCCTATCTAGTTGATTATAACTACATTTCCTAAGTTTATGCTTGAATTGCATGAGGATATGAATTGCATGCATAGGACATTGCATGATTGGTAAGAATATTGAAAAATATATATATGTTCTGTATGAACCACTAATGATAATCATTGTTTTGATATTGGCATTAGTGGACAAACCAACGATGACATGGACCCGGATGAATATGTTGCTGATGCTGATGAATGAGACCAGCAACCCTATGAAGAAAGGGGTAAGACAACGGATCCATAACAAAAGTTGGTGAGAAAATGTTGCAATCTCCTGCAAAGGACCAACCAAAGTGGTCATGGTAAGGGCGTAAGTAAGACCCATGCAGGTAAGAGTTTGCTTATGGCAGATTCCATGGATTGGTCCAGGTAAGAGACCTCACACCATGTGAATATTGGAATGTAGAAAGGTTTCATGCCTATATATGTTAATGATATTGATTATAGTAATGCATCCTACATGAGGTAGTCATTGTTAGGCCATGGTATGGTCGAATGCATAGTATTCCTGAATCAATGCAAGGTAGCGTTGAATGGACATGCATTAAGAAGATTTTATGAATCTTGTTGTTATGCATTGAATGTATGCGTATGAAG